>CM065690.1:61443206-61520706 GCA_017654935.2 Phymorhynchus buccinoides | reverse complement strand
TTGATGTCCATTAGACAGCACTCTGTCCAGTTGTAACACATTCCCTTCAAAGACATGTGAAAGATCTTGGTGTCCATTAGACAGCACTCTGTCCAAGTTTGATAACAACACAATTCCCTTCAAAGACAGGTGACAGATCCTTGTGTCCATTAGACAGCACTCTGTCCCAAGTTGGTACAACACAATTCCCTTCAAAGACAGTTGAAAATCTTGGTGTCCCATTAGACAGCACTCTGTCCAAGTTTGGTACAACACAATTCCTTCAAAGCAGTGTGAAAGATCTTGGTGTCCCAGTAGACCAGCACTCTGTCCAAGTTGGTAACAACACATTCCTTCAAAGACGTTGACAGATCTTGGTGTCCATTAGCCAGCGCTCTGTCCAGTGGTAACACACAATTCACCCTTCAAATACAGTGTGACCACAGTGTGAAAGATCTTGGTGTCCAGTAGACAGCACTCTGTCCAAGTTGGTAACAACACAATTCCCTTCAAAGACAGTGTGACAGATCTTGGTGTCCATTAGACAGCACTCTGTCCAAGTTGGTAGCAACACAATTCCCTTCAAAGACAGTGTGACAGATCTTAGTGTCCATTAGACAGCACTCTGTCCAAGTTGGTAACAACACAATTCCCTTCAAAGACAGTGTGACAGATCTTGGTGTCCATTAGACAAAGGTGAAGTCGGGCATACCTAATCTTTCCAAAACTGGGGATCCAAAAGGAAACAATCTAACAAATGACGACAAAGAAAAGGCTAATATCTTAGCCGAATTCTTTTCCTCTGTGTTCACTAGGGAACCAGAAGGTACATGGTCCTTACCTACTTCTAAACAGGTAGAATTCGATCTCAAGTATGATCTTAGTGAGGCAGCGGTGAAAAAACTGCTTGATAACATAAAAATCTCAAAGTCACCTGGACCAGACGGTATTCATCCCAGGGTATTGTATGAGGTAAGGGAGGTTTTGAGTAACCCAATAAGTATATTATTCCAGACTTCTATGAAGTGTGGAAAGCTACCGAGGGAATGGAGAGAGGCAAACAACAGCAATACATAAGAAGGGCAGTAAGATTTTAGCTGGGAACTATAGACCAATTAGTCTAACAAGCATTGTCTGCAAGCTTATGGAAACACTTATAAGGGACTGACTGGTTAATTTTATGAATAACAACCACCTCCTGAGTGACAAACAATTTGGTTTCATCAGTGGGCGTTCGACTATTCTACAGTTAATTAAGGTTCTTGATATCTGGACGGAAGTTCTTGATAGGGGGGGGATGTGTTGACGTGGTCTACTGTGATTTCATGAAGGCTTTTGACAAGGTCCCACATGGCAGACTTTTGAAAGTCCTAGAACACTATGGAATATCTGGGCCCATACTGGATTGGATTAAGAATTTCTTACATGAACGAAAACAGAGGGTAATAGTTAATGGCAGTGAATCAAGCTGGCATAGAGTTTTAAGTGGAATCCCTCAGGGGTCTGTTTTAGGTCCAATTTTATTTGTGATATACATAAATTCATTACCAGGTGTGGCAGAAAACTCTGACGTATACTTATTTGCGGATGACACTAAAGTATTTAGGGAAATAATAGGGCAGGAAGACTGTGACAAACAACAAGAAGACATTGACAACATGTTTGACTGGACCAAAGAATCATTGCTGAGATCCCACCATGAGAAATGTGCAACAATGAGAATTGGAAAATCAAAGCTGCAAGACCACAGATATACTATGGGACCAGACAGAACAGAGATAAAACACTCAAAGAGTAGAGAAGGACATCGGAGTATTCATAGACAAGAAACTTATATTTGATGACCATATACATACCAAAGTAAATAAGGCCAATTCTATCATGGGAATCATACGACGGACATATGAATATGTAGACACCACATTTCTGCTTCTGTACAAAGCATTGGTCCGGCCACATGTGGAGTACGCTAACCAAGTTTGGGCACCAATCTACAAAAGACAAGAAACTGTCATTGAAAATGTTCAATGAAGGGCGACTAGAATGGTTCCTGGACTTGGAGACTTATCATATGAAGAACGCCTAAAGAAGCTTAATTTACCTACGCTGAAATACAGGAGACTAAGAGGTGACATGATAGAAATGTACAAAATCATGACTGCAAAGTATGATGAAAGAGTAACAAACTTTATAGAGTTACACACTTCAGAGCACAACATACGGAGCGACCAATATAAAGTAAAAAAGAACCAAGTACGACTAAATGTCAGAAAGTACTCTTTCGTCTGCCGCAGTGTGGACATTTGGAACGGCTTGCCACCATACGTAGTGAATGCCCCCTCAGTTAAATCGTTTGAGGCACGATTGGACAAACTATGGCACAACGAGCCTTTCAAATATAATACAGAAGAAGATCACCCAACGCGAGTTTTCAACTGGGAGCCGACGTCAGAGGCTGAGGAAGGCCTATTGTCGGAAGAGTTCCTGTGATTAATTTTACTGTTTGAATGCTAATTAGTGTATTAGGGTAATTGTTGATGTGGTTGACCAGTGGTCAGTGTTACTGACCAGTGGTCACTGGCCTATTTTCACTGTTTGACTGCAAATTAGTGTATTAGGAGTTGAAATGAACAAGGGTTTTTTTCTTCTGGTAATCTTCACTGCTACATATCATTTGTTTCTTGGGGTAATCTTCACTGACAAATAGGTCATTTTGTTTCTTGGGGTAATCTTCACTGACAAATAGCATTTGTTTTTCTTGGGGTAATCTTCACTGCAAATGATAGCATTTGTTTCTTGGGGTAATCTTCACTGACACATAGCATTTGTTTCTTGGGTAATCTTCACTGCTACATATCATTTGTTTCTTGGGGTAATCTTCACTGACAAATAGCATTTGTTTCTTGGGGTAATCTTCACTGACAGATAGCATTTGTTTCTTGGGGTAATCTTCATGTTTCTGACAAATAGCATTTGTTTCTTGGGGTAATCTTCACTGACAAATAGCATTTGTTTCTTGGGGTAATCTTCACTGACAGATAGCATTTGTTTCTTGGGGTAATCTTCACTGACACATATAATTTGTTTCTTGGGGTAATCTTCACTGACATAGCATTTGTTTCTTGGGGTAATCTTCACTGCTACATATAGCATTTGTTTCTTGGGGTAATCTTCACTGACACATAGCATTTGTTTCTTGGGGTAATCTTCACTGACAGATAGACATTTGTTTCTTGGGGTAATCTTCACTGACAGATAGCATTTGTTTCTTGGGGTAATCTTCACTGACAGATAGCTTGTTTCTTGTGTATTTGTTTTTTGGGGTAATCTTCACTGACACATAGCATTTGTTTCTTGGGGTAATCTTCACTGACAGATAGCATTTGTTTCTTGGGGTAATCTTCACTGCTACATATCATTTGTTTCTTGGGGTAATCTTCACTGACAGATAGCATTTGTTTCTTGGGGTAATCTTCACTGACACATAGCATTTGTTTCTTGGGGTAATCTTCACTGACAGATAGCATTTGTTTTTTGGGGTAATCTTCACTGACAGATAGCATTTGTTTCTTGGGTAATCTTCACTGCTACATTTTTGTTTCTTGGGGTAATCTTCACTGACAAATAGCATTTGTTTCTTTCACTGGGGTAATCTTCACTGACATACTGACAAATAGCATTTGTTTCTTGGGGTAATCTTCACTTGTTTCTTGGGGTACATACAGATATTTTGTTTCTTGGGGTAATCTTCACTGACACATAGCATTTGTTTCTTGGGGTAATCTTCACTGACACATAGCATTTGTTTCTTGGGGTAATCTTCACTGACAGATAGCATTTGTTTCTTTGGGGTAATCTTCACTGACAGATAGCATTTGTTTCTTTGGGTAATCTTCACTGACACATAGCATTTGTTTCTTGGGGTAATCTTCACTGACACATAGCATTTGTTTCTTGGGGTAATCTTCACTTACACATAGCATTTGTTTCTTGGGGTAATCTTCACTGACATATAGCATTTGTTTTGTTGGGGTAATCTTCACTTACTATAATTTGTTTCTTGGGGTAATCTTCACTTACACATATAATTTGTTTCTTGGGGTAATCTTCACTGACAAATAGCATTTGTTTCTTGGGGTAATCTTCACTGACAGATAGCATTTGTTTCTTGGGTAATCTTCACTGACAGATAGCATTTGTTTCTTGGGGTAATCTTCACTGACAGATATCATTTGTTTCTTGGGGTAATCTTCACTGACAGATAGCATTTGTTTCTTTGGGGTACTTCACTGACAGATTTGTTTCTTGGGGTAATCTTCACTAGCATTTGTTTTTTGGGGTAATCTTCACTGACAGATAGCATTTGTTTCTTGGGGTAATCTTCACTGAGTTTTTTTGGGTAATCTTCACTGACAGATAGCATTTGTTTCTTGGGGTAATCTTCACTGACAGATAGCATTTGTTTTTTGGGGTAATCTTCACTGACAGATAGCATTTGTTTCTTGGGGTAATCTTCACTGAAACATAGCATTTGTTTCTTGGGGTAATCTTCACTGACAGATAGCATTTGTTTTTTTGGGTAATCTTCACTGACACATAGCATTTGTTTCTTGGGGTAATCTTCACTTACACATATAATTTGTTTCTTGGGGTAATCTTCACTGCTAGATAGCTTTTGTTTCTTGGGTAATCTTCACTGCTACATATCATTTGTTTCTTGGGGTAATCTTCACTGCTACATATCATTTGTTTCTTGGGGTAATCTTCACTGACACATAGCATTTGTTTCTTGGGGTAATCTTCACTGACAAATAGCATTTGTTTTTTGGGGTAATCTTCACTGACAGATAGCATAGCATTTGTTTCTTGGGGTAATCTTCACTGACAGATAGCATTTGTTTCTTGGGTAATCTTCACTGCTACATATCATTTGTTTCTTGGGGTAATCTTCACTGACAGATAGCATTTGTTTCTTGGGGTAATCTTCACTGAAAGATAGCATTTGTTTCTTGTGGTTAATCTTCACTGACAAAATAGATAGCATTTGTTTTTTGGGTAATCTTCACTGACACATAGCATTTGTTTCTTGGGGTAATCTTCACTGACAAATAGCATTTGTTTCTTGGGGTAATCTTCACTGCTACATATCATTTGTTTCTTGGGGTAATCTTCACTGCTACATATCATTTGTTTCTTGGGGTAATCTTCACTGACAGATAGCATTTGTTTTTTGGGTAATCTTCACTGACAGATAGCATTTGTTTTTTTGGGTAATCTTCACTGACAGATAGCATAGCATTTGTTTCTTGGGGTAATCTTCACTGACAGATAGCATTTGTTTCTTGGGGTAATCTTCACTGCTACATATCATTTGTTTCTTGGGGTAATCTTCACTTACACATATAATTTGTTTCTTGGGGTAATCTTCACTGACACATAGCATTTGTTTCTTGGGGTAATCTTCACTGACAGATAGCATTTGTTTCTTGGGGTAATCTTCACTGACACATAGCATTTGTTTCTTGGGGTAATCTTCACTGACAGATAGCATTTGTTTTTTGGGGTAATCTTCACTGACAGATAGCATTTGTTTCTTGGGGTAATCTTCACTGACAAATAGCATTTGTTTCTTGGGGTAATCTTCACTTACACATATAATTTGTTTCTTGGGGTAATCTTCACTGCTACATATCATTTGTTTCTTGGGGTAATCTTCACTTACACATATAATTTGTTTCTTGGGGTAATCTTCACTTACACATATAATTTGTTTCTTGGGGTAATCTTCACTTACACATATAATTTGTTTCTTGGGGTAATCTTCACTTACACATATAATTTGTTTCTTGGGGTAATCTTCACTTACACATATAATTTGTTTCTTGGGGTAATCTTCACTTACAAATAGCATTTGTTTCTTGGGGTAATCTTCACTTACAAATATAATTTGTTTCTTGGGGTAATCTTCACTTACACATATAATTTGTTTCTTGGGGTAATCTTCACTGCTAGATAGCTTTTGTTTCTTGGGTAATCTTCACTGCTAGATAGCATTTGTTTCTTGGGGTAATCTTCACTGACACATAGCATTTGTTTTTTGGGGTAATCTTCACTGACAGATAGCATTTGTTTCTTTGGGTAATCTTCACTGACAGATAGCATTTGTTTCTTGGGGTAATCTTCACTTACACATATCATTTGTTTCTTGGGGTAATCTTCACTTACAAATATAATTTGTTTCTTGGGGTAATCTTCACTTACACATATCATTTGTTTCTTGGGGTAATCTTCACTTACACATATAATTTGTTTCTTGGGGTAATCTTCACTGCTACATATCATTTGTTTTTTTGGGTAATCTTCACTGACACATAGCATTTGTTTCTTGGGGTAATCTTCACTGACAGATAGCATTTGTTTTTTGGGTAATCTTCACTGACAGATAGCATTTGTTTCTTGGGTAATCTTCACTGCTAGATAGCATTTGTTTCTTGGGGTAATCTTCACTGACAGATAGCATTTGTTTTTTGGGTAATCTTCACTGACAGATAGCATTTGTTTTTTTGGGTAATCTTCACTGACACATAGCATTTGTTTCTTGGGGTAATCTTCACTGACAGATAGCATTTGTTTTTTGGGTAATCTTCACTGACACATAGCATTTGTTTCTTGGGGTAATCTTCACTGACAGATAGCATTTGTTTTTTGGGGTAATCTTCACTGCTAGATATCATTTGTTTCTTGGGTAATCTTCACTGCTAGATAGCATTTGTTTCTTGGGGTAATCTTCACTGACACATATCATTTGTTTCTTGGGGTAATCTTCACTGACAAATAGCATTTGTTTTTTGGGGTAATCTTCACTGACAGATAGCATAGCATTTGTTTCTTGGGGTAATCTTCACTGACAGATAGCATTTGTTTCTTGGGTAATCTTCACTGCTACATATCATTTGTTTCTTGGGGTAATCTTCACTGACAGATAGCATTTGTTTCTTGGGGTAATCTTCACTGACAAATAGCATTTGTTTCTTGGGGTAATCTTCACTGACAGATGGCATTTGTTTCTTGGGGTAATCTTCACTGACACATAGCATTTGTTTCTTGGGGTAATCTTCACTGACAAATAGCATTTGTTTCTTGGGGTAATCTTCACTGACAGATAGCATTTGATTCTTGGGGTAATCTTCACTGACACATAGCATTTGATTCTTGGTGTAATCTTCACTGACACATATAATTTGATTCTTGGGGTAATCTTCACTGCTAGATAGCTTTTGTTTCTTGGGTAATCTTCACTGCTACATATCATTTGTTTCTTGGGGTAATCTTCACTGCTACATATCATTTGTTTCTTGGGGTAATCTTCACTGACAGATATCATTTGTTTTTTGGGTAATCTTCACTGGGCATTTGTTTTTTGGGGTAATCTTCACTGACAGATAGCATAGCATTTGTTTCTTGGGGTAATCTTCACTGACAGATAGCATTTGTTTCTTGGGGTAATCTTCACTGCTACATGTGGCCATTGTGAGAACTGACTGACAGATTGTTCCTCAACTCTCTGGGGCATTTGTTTCGATGGCCCTTCTACCACTGACAGATCTTCAGAGGACTGGACCTCAGACATGATGATGGTGATGATGGTGATGCTAGATAGCTTTTGTTTCTTGGGTATGGTGATGGTGACGGATGCATTTGTTTTTTGGGGTATGGTAGATGATGATGATTATGTCTTGTGGTGGTGCATTTGTTTCTTGGGGTAATCTTCACTGCTTGCATGGTGGTAGATTTGTGGTGATAGATGATGCTACATATCATTTGTGATGGTGTAATGATGATGTTTGTTGATGATGAGGTAATCTTCACTTACACATATAATTTGTATCCTGGTAATCTTCACTTACACATATAATTTGTTTCTTGGGGTAATCTTCACTTACACATATAATTTGTTTCATGATGATGATGATAATTTGTGGGGTATGACTTACACATATAATTTGTTTCTTGGGGTAATCTTCACTACACATATGATAGATGATGATGGTGATGACTGACACATGCATGTTTCTTGGGGTAATCTTCACTGACAGATGGTGATGATAGCATTTGTGGGGTAATGATTGTGACAACTGACTTCATGATGGTGATGATGGATGGTGGTGATGATGATGATGATGATTGATGGTGACGATGTGGTGATGATGGTGATGGTGGTGATGACGATGATGATGGTGATGATGATGATGGTGATGATGGTGACAATGCTGGTGATGACAATGATGGTGTGATGATGATGATGACGATGGTGATGCATGACGATGATGGTGATGATGACGATGATGATGATGGTGATGATGATGACTCTGGTGATGTGGTGGTGGTTGTGATGATGATGATAGTGGTGATGATGATGATGGTGGTGATGACTATGATGATGATGATGTGATGATGATGATGATGATGGTGCTGATGATGATGGTGATGATAATAACGCTGATGATGGTGATGATGCACGGCATGGTGATGATGATGCTGATGGTGGTGATGATGATGGTGTGATGGATGATGATGATGGTGATGACGATGATGGTGATGCTGATGGTGGTGGTGGTGATGATGATGATGATGGTGGTGATGATGATGGTGGTGATGATGATGATGATGATGATGGTGCTGCTGATGATGGTGGTGGGATGATGATGATGATGGTGATGATGATGGTGTGGTGAATAATGATGATGATGATGATGGTGAAATGATGATGATGAGATGATGATGGTGATGATGATGATGAATTGTGGTGATGAATGGGACGGAATGATGGTGATGATGATGGTGATGATGGATGATGATGGTGGTGAGGGTGGTGGTGGTGGTGTGATGGTGATGATCCATGATGCTGATTGTGGTGATGATGATGATGACGATATGATGATGCTACAGGAGCACTTTGGCTACCTGAAGGGGCTGAAGATGAGTTTTGTGGGGGACTGTAACAACAACATCGTCCACTCTCTCATGATGGGTTGTACCAAACTGGGCATTGACTTCGCCTGTGCTTCACCCAAGGTACAGTGTGTTTGTTCGTGTGTGTGTGTGTGTAAGCATGTGTCTTTTCAAAGTCAAAATTATATTTCCAGATGGACATCGAATAAGCAAATACAGTATGCTTTTTTTTTACATCAAGCCATCCATAACAAAACATAAAGCAAATCATAAAAGAAGAAAACAGTGAACATTCATAAACTATCCACCCACGCAAATCTGTGCATACATGTACACACACACTCGCACACACACTCACACACACCACACACACTCACAGCACACGTGCACCGCACACATACGCACGCACGTGCAAACACACACACACACACACACACACACACACACACACACACACACATCACACATACAACACCGTCTAATATCACGAGAAGTGGATAGACGTTAAATGAAAGACACGCACACACACACACAATGAAAAAAAGTTTTGTTTAACTTATTCCTTTATCACAGCTGTTTCGGGAGGAACATTTAGTTTATCTATATTTTCAGAAGTTTTTTCAAGCCAACTTTAGTTTACCATAAGTTGCTTTTCATAAATTACAATCACGAAAATATGTTGTAGTATGTGACTAAATTACTTATATTCAGTGGATATTGCTAGATGTTCACTCATGGGCAATTTTGTTTATGTTTGTGTTTTATTCAAGAACATTTTCTACTAAATATGTTGCATGATACTGCTCAACAAAATAAGTTTTTACCATAAATCTGATGGAAGAAATATATTAAAAATACAATGAAGAACATACAGCCCAAATATTTGTACAAGCAAAAGCTTGGTGCAGTTTTTATCTAAGATTTCTAAATTCAGTCTTTTAACTAAATAGCTTGATTTTGTATGGGGTGGAACAGCTGTGTTATCGTCAATAAAGATCATTTTGACTTGACTTGACACACACACACACACACACACACACACACACACACACACACACACACACACACTCACACACACACACTCTCACACACACACACACGCACACGCACACACACACACGCACACACACACACTCACTCACACACACACACACACACACACACACACACACACACACACGCACACACACACGCACACACGCACACACGCACACACACTCGCACACACACATACAACGAGAACGGGGAAAAGCGGGAGCAGTCACATCATCATTGAAAATGACAAAGGGATAGATTTGAACAAGGAAGAATGGGAGGGTGGTATGATCAATATACATATTGTCACGAGTCACCTGCAGTTTTACGCAAGGTAATCCGGAATACAGGGATGGGTACAGTGCAGGTAATCAGAGTAGAGATGCAAACGCCAACACACACACACAAACCAAACAAAACACAAATGAAGAGAAATTTTCCCAAAAGGGGTGTTCCACTATTTGGCTAAGAAGTTATAAAAAACCACAATATATAAACACTTAAAGAAGACGAAAACGGTCTAGGTCCTGACCTACTATGAGGCACATGTTCTTTTCCCTGCCAGTTCAAGGTTCTCCTTGACCGAAAGGCCAAAGAATCAAATATAAATCGGCCAGGAAAAAGTCCTCAGGCCAGAAGAACTAGTTGCATCAAACAGAGAAGACTCTGCAAAAACCGAGCAAAACTAAATCATACTCTTCACAATTGTTCAATTAAAGTAAACTAAAGTACAACACATGTGATAGAACAGCCATCGCTTTTCTTCCGAAACGCCTTCAAATTAATTAAAACAAAGGAAAAACCCACATACAAAGAACAAAACGAACCCTTCAAAACACTACTTTAACCCCTCTCCCTTTTCCTTGACGATGAGCTAAAGGATTATTGCTCCACTTTAGAGTTCACCGGATCTGTCGACGTTGCGGAGTTCCTCCCTTTGTGATCCGACTCCAATTTGGTAGCCCGAGTTGGCGACGTTGTGGAGTTCCTTCCCTTGTGGTACGACTCCACCCTCCACAGAGAGAAAGACAGCAGGAAGGCACGTCTGCTGACTTCAACTCCAACACCCGCGAGTCTCCACTGCTGGACTCCTGCAGGCCATGAAACCTGTGCTCAAAAGCACGAAAAACGCGGGCCTGGACCCGCAGTATATCAGTACCAAAGTTAATAGCTGCGACAGCAAGTGGCGGCTTCCCAGGGTTAGGGGCTTTGGGGTAAGTAGCGCTCAAAGTGCCCTTTGACAAATTTAACAAATTTTGAAAACTTTAAATTTAGAACACTTGATGGCTGTCCTTTACAACCACTCTAATAAAAGAGAATATATTGCAAAAGAAAACAATTACAAATCCAAGACTAACAAAAACTTTCAGAGGCAATCACAGGAAAAGGGAGGGAATTGGCCACAACTGTCACTGCTTGCACCTCCTTTGGAAGCGCAAGGCAATACATCTTTAATACATAACCATATACATTTCAACAAGAAAAATCAAGATCTCCATTCGAGCATCGATTCTGCAAAACAATAGATAAATTAGCTCATCCCAATCGAGCGAATGAACACCCCAAACAATGATTGTCCCAGAATCCAAATACTCGCACCAAACACGATGCGTTCACCCAGACCCGTGGCGAAAGAAACTACCAATGACTAGACTAAAATGACAACAGTTCACGATTCTCATGAGCGCTCTACAAATTATCAAACATGAGCAAAAGTTAAAAGAAACAATTAAACAACAGCGCTCATCAACGAAACTAATCGTGTACCAAGAAAACCATTTGTAAACCGCAGGCGAAATAAAATACTGAGTTACAAGCGGACCTGCACAAACACACATCAAACTATTATACTACGCACAAATGTATCTTCCTTGAAAATAACACATCAAACTATTATACTACGCACAAATGTATCTTCCTTGAAAATAACACATCAAACTATTATACTACGCACAAATGTATCTTCCTTGAAAATAACACATCAAACTATTATACTACGCACAAATGTATCTGCCTTGAAAATAACACATCAAACTATTATACTACGCACAAATGTATCTGCCTTGAAAATAACACATCAAACTATTATACTACGCACAAATGTATCTTCCTTGAAAATAACACATCAAACTATTATACTACGCACAAATGTGTCTGCCTTGAAAATAACACATCAAACTATTATACTACGCACAAATGTGTCTGCCTTGAAAATAACACATCAAACTATTATACTACGCACAAATGTATCTGCCTTGAAAATAACACATCAAACTATTATACTACGCACAAATGTATCTTCCTTGAAAATAACACATCAAACTATTATACTACGCACAAATGTATCTTCCTTGAAAATAACACATCAAACTATTATACTACGCACAAATGTATCTTCCTTGAAAATAACACATCAAACTATTATACTACGCACAAATGTATCTTCCTTGAAAATAACACATCAAACTATTATACTACGCACAAATGTATCTGCCTTGAAAATAACACATCAAACTATTATACTACGCACAAATGTATCTTCCTTGAAAATAACACATCAAACTATTATACTACGCACAAATGTATCTGCCTTGAAAATAACACATCAAACTATTATACTACGCACAAATGTATCTTCCTTGAAAATAACACATCAAACTATTATACTACGCACAAATGTATCTTCCTTGAAAATAACACATCAAACTATTATACTACGCACAAATGTATCTGCCTTGAAAATAACACATCAAACTATTATACTACGCACAAATGTATCTTCCTTGAAAATAACACATCAAACTATTATACTACGCACAAATGTATCTTCCTTGAAAATAACACATCAAACTATTATACTACGCACAAATGTATCTGCCTTGAAAATAACACATCAAACTATTATACTACGCACAAATGTATCTTCCTTGAAAATAACACATCAAACTATTATACTACGCACAAATGTATCTGCCTTGAAAATAACACATCAAACTATTATACTACGCACAAATGTATCTTCCTTGAAAATAACACATCAAACTATTATACTACGCACAAATGTATCTGCCTTGAAAATAACACATCAAACTATTATACTACGCACAAATGTATCTTCCTTGAAAATAACACATCAAACTATTATACTACGCACAAATGTATCTTCCTTGAAAATAACACATCAAACTATTATACTACGCACAAATGTATCTTCCTTGAAAATAACACATCAAACTATTATACTACGCACAAATGTATCTGCCTTGAAAATAACACATCAAACTATTATACTACGCACAAATGTATCTTCCTTGAAAATAACACATCAAACTATTATACTACGCACAAATGTATCTTCCTTGAAAATAACACATCAAACTATTATACTACGCACAAATGTATCTTCCTTGAAAATAACACATCAAACTATTATACTACGCACAAATGTATCTGCCTTGAAAATAACACATCAAACTATTATACTACGCACAAATGTATCTTCCTTGAAAATAACACATCAAACTATTATACTACGCACAAATGTATCTGCCTTGAAAATAACACATCAAACTATTATACTACGCACAAATGTATCTTCCTTGAAAATAACACATCAAACTACTATACTACGCACAAATGTATCTTCCTTGAAAATAACACATCAAACTACTATACTACGCACAAATGTATCTTCCTTGAAAATAACACATCAAACTATTATACTACGCACAAATGTATCTTCCTTGAAAATAACACATCAAACTATTATACTACGCACAAATGTATCTGCCTTGAAAATAACACATCAAACTATTATACTACGCACAAATGTATCTGCCTTGAAAATAACACATCAAACTATTATACTACGCACAAATGTATCTTCCTTGAAAATAACACATCAAACTATTATACTACGCACAAATGTATCTGCCTTGAAAATAACACATCAAACTATTATACTACGCACAAATGTATCTGCCTTGAAAATAACACATCAAACTATTATACTACGCACAAATGTATCTTCCTTGAAAATAACACATCAAACTATTATACTACGCACAAATGTATCTGCCTTGAAAATAACACATCAAACTATTATACTACGCACAAATGTATCTGCCTTGAAAATAACACATCAAACTATTATACTACGCACAAATGTATCTGCCTTGAAAATAACACATCAAACTATTATACTACGCACAAATGTATCTTCCTTGAAAATAACACATCAAACTATTATACTACGCACAAATGTATCTGCCTTGAAAATAACACATCAAACTATTATACTACGCACAAATGTATCTTCCTTGAAAATAACACATCAAACTATTATACTACGCACAAATGTATCTGCCTTGAAAATAACACATCAAACTATTATACTACGCACAAATGTATCTTCCTTGAAAATAACACATCAAACTATTATACTACGCACAAATGTATCTGCCTTGAAAATAACACATCAAACTATTATACTACGCACAAATGTATCTTCCTTGAAAATAACACATCAAACTATTATACTACGCACAAATGTATCTTCCTTGAAAATAACACATCAAACTACTATACTACGCACAAATGTATCTTCCTTGAAAATAACACATCAAACTATTATACTACGCACAAATGTATCTTCCTTGAAAATAACACATCAAACTATTATACTACGCACAAATGTATCTTCCTTGAAAATAACACATCAAACTATTATACTACGCACAAATGTATCTGCCTTGAAAATAACACATCAAACTATTATACTACGCACAAATGTATCTGCCTTGAAAATAACACATCAAACTATTATACTACGCACAAATGTATCTGCCTTGAAAATAACACATCAAACTATTATACTACGCACAAATGTATCTTCCTTGAAAATAACACATCAAACTATTATACTACGCACAAATGTATCTTCCTTGAAAATAACACATCAAACTATTATACTACGCACAAATGTATCTGCCTTGAAAATAACACATCAAACTATTATACTACGCACAAATGTATCTTCCTTGAAAATAACACATCAAACTACTATACTACGCACAAATGTATCTGCCTTGAAAATAACACATCAAACTATTATACTACGCACAAATGTATCTTCCTTGAAAATAACACATCAAACTACTATACTACGCACAAATGTATCTTCCTTGAAAATAACACATCAAACTACTATACTACGCACAAATGTATCTTCCTTGAAAATAACACATCAAACTATTATACTACGCACAAATGTATCTGCCTTGAAAATAACACATCAAACTATTATACTACGCACAAATGTATCTTCCTTGAAAATAACACATCAAACTATTATACTACGCACAAATGTATCTGCCTTGAAAATAACACATCAAACTATTATACTACGCACAAATGTATCTTCCTTGAAAATAACACATCAAACTATTATACTACGCACAAATGTATCTTCCTTGAAAATAACACATCAAACTATTATACTACGCACAAATGTATCTTCCTTGAAAATAACACATCAAACTATTATACTACGCACAAATGTATCTTCCTTGAAAATAACACATCAAACTATTATACTACGCACAAATGTATCTGCCTTGAAAATAACACATCAAACTATTATACTACGCACAAATGTATCTGCCTTGAAAATAACACATCAAACTATTATACTACGCACAAATGTATCTTCCTTGAAAATAACACATCAAACTATTATACTACGCACAAATGTATCTGCCTTGAAAATAACACATCAAACTATTATACTACGCACAAATGTATCTGCCTTGAAAATAACACATCAAACTATTATACTACGCACAAATGTATCTGCCTTGAAAATAACACATCAAACTATTATACTACGCACAAATGTATCTGCCTTGAAAATAACACATCAAACTATTATACTACGCACAAATGTATCTGCCTTGAAAATAACACATCAAACTATTATACTACGCACAAATGTATCTTCCTTGAAAATAACACATCAAACTATTATACTACGCACAAATGTATCTTCCTTGAAAATAACACATCAAACTATTATACTACGCACAAATGTATCTTCCTTGAAAATAACACATCAAACTATTATACTACGCACAAATGTATCTGCCTTGAAAATAACACATCAAACTATTATACTACGCACAAATGTATCTTCCTTGAAAATAACAGGCGGCAATCCGAAGACGAACAGGACAAAACAAAACATATAAGAGCTCAACCAGATGGCGCGGAAACAACGATGCCAACGACCGCCCCAGAAACCTTCATGAGCAAACATTAAATACAAAGGGAAAGGGAGATAATTTCCCTACCAAAGACTAATGAAAACCAAAAGGAATGAAACGAAAATAAATGAACCAAGTATAACTTAACTTTATAACTTCCCTTGGAACCGAATAAAACGAATACAAACCAATATTACCGTCCGCCACCCTAGTTCCTCCACCTTCCAGAAACAGCTAGAAAAACAGAAACTTAACTGCTCCTGAACAGCCTATGCAAAACGGCAACAAACCGGGCATTCAAAAACTATGCAACTCACCAACACGCCCCGTGACACGTAGAATTATATACAGGAAGAAAAACCAGGTCTGGGACAGCCAGAGCGTCAGCGAAGGCTCTCGTCCCCAGGACCTAACCCTAGAACCTCCGAAGGACCATACAGCATAGGCACCTCCAGCCAAGGATCCGTACCCGTCGAGCGAACGACGTTTCTTGAAAAAGGACGACAACTAGGGAGTTGTCCAGGAGCAATCCTGAATACTGTAGAGATACGATCCCTACAGGAGCCGATATCGAACTGAAGACAAGAAACTAAAACTCCGAACTCTGCAACTGTTGAAATAAACTCAACAGACAAACAGGATCTTTCTTACCACAGAGAAATCGAAGAAAGAAGAAAAACTGTACTGCACATGCTACAAAAAGACGTAATAGAAAAGAAAAGAAAAAGGAAAAGACACTCACTCAC
This sequence comes from Phymorhynchus buccinoides, assembly GCA_017654935.2. Taxonomy (NCBI): domain Eukaryota; kingdom Metazoa; phylum Mollusca; class Gastropoda; order Neogastropoda; family Raphitomidae; genus Phymorhynchus; species Phymorhynchus buccinoides. Next base: position 61,503,734 of record CM065690.1, on the reverse strand, counting down.
AGCCACACGTATACACAAACTTACCATAGCTAAGCGCCCCTCACGTCCACACGTATTGCGCACACACAGGCCTACTGCTCTCTCTAAGGCGCACGCACACACGCATTCTGAATTAACTCGTACACGCGCATACATACTAACTGTCTCCCTCTTCTTCCTTCGTGTGCTCGCTTGTCAATGCAAGCCGCCCTGCCTGATATTTGGGTGATGATTGAGTAGTGGGCGACTCGTAATAGGAAATCCGTAACACATATTACACCACCAAATGGACAAAAGGCATGAACTTAATGCGTGTAATGCACAAGACATTGCTTAGCTAGATAATAGTTACAATGCACAAGACATTGCTTAGCTAGATAATAGTTACAATGCACAAGACATTGCTTAGCTAGATAATAGTTACAATGCACAATACATTGCTTAGCTAGATAATAGTTACAATGCAAGAGACATTGCTTAGCTAGATAATAGTTACAATGCACAAGACATTGCTTAGCTAGATAATAGTTACAATGCACAAGACATTGCTTAGCTAGATAATAGTTACAATGCACAATACATTGCTTAGCTAGATAATAGTTACAATGCACAAGACATTGCTTAGCTAGATAATAGTTACAATGCACAAGACATTGCTTAGCTAGATAATAGTTACAATGCAAGAGACATTGCTTAGCTAGATAATAGTTACAATGCACAAGACATTGCTTAGCTAGATAATAGTTACAATGCACAAGACATTGCTTAGCTAGATAATAGTTACAATGCACAAGACATTGCTTAGCTAGATAATAGTTACAATGCAAGAGACATTGCTTAGCTAGATAATAGTTACAATGCAAGAGACATTGCTTAGCTAGATAATAGTTGCAATGCACAAGACATTGCTTAGCTAGATAATACTAATAAGTTACAATGCACAAGACATTGCTTAGCTAGATAATAGTTACAATGCAAGAGACATTGCTTAGCTAGATAATAGTTACAATGCACAAGACATTGCTTAGCTAGATAATACTAATAAGTTACAATGCACAAGACATTGCTTAGCTAGATAATACTAATAATAGTTACAATGTACAAGAAATTGCTTAGCTAGATAATACTAATAATATTTACAATGCACAAGACATTGCTTAGCTAGATAATACAGTCGACCCCCTCTTTTAAGACCTTCAAAAAATCGGTCGGTCGTAAAAGAGGGGGGTCTTAAATCAGGGGTGACCAAAACAATGCACTCAGTGACTCACTACACCGTATATGACGCACAGCACATGCATACACTAAAACTAAAACATGCTTTCTCCGTCATTCTTGAATGAAACATCTGCGGTCTAGCTAATATACGAAAACGGGCGAAAACAGAAAGTGTGCTCGACGGCCCGTGTTGCACTCACACACAAACTACACATAACAACAGTACAGACCTAATTTTCGCCATTTTACGCTCTGGCAGTTCATTTTCAGTCACAGTTTGCACACACGGAACTTTTACCGCGCATACAACTCGGCTGACAAAATGGCGCCGCACATGCTGCAAATACGAAATCACGGCAAATGCTAATGCGCCAGCTGCTTTCATTTATCGGATTTTGTGAGTTGTTTGCATTCAGTGAGTGTTTCAGTGCACACACTAACGCCGATTTATCAGTTTGATAACGGAAAGGAGCTGCTTTTCAACTTATTTTTTGTAAAGTGAGACCATTCACTGAGTTCCAACTTATGGAGTGTGACCGATCACCTAGTTTCAACTTGGGAGTTGACTTCGCATTTAGGCCTACGTGTGCACAGAGTTCGTAAAGATCGACACGATCGCGACTGTTTCAGTTCAAACTTTGATCATAAACTGCTCAGTGATGACACATGTGCATAAAAGTGGTGACATTTAGTGGTCAGATCGTGATATCGCTGATTAAATTCTTCAATTTCGGCATGAGAACGGTTCGTTTTTACCGAGATTGACCTAACAACAGTGGTACCCCAGCTGTGCGTCGGCTCGAACTGAGGCCAAGAAGGATAGATATCATACGTTTTTGCGACTGATAATTGTCAGAATGTGTTGCATCGGTCGTAAAATCAACAAGATTTACGGTCGTAAAACGCGTTAGAGGGGGAGTCGTAAATGAGGAGGCAAGTTTAGAAGAAAAACGATCCGTCATTCATATTTCAGTCGTAAAAGAGGGGAGGTCGTAAATCAGAGGGCCGTTCGTGAGGGGGTCGACTGTACTAATAATAGGTACAATGCACAAGACATTGCTTAGTTAAATAATACTAATAATAGTTACAATGCACAAGACATTGCTTAGCTAGATAATACTAATAATAGTTACAATGCACAAGACATTGCTTAGCTAGATAATACTAATAATAGTTACAATGCACAAGACATTGCTTAGCTAGATAATAGTTACAATGCACAATACATTGCTTAGCTAGATAATAGTTACAATGCACAAGACATTGCTTAGCTAGATAATAGTTACAATGCAAGAGACATTGCTTAGCTAGATAATAGTTACAATGCACAAGACATTGCTTAGCTAGATAATAGTTACAATGCAAGAGACATTGCTTAGCTAGATAATAGTTACAATGCAAGAGACATTGCTTAGCTAGATAATAGTTACAATGCACAAGACATTGCTTAGCTAGATAATAGTTACAATGCAAGAGACATTGCTTAGCTAGATAATAGTTACAATGCAAGAGACATTGCTTAGCTAGATAATAGTTACAATGCACAAGACATTGCTTAGCTAGATAATAGTTACAATGCAAGAGACATTGCTTAGCTAGATAATAGTTACAATGCACAAGACATTGCTTAGCTAGATAATAGTTGCAATGCACAAGACATTGCTTAGCTAGATATCGGGAACAGCACCGCAATACCTCTCTGAGCTTCTTGAAATTTACGTTCCATCTCGATCTCTCCGCTCAGCAAATGACAATAGGATCTTTCGAATACCAAAATTTAAACGTGATAGGCACGGCGGTAGAGCTTTTACATCATCAGCAGTCAAACTCTGGAATTCATTGCCTTCTGCTGTCAGACATAGTCAATCTTTAGCATCGTTCAAAGCAAACCTGAAAACCCATCTGTTCCGGCAGTCTTTCCAATAACACCCCCATCTCCATGTGCACGTGTGCGTGTGTGTGTGTGTGATTGTGCGATATGTGTGTGTGTGTGTGTGCGTGCGATGTATGTCCGTATGTTTGTATGTATGTAATTTGTGTGCGTGTATGTGTGTATGTGTATGTATGTAATTTGTGAGCGTGTGCGCGAATGTGAGTGCGCCCCAATACCTGCGCCCACGGCCGCGCTTCCAAGCAGGTGTGTGTGTGTGTGTGTGTGTTCTGTGTGGGTATATCTGCTTGCATGTGTATGAGTGTATGCGTGCGCAGGAGAGATTGTGTTCACTAGAGGGAGGGGGGGGGGGGGGGAGAGGAGTGTGTGTGAGTATGTGTCTGTGAGTGTGAGTACAAGTGAGTCCTTTGTGTATGTGAGTGCGCGTGTGTGTATGTGTGTGCATGTGCGTGTGCACGTGTTTTGTACAAGTGTATGCTTTGAGTAAGTTTGTGTGCGTTTCAGTGATAATGTGTTTTCTGTGTGTTTGATGAAATGTGTGTGGGTATGTGTGGGTATGTCTGTGTGCAAGAACGCGTTCGTGGCGTGTGTGTCTGTTTTGCGTGTGTGTGCGTGTGTGAGTGTTTCAATACTGATTGTAAAGCGCTTTGTGCTCGATAAAAAGCGCTATATAAATATCCGTTTATTATTATTATAATAGTTACAATGCACAAGACATTGCTTAGCTAGATAATAGTTACAATGCACAAGACATTGCTTAGCTAGATAATAGTTACAATGCAAGAGACATTGCTTAGCTAGATAATAGTTACAATGCAAGAGACATTGCTTAGCTAGATAATAGTTACAATGCAAGAGACATTGCTTAGCTAGATAATAGTTACAATGCACAAGACATTGCTTAGCTAGATAATACTAATAATAGTTACAATGCAAGAGACATTGCTTAGCTAGATAATAGTTACAATGCACAATACATTGCTTAGCTAGATAATAGTTACAATGCACAAGACATTGCTTAGCTAGATAATAGTTACAATGCATTGCTTAGCTAGATAATAGTTACAATGCAAGAGACATTGCTTAGCTAGATAATAGTTACAATGCAAGAGCACAATACATTGCTTAGCTAGATAATAGTTACAATGCACAAGACATTGCTTAGCTAGATAATAGTTACAATGCACAATCATTGCTTAGCTAGATAATAGTTACAATGCAAGAGACATTGCTTAGCTAGATAATAGTTACAATGAAGTAAGAGACATTGCTTAGCTAGATAATAGTTGACAATGCACAAGACATTGCTTAGCTAAAGATAAGGCCTAGTTAGTTACAATGCAAGAGACATTGCTTAGCTAGATAATAGTTACAATGCAAGGACATTGCTTAGCTAGATAATAGTTACAAAGAACAAGACATTGCTTAGCTAGATAATAGTTACAATGCAAGTAAGGCATTGCTTAGCTAGATAATAGTTACAATGAAGGAAGGGGAAAAGAACAAAAAGATGACAATGAAGTAAGGCCTCCTCATCACAAAGAAGATGACAATGCACAGGAAGGGGCTAGATAATAGTTACAATGCAAGGCCATCCTGGTCACAAAGAAGACAATGAAGAAGACCAAGGGGAAAAAGAAGTAAGGCCTCCTGGTCACAAAGAAGACAATGAAGAAGGAAGGATTAAAAAGAAGTAAGGCCTCCTGGTCACAAAGAAGACGATGAAGGAAGGTAGAAAAAGAAGTAAGGCCTCCTGGTCACAAAGAAGACGATGAAGGAAGGAGAAAAGAAGTAAGGCCTCCTGGTCACAAAGAAGATGAAGGAGTCAGAAGAAGGCCTCCCCCCCTGGTCTCAATGAAGACGATGAAGGAAGGAGAAAAGAAGTAAGGCCTCCTGGTCACAAAGAAGACGATGAAGGAAGTGGAAAAGAAGTAAGGCCTCCTCATCACAAAGAAGACGAAGAAGAAGGAAGTGGAAAAGAAGTAAGGCCTCCTGGTCACAAAGAAGACGATGAAGGAAGTGGAAAAGAAGTAAGGCCTCCTCATCACAAAGAAGACGATGAAGGAAGTGGAAAAGAAGTAAGGCCTCCTGGTCACAAAGAAGACGATGAAGGAAGGGGAAAAAGAAGTAAGGCCTCCTGGTCACAAAGAAGACGAAGATGAAGGAAGTGGAAAAGAAGTAAGGCCTCCTCATCACAAAGAAGACGAAGAAGGAAGGAGAAAAGAAGTAAGAAGGAAGTGGAAAAGAAGTAAGGCCTCCTCATCAGAAGAAGATTACAATGAAGGAAGTGGAAAAGAAGTAAGGCCTCCTCATCATGAAGAAGATGAAGGAAGTGGAAAAGAAGTAAGGCCTCCTGGTCACAAAGAAGACGACAAAGAAGGAAGGGGAAAAGAAGTAAGGCCTCCTGGTCACAAAGAAGACGATGAAGGAAGGGAAAAAAGAAGTAAGGCCTCCTGGTCACAAAGAAGACGATGAAGGAAGGGGAAAAAGAAGTAAGGCCTCCTGGTCACAAAGAAGACGATGAAGGAAGTGGAAAAGAAGTAAGGCCTCCTGGTCACAAAGAAGACGAAGAAGAAGGAAGTGGAAAAGAAGTAAGGCCTCCTGGTCACAAAGAAGACGATGAAGGAAGGGGAAAAAGAAGTAAGGCCTCCTGGTCACAAAGAAGACGATGAAGGAAGTGGAAAAAGAAGTAAGGCCTCCTGGTCACAAAGAAGACGATGAAGGAAGTGGAAAAGAAGTAAGGCCTCCTCATCATGAAGAAGATGAAGGAAGTGGAAAAGAAGTAAGGCCTCCTGGTCACAAAGAAGACGATGAAGGAAGTGGAAAAAGAAGTAAGGCCTCCTGGTCACAAAGAAGACGATGAAGGAAGGGGAAAAAGAAGTAAGGCCTCCTGGTCACAAAGAAGACGATGAAGGAAGTGGAAAAGAAGTAAGGCCTCCTGGTCACAAAGAAGACGATGAAGGAAGGGGAAAAGAAGTAAGGCCTCCTGGTCACAAAGAAGACGATGAAGAAGGAAGTGGAAAAGAAGTAAGGCCTCCTGGTCACAAAGAAGACGATGAAGGAAGGGGAAAAAGAAGTAAGGCCTCCTGGTCACAAAGAAGACAAAGAAGAAGGAAGTGGAAAAAGAAGTAAGGCCTCCTGGTCACAAAGAAGACGATAAAGGAAGGGCTATGACGCGGTGTGTGTATTTTAATGCTTTGTTCATTGTTCAGGGCTATGAGGCGGTGTGTGTATTTTAATGCTTTGATGTTCATTGTTCAGGGCTATGACGCGGTGTGTGTATTTTAGTGCTTTGATGTTCATTGTTCAGGGCTATGACGCGGTGTGTGTATTTCAGTGCTTTGATGTTCATTGTTCAGGGCTATGAGGCGGTGTGTGTATTTCAATGCTTTGATCCTCATTGTTCAGGGCTATGATGCGGTGTGTGTATTTTAATGCTTTGATGTTCATTGTTCAGGGCTATGAGGCGGTGTGTGTATTTTAATGCTTTGATGTTCATTGTTCAGGGCTATGAGGCGGTGTGTGTATTTTAATGCTTGATGTTCATTGTTCAGGGCTGTGAGGCGGTGTGTGTATTTTAATGCTTTGATGTTCATTGTTCAGGGCTATGAGGCGGTGTGTGTATTTTAATGCTTTGATGTTCATTGTTCAGGGCTATGACGCGGTGTGTGTATTTTAATGCTTTGATGTTCATTGTTCAGGGCTATGACGCGGTGTGTGTATTTTAATGCTTTGATGTTCATTGTTCAGGGCTATGACGCGGTGTGTGTATTTTAATGCTTTGATGTTCATTGTTCAGGGCTATGATGCGGTGTGTGTATTTTAATGCTTTGATGTTCATTGTTCAGGGCTATGAGGCGGTGTGTGTATTTTAATGCTTGATGTTCATTGTTCAGGGCTATGAGGCGGTGTGTGTATTTTAATGCTTTGATGTTCATTGTTCAGGGCTATGACGCGGTGTGTGTATTTTAATGCTTTGATGTTCATTGTTCAGGGCTATGACGCGGTGTGTGTATTTTAATGCTTTGATGTTCATTGTTCAGGGCTATGAGGCGGTGTGTGTATTTTAATGCTTGATGTTCATTGTTCAGGGCTATGAGGCGGTGTGTGTATTTTAATGCTTGATGTTCATTGTTCAGGGCTATGATGCGGTGTGTGTATTTTAATGCTTTGATGTTCATTGTTCAGGGCTATGACGCGGTGTGTGTATTTTAATGCTTTGATGTTCATTGTTCAGGGCTATGAGGCGGTGTGTGTATTTTAATGCTTTGATGTTCATTGTTCAGGGCTATGACGCGGTGTGTGTATTTTAATGCTTTGATGTTCATTGTTCAGGGCTATGAGGCGGTGTGTGTATTTTAATGCTTTGATGTTCATTGTTCAGGGCTATGAGGCGGTGTGTGTATTTTAATGCTTTGATGTTCATTGTTCAGGGCTATGAGGCGGTGTGTGTATTTTAATGCTTGATGTTCATTGTTCAGGGCTATGAGGCGGTGTGTGTATTTTAATGCTTTGATGTTCATTGTTCAGGGCTATGATGCGGTGTGTGTATTTCAATGCTTTGATGTTCATTGTTCAGGGCTATGACGCGGTGTGTGTATTTTAATGCTTTGATGTTCATTGTTCAGGGCTATGATGCGGTGTGTGTATTTTAATGCTTTGATGTTCATTGTTCAGGGCTATGAGGCGGTGTGTGTATTTTAATGCTTTGATGTTCATTGTTCAGGGCTATGAGGCGGTGTGTGTATTTTAATGCTTTGATGTTCATTGTTCAGGGCTATGAGGCGGTGTGTGTATTTTAATGCTTTGATGTTCATTGTTCAGGGCTATGAGGCGGTGTGTGTATTTTAATGCTTGATGTTCATTGTTCAGGGCTATGAGGCGGTGTGTGTATTTTAATGCTTGATGTTCATTGTTCAGGGCTATGAGGCGGTGTGTGTATTTTAATGCTTGATGTTCATTGTTCAGGGCTATGAGGCGGTGTGTGTATTTTAATGCTTGATGTTCATTGTTCAGGGCTATGAGGCGGTGTGTGTATTTTAATGCTTTGATGTTCATTGTTCAGGGCTATGAGGCGGTGTGTGTATTTTAATGCTTTGATGTTCATTGTTCAGGGCTATGAGGCGGTGTGTGTATTTTAATGCTTTGATGTTCATTGTTCAGGGCTATGAGGCGGTGTGTGTATTTTAATGCTTGATGTTCATTGTTCAGGGCTATGAGGCGGTGTGTGTATTTTAATGCTTGATGTTCATTGTTCAGGGCTATGAGGCGGTGTGTGTATTTTAATGCTTTGATGTTCATTGTTCAGGGCTATGAGGCGGTGTGTGTATTTTAATGCTTGATGTTCATTGTTCAGGGCTATGAGGCGGTGTGTGTATTTCAATGCTTTGATCTTCATTGTTCAGGGCTATGAGGCGGTGTGTGTATTTTAATGCTTGATGTTCATTGTTCAGGGCTATGAGGCGGTGTGTGTATTTTAATGCTTTGATGTTCATTGTTCAGGGCTATGAGGCGGTGTGTGTATTTTAATGCTTTGATGTTCATTGTTCAGGGCTATGAGGCGGTGTGTGTATTTTAATGCTTTGATGTTCATTGTTCAGGGCTATGAGGCGGTGTGTGTATTTCAATGCTTTGATGTTCATTGTTCAGGGCTATGAGGCGGTGTGTGTATTTTAATGCTTGATGTTCATTGTTCAGGGCTATGAGGCGGTGTGTGTATTTTAATGCTTGATGTTCATTGTTCAGGGCTATGACGCGGTGTGTGTATTTTAATGCTTTGATGTTCATTGTTCAGGGCTATGATGCGGTGTGTGTATTTCAATGCTTTGATGTTCATTGTTCAGGGCTATGAGGCGGTGTGTGTATTTTAATGCTTGATGTTCATTGTTCAGGGCTATGAGGCGGTGTGTGTATTTTAATGCTTGATGTTCATTGTTCAGGGCTATGAGGCGGTGTGTGTATTTTAATGCTTGATGTTCATTGTTCAGGGCTATGACGCGGTGTGTGTATTTTAATGCTTTGATGTTCATTGTTCAGGGCTATGAGGCGGTGTGTGTATTTTAATGCTTTGATGTTCATTGTTCAGGGCTATGAGGCGGTGTGTGTATTTTAATGCTTGATGTTCATTGTTCAGGGCTATGAGGCGGTGTGTGTATTTCAATGCTTTGATCTTCATTGTTCAGGGCTATGAGGCGGTGTGTGTATTTTAATGCTTTGATGTTCATTGTTCAGGGCTATGACGCGGTGTGTGTATTTTAATGCTTTGATGTTCATTGTTCAGGGCTATGACGCGGTGTGTGTATTTTAATGCTTTGATGTTCATTGTTCAGGGCTATGAGGCGGACAGCAGTGTATTTTAATGCTTGATGTTCATTGTTCAGGGCTATGAGGCGGTGTGTGTATTTTAATGCTTGATGTTCATTGTTCAGGGCTATGAGGCGGACAGCAGTGTATTTTAATGCTTGATGTTCATTGTTCAGGGCTATGAGGCGGTGTGTGTATTTTAATGCTTTGATGTTCATTGTTCAGGGCTATGACGCGGTGTGTGTATTTTAGTGCTTTGATGTTCATTGTTCAGGGCTATGAGGCGGTGTGTGTATTTTAATGCTTGATGTTCATTGTTCAGGGCTATGAGGCGGTGTGCAGTATTTTAATGCTTGATCTTCATTGTTCAGGGCTATGAGGCGGTGTGTGTATTTTAATGCTTGATGTTCATTGTTCAGGGCTATGAGGCGGTGTGTGTATTTTAATGCTTTGATGTTCATTGTTCAGGGCTATGAGGCGGTGTGTGTATTTTAATGCTTTGATGTTCATTGTTCAGGGCTATGAGGCGGTGTGTGTATTTTAATGCTTGATCTTCATTGTTCAGGGCTATGAGGCGGTGTGTGTATTTTAATGCTTTGATGTTCATTGTTCAGGGCTATGAGGCGGTGTGTGTATTTTAATGCTTTGATGTTCATTGTTCAGGGCTATGAGGCGGTGTGTGTATTTTAATGCTTGATGTTCATTGTTCAGGGCTATGAGGCGGACAGTGTGTATTTTAATGCTTTGATGTTCATTGTTCAGGGCTATGAGGCGGTGTGTGTATTTTAATGCTTTGATGTTCATTGTTCAGGGCTATGACGCGGTGTGTGTATTTTAATGCTTTGATGTTCATTGTTCAGGGCTGTGACGCGGTGTGTGTATTTTAATGCTTGATGTTCATTGTTCAGGGCTATGAGGCGGTGTGTGTATTTTAATGCTTGATGTTCATTGTTCAGGGCTATGACGCGGTGTGTGTATTTTAATGCTTGACTTCATTGTTCAGGGCTATGAGGCGGTGTGTGTATTTTAATGCTTTGATGTTCATTGTTCAGGGCTATGATGCGGTGTGTGTATTTTAATGCTTGATGTTCATTGTTCAGGGCTATGAGGCGGTGTGTGTATTTTAATGCTTGATGTTCATTGTTCAGGGCTATGAGGCACAAGTGTATTTTAATGCTTTGATGTTCATTGTTCAGGGCTATGAGGCGGACAGCAGTGTATTTTAATGCTTGATGTTCATTGTTCAGGCTGCTATGTGGCGGTGTGTGTATTTTAATGCTTGATGTTCATTGTTCAGGGCTATGATGCGGTGTGTGTATTTTAATGCTTTGATGTTCATTGTTCAGGGCTATGAGGCGGTGTGTGTATTTTAATGCTTTGATGTTCATTGTTCAGGGCTATGAGGCGGTGTGTGTATTTTAATGCTTTGATGTTCATTGTTCAGGGCTATGAGGCGGACAGCAGTGTATTTTAATGCTGTCCTGCTCAGTGTTCTCATGAACCGGTGTGTGTATGTTGTTACATGCTATTGATCATGCATTGTTCACGGCCTGCGAAGGCATGCAGGTACCTTGAAAACATGCATTTTAGCCATGCCAAAGCACAAGTCCTGCTCAGTGCCTCATGAACCGAAGGCATGCAGGTACATTGAAAACATGCACTATTTAGCCATGCCAAAGCACAAGTCCTGCTCAGTGCCTCATAAACCGAAGGCATGCAGGTACCTTGAAAACATGCACTATTTAGCCATGCCAAAGCACAGGTCCTGCTCAGTGCCTCATGAACCGGGTGCATGTAGGTACATTGAAAACATGCACTATTTAGCCATGCGGAAAGCACAGGTGTATGCTCAGTGCCTCATGAACCGGGTGCATGCAGGTATGAGGCGAAAACATGCACTATTTTAGCCATGCCAAAGCACAGGTCCTGCTCAGTGCCTCATGAACCGGTGCAGGCATGCAGGTACCTTGAAAACATGCACTATTTAGCCATGCCAAAGCACAGGTCCTGCTCAGTGCCTCATGAACCGGGTGCATGCAGGTACCTTGAAAACATGCACTATTTAGCCATGCCATGTTCAGGTTGTTCAGTGCCTCATGAACCGGACAGCATGTGTATTTTAATGCTTTGATGTTCATTGCTCAGGGCTATGAACCGGGTGCATGCAGGTACCTTGAAAACATGCACTATTTAGCCATGTTCACAGGTCCTGCTCAGTGCCTCATGAACCGAAGGCATGCAGGTACATTGAAAACATGCACTATTTAGCCATGCGAAAGCAGGCTCAGTGCCTCATGAACCGGGTGCATGTAGGTACATTGAAAACATGCTATTGATGTTCATTGCCAGGGCTATGAAAGTGTATTTTGAAAACATGCTTTGATGTTCATTGCTCAGTGCCTCATGAACCGAAGGCATGCAGGTACATTGAAAACATGCACTATTTAGCCATGCCGCAGCACAGGTCCTGCTCATTGCCTCATGAACCGAAGGCATGCAGGTACATTGAAAACATACACTATTTAGCCATGCCAAAGCACAGGTCCTGCGAAGGCATGCAGGTACCTTGAAAACATGCACTATTTAGCCATGCCAAAGCACAGGTCCTGCTCAGTGCCTCATGAACCGGGTGCATGCAGGTACATTGAAAACATGCACTATTTAGCCATGCCAAAGCACAGGTCCTGCTCAGTGCCTCATGAACCGAAGGCATGCAGGTACATTGAAAACATGCACTATTTAGCCATGCCAAAGCACAGGTCCTGCTCAGTGCCTCATGAACCGAAGGCATGCAGGTACATTGAAAACATGCACTATTTAGCCATGCCAAAGCACAGGTCCTGCTCAGTGCCTCATGAACCGAAGGCATGCAGGTACATTGAAAACATGCACTATTTAGCCATGCCAAAGCACAGGTCCTGCTCAGTGCCTCATGAACCGAAGGCATGCAGGTACCTTGAAAACATGCACTATTTAGCCATGCCAAAGCACAAGTCCTGCTCAGTGCCTCATGAACCGAAGGCATGCAGGTACATTGAAAACATGCACTATTTAGCCATGCCAAAACACAAGTCCTGCTCAGTGCCTCATGAACCGAAGGCATGCAGGTACCTTGAAAACATGCACTATTTAGCCATGCCAAAGCACAGGTCCTGCTCAGTGCCTCATGAACCGAAGGCATGCAGGTACATTGAAAACATGCACTATTTAGCCATGCCAAAGCACAAGTCCTGCTCAGTGCCTCATGAACCGAAGGCATGCAGGTACCTTGAAAACATGCACTATTTAGCCATGCCAAAGCACAGGTCCTGCTCAGTGCCTCATGAACCGAAGGCATGCAGGTACATTGAAAACATGCACTATTTAGCCATGCCAAAGCACAAGTCCTGCTCAGTGCCTCATGAACCGAAGGCATGCAGGTACATTGAAAACATGCACTATTTAGCCATGCCAAAGCACAGGTCCTGCTCAGTGCCTCATGAACCGAAGGCATGCAGGTACCTTGAAAACATGCACTATTTAGCCATGCCAAAGCACAGGTCCTGCTCAGTGCCTCATGAACCGGGTGCATGCAGGTACATTGAAAACATGCACTATTTAGCCATGCCAAAGCACAAGTCCTGCTCAGTGCCTCATGAACCGGGTGCATGCAGGTACATTGAAAACATGCACTATTTAGCCATGCCAAAGCACAGGTCCTGCTCAGTGCCTCATGAACCGATGCAGGTACAAAACATGCACTATTTAGCCATGCCAAAGCACAGGTCCTGCTCAGTGCCTCATGAACCGGGTGCATGCAGGTACATTGAAAACATGCACTATTTAGCCATGCCAAAGCACAAGTCCTGCTCAGTGCCTCATGAACCGGGTGCATGCAGGTACCTTGAAAAGGAAGATGCGTCATTCTTTTCTGCCAGTCTCTTTTTCTGTTTATTTCCTGTCCTGTTCTGTTTCTGTCCCTTCATTGTGTCCGCTTCTCTCCTAGCCTGTTCAGTTCAAATGGTGCACACAGTATAGCACTTTCAAGCATCTTTCTGACTGACAAAACAACAGCAATAAAGCCAGCACACACAACTCAGAGAGCAAAAAAAAGAGTATGAAAACAATGGGGGTTGGAGACGAAAAATGCAATGCACTTAAGTAAAGTTGAAATTAATCAATCCTAAAACACCTGGCAAACGACCACCTCGCCTTTTCTTATCATGAGAGTATCCAGATGATGTGTAGCGCACTTTTTTATTTTGTAAAAAAATATGACAACATTTCTCGGAGAGGTGGTGGGCATTTGCTAGGGATTTTATGATAATAAAGTTTCCACATTTATTTAATTCCTACCCCCCCCCCCCCCCCCCCCCCACCCCCCAAGTCTAGATTAAGAGATCAGTCTGTTCTACATTTTTCAATCCATACATATATCAAGGCACCTGAAAACAATGGCTTCAATATATTAAAGTCAAGACTTTTCTTTTCTTTTTTCTTTTTCCAGAATTGCGATTTGGGGGTTGCCAAAGACTAATTTTATTGAAAATTAATTGATAGTTCAAGAAGAGCCAGCTGACACAGTGACAAACAACCCTTTAGAAATGACATACACCAGTCAGACATGGTCATCACCTTGATTATGTTAATTATGTTAATTAATGATAGACAGAGAAGAGCCAGCTGACACAGTGACAAACAACCCTTTAGAAATGACATACACCAGTCAGACATGGTCATCACCTTGATTATGTTAATTATGTTAATTAATAATAGACAGAGAAGAGCCAGCTGACACAGTGACAAACAACCCTTTAGAAATGACATACACCAGTCAGACATGGTCATCACCTTGATTATGTTAATTATGTTAATTAATGATAGACAGAGAAGAGCCAGCTGACACAGTGACAAACAACCCTTTAGAAATGACATACACCAGTCAGACATGGTCATCACCTTGATTATGTTAATTATGTTAATTAATGATAGACAGAGAAGAGCCAGCTGACACAGTGACAAACAACCCTTTAGAAATGACATACACCAGTCAGACATGGTCATCACCTTGATTATGTTAATTATGTTAATTAATGATAGACAGAGAAGAGCCAGCTGACACAGTGACAAACAACCCTTTAGAAGTGACATACACCAGTCAGACATGGTCATCACCTTGATTATGTTAATTATGTTAATTAATTAACTATTGTAGCGCCTTGTATTCTTTATGTTCTGAGCCACGATCGTGGCCCATCGTACTCGTCCGGGGGAGCCCCGATCGGGGCTCATCGTGCCCAGAGGGTTAATGATGGACAGAGGAGAGACATCTGACCAACGACCCTTTGGAGGTTCCTGTCAGATACATTGTCACCTGTAATAATATGTTAATTAATGATGGACAGAGGAGAGCCATCTGACCAACGACCCTTTGGAGGTTCCTGTCAGATACATTGTCACCTGTAATAATATGTTAATTAATGATGGACAGAGGAGAGCCAGCTAACCAATGACCCTTTGGAGTTCCTGTCAGATACATTGTCACCTGTAATAATATGTTAATTAATGATGGACAGAGGAAAGCCAGCTAACCAATGACCCTTTGGAGGTTCCTGTCAGATACATTGTCACCTGTAATAATATGTTAATTAATGATGGACAGAGGAGAGCCATCTAACCAATGACCCTTTGGAGGTTCCTGTCAGATACATTGTCACCTGTAATAATATGTTAATTAATGATGGACAGAGGAGAGCCAGCTAACCAATGACCCTTTGGAGTTCCTGTCAGATACATTGTCACCTGTAATAATATGTTAATTAATGATGGACAGAGGAAAGCCAGCTAACCAATGACCCTTTGGAGGTTCCTGTCAGATACATTGTCACCTGTAATAATATGTTAATTAATGATGGACAGAGGAGAGCCAGCTAACCAATGACCCTTTGGAGGTTCCTGTCAGATACATTGTCACCTGTAATAATATGTTAATTAATGATGGACAGAGGAGAGCCAGCTAACCAATGACCCTTTGGAGGTTCCTGTCAGATACATTGTCACCTGTAATAATATGTTAATTAATGATGGACAGAGGAGAGCCATCTGACCAATGACCCTTTGGAGGTTCCTGTCAGATACATTGTCACCTGTAATAATATGTTAATTAATGATGGACAGAGGAGAGCCATCTAACCAATGACCCTTTGGAGGTTCCTGTCAGATACATTGTCACCTGTAATAATATGTTAATTAATGATG
Source organism: Phymorhynchus buccinoides (assembly GCA_017654935.2). Lineage (NCBI taxonomy): Eukaryota > Metazoa > Mollusca > Gastropoda > Neogastropoda > Raphitomidae > Phymorhynchus > Phymorhynchus buccinoides. The sequence continues at coordinate 61,488,106 of CM065690.1, read as the reverse complement.
GACAGAGGAGAGCCAGCTAACCAATGACCCTTTGGAGGTTCCTGTCAGATACATTGTCACCTGTAATAATATGTTAATTAATGATGGACAGAGGAAAGCCAGCTAACCAATGACCCTTTGGAGGTTCCTGTCAGATACATTGTCACCTGTAATAATATGTTAATTAATGATGGACAGAGGAGAGCCAACTAACCAATGACCCTTTGGAGGTTCCTGTCAGATACATTGTCATCTGTAATAATATGTTAATTAATGATGGACAGAGGAGAGCCAGCTAACCAATGACCCTTTGGAGGTTCCTGTCAGATACATTGTCACCTGTAATAATATGTTAATTAATGATGGACAGAGGAGAGCCAGCTAACCAATGACCCTTTGGAGGTTCCTGTCAGATACATTGTCACCTGTAATAATATGTTAATTAATGATGGACAGAGGAAAGCCAGCTAACCAATGACCCTTTGGAGGTTCCTGTCAGATACATTGTCACCTGTAATAATATGTTAATTAATGATGGACAGAGGAGAGCCAGCTAACCAATGACCCTTTGGAGGTTCCTGTCAGATACATTGTCACCTGTAATAATATGTTAATTAATGATGGACAGAGGAGAGCCAGCTGGCCAATGACCCTTTGGAGGTTCCTGTCAGATACATTGTCACCTGTAATAATATGTTAATTAATGATGGACAGAGGAGAGCCAGCTAACCAACGACCCTTTGGAGGTTCCTGTCAGATACATTGTCATCTGTAATAATATGTTAATTAATGATGGACAGAGGAAAGCCAGCTGGCCATGACCCTTTGGAGGTTCCTGTCAGATACATTGTCACCTGTAATAATATGTTAATTAATGATGGACAGAGGAAAGCCAGCTGGCCAACGACCCTTTGGAGGTTCCTGTCAGATACATTGTCACCTGTAATAATATGTTAATTAATGATGGACAGAGGAGAGCCAGCTAACCAATGACCCTTTGGAGGTTCCTGTCAGATACATTGTCACCTGTAATAATATGTTAATTAATGATGGACAGAGGAGAGCCAGCTAACCAATGACCCTTTGGAGGTTCCTGTCAGATACATTGTCACCTGTAATAATATGTTAATTAATGATGGACAGAGGAGAGCCAGCTAACCAATGACCCTTTGGAGGTTCCTGTCAGATACATTGTCACCTGTAATAATATGTTAATTAATGATGGACAGAGGAGAGCCAGCTGGCCAATGACCCTTTGGAGGTTCCTGTCAGATACATTGTCACCTGTAATAATATGTTAATTAATGATGGACAGAGGAAAGCCAGCTAACCAATGACCCTTTGGAGGTTCCTGTCAGATACATTGTCACCTGTAATAATATGTTAATTAATGATGGACAGAGGAGAGCCAGCTAACCAATGACCCTTTGGAGGTTCCTGTCAGATACATTGTCACCTGTAATAATATGTTAATTAATGATGGACAGAGGAGAGCCAGCTAACCAATGACCCTTTGGAGGTTCCTGTCAGATACATTGTCACCTGTAATAATATGTTAATTAATGATGGACAGAGGAAAGCCAGCTAACCAATGACCCTTTGGAGGTTCCTGTCAGATACATTGTCACCTGTAATAATATGTTAATTAATGATGGACAGAGGAGAGCCAGCTAACCAATGACCCTTTGGAGGTTCCTGTCAGATACATTGTCACCTGTAATAATATGTTAATTAATGATGGACAGAGGAGAGCCAACTGGCCAATGACCCTTTGGAGGTTCCTGTCAGATACATTGTCACCTGTAATAATATGTTAATTAATGATGGACAGAGGAGAGCCAGCTAACCAATGACCCTTTGGAGGTTCCTGTCAGATACATTGTCACCTGTAATAATATGTTAATTAATGATGGACAGAGGAGAGCCATCTAACCAACGACCCTTTGGAGGTTCCTGTCAGATACATTGTCACCTGTAATAATATGTTAATTAATGATGGACAGAGGAGAGCCATCTAACCAACGACCCTTTGGAGGTTCCTGTCAGATACATTGTCACCTGTAATAATATGTTAATTAATGATGGACAGAGGAGAGCCAGCTAACCAATGACCCTTTGGAGGTTCCTGTCAGATACATTGTCACCTGTAATAATATGTTAATTAATGATGGACAGAGGAGAGCCAACTGGCCATGACCCTTTGGAGGTTCCTGTCAGATACATTGTCACCTGTAATAATATGTTAATTAATGATGGACAGAGGAGAGCCATCTGACCAATGACCCTTTGGAGGTTCCTGTCAGATACATTGTCACCTGTAATAATATGTTAATTAATGATGGACAGAGGAGAGCCAGCTAACCAATGACCCTTTGGAGGTTCCTGTCAGATACATTGTCACCTGTAATAATATGTTAATTAATGATGGACAGAGGAGAGCCATCTAACCAACGACCCTTTGGAGGTTCCTGTCAGATACATTGTCACCTGTAATAATATGTTAATTAATGATGGACAGAGGAGAGCCTTCTAACCAACGACCCTTTGGAGGTTCCTGTCAGATACATTGTCACCTGTAATAATATGTTAATTAATGATGGACAGAGGAGAGCCATCTGACCAATGACCCTTTGGAGGTTCCTGTCAGATACATTGTCACCTGTAATAATATGTTAATTAATGATGGACAGAGGAGAGCCAGCTAACCAATGACCCTTTGGAGGTTCCTGTCAGATACATTGTCACCTGTAATAATATGTTAATTAATGATGGACAGAGGAGAGCCATCTAACCAATGACCCTTTGGAGGTTCCTGTCAGATACATTGTCACCTGTAATAATATGTTAATTAATGATGGACAGAGGAGAGCCAACTGGCCATGACCCTTTGGAGGTTCCTGTCAGATACATTGTCACCTGTAATAATATGTTAATTAATGATGGACAGAGGAGAGCCAGCTAACCAATGACCCTTTGGAGGTTCCTGTCAGATACATTGTCACCTGTAATAATATGTTAATTAATGATGGACAGAGGAGAGCCAGCTAACCAATGACCCTTTGGAGTTCCTGTCAGATACATTGTCACCTGTAATAATATGTTAATTAATGATGGACAGAGGAGAGCCATCTGACCAACGACCCTTTGGAGGTTCCTGTCAGATACATTGTCACCTGTAATAATATGTTAATTAATGATGGACAGAGGAGAGCCAGCTAACCAATGACCCTTTGGAGGTTCCTGTCAGATACATTGTCACCTGTAATAATATGTTAATTAATGATTGACAGAGGAAAGCCAACTGGCCATGACCCTTTGGAGGTTCCTGTCAGATACATTGTCACCTGTAATAATATGTTAATTAATGATGGACAGAGGAAAGCCAGCTAACAAATGACCCTTTGGAGGTTCCTGTCAGATACATTGTCACCTGTAATAATATGTTAATTAATGATGGACAGAGGAGAGCCAACTGGCCAATGACCCTTTGGGGTTCCTGTCAGATACAAGCTGGTGGAGCATGGTGCTTACACTGGATGTATTTCTGTGTCTGTTTAGCACGTATCTTGCCACCCTGCGTTGGACCTTCTCTAGGTCAGAGATCTGCCTGTCGGTGTGTGGGTCCCATACTGCGCTTGCATATTCAAGAATGGGCCTGACCATGGCTTTGTAGGCTAACTCCTTGGTAGCCGTGGAACACACCTTCAGGTTTCTTCTTAAGAAGCCTAGAGCTCTGTTGGCTTTGGCGCAGATGGCTGTGATGTGGGCTCCCCATGAAAGATCAGATTGCAGTGTGACCTCAAGGTACTTTGTAGAGGACACTCTTTCGAGGGTGTGGTCATTGAGACTGTAGTTGGTGGAGGCGTTCAGCAGCTTCTTGCTTCTCGTCCAGGGCAGCTGGCTGTATTTGACGGGATGGAACGCCATGTCCCATTCTCTTTCCCAGTCTTCCAACTTCCTGAGGTCCTCTTGGAGTTTCACCGGGTCGTCATCGCAGGTAATGAAGCGGTATAGAGCTGTGTCGTCAGCAAACAGGCGGGAAGGAGAAGAGATTCTGTAAGGGAGGTCGTTGATGTAGGTCAGAAAGAGGCAGGGTCCTAGGACTGTCCCCTGGGGCACACCGGACTTCACCTCCACGTAGCTACACTGAGCGCCGTCAACCACCACGGCTTGCTTTCGGTCCCTGAGGAAGCTTACAATCCAGCTGTTGACATTTCTTCTGACCCCGTAGTGGTCTAGCTTGTGGAGTAGCAAGCTGTGATTCACCTTGTCGAATGCCTTCTCGAAGTCCATAATGATTACGTCAGTCGCAGTGCCGCTCTCCATGGCTGCGGAGACTTCTTCGTTGAATTCGAGGAGCTGTGTCTCGCAGGAGTGGCTTTTTCGGAAGCCGTGTTGTTGACTGGACAGGACGGAATTCGATTCAAGGTGTTGCATGCTGCTGCTTGTGAGGATGTGTTCAAGGACTTTGGCAGGTACACTGGTGAGGGAGATAGGTCTATAATTTGAGGCCTTATAGTGCTCGAAGGGAACTCTTTGGAGATAGGTCTATAATTTGAGGCCTTATAGTGCTCGAAGGGAACTCTTTGGAGATAGGTCTATAATTTGAGGCCTTATAGTGCTCAAAGGGAACTCTTTGGAGATAGGTCTATAATTTGAGGCCTTAAAGTGCTCGAAGGGAACTCTTTGGAGATAGGTCTATAATTTGAGGCCTTATAGTGCTCGAAGGGAACTCTTTGGAGATAGGTCTATAATTTGAGGCCTTATAGTGCTCGAAGGGAACTCTTTGGAGGTTCCCGTCAGATACATTGTCACCTTCTTAACTGATCATCTGATAATGTGTTTGTAGAGCAAGAGTCGGCTAACGATGACCAATGATCCTCTTGAAGCGGTGTACCGGTCAGACGTGGTCATCTCCTTGTTTGTTGATGTAATTAATATGTTAATTAATGATTGACAGAGCAAGAGTCGGCTAACGATGACCAACGATCCTCTTGAAGTGGTGTACCGGTCAGACGTGGTCATCACCTTGTTTGTTGATGTAATTAATATGTTAATTCATGATTGACAGAGCAAGAGTCGGCTAACGATGACCAACGATCCTCTTGAAGCGGTGTACCGGTCAGACGTGGTCATCACAGACACCTGGGTCAGCATGGGTAAAGAGGAGGACGCCCAGCAGAGAATGGATGACTTCAGGGGATACCAGGTCACCACAAAGGTCAGTATAGTATGTGTGTCACTGTGTGTTATATGTTATTATCTATCACTGTATTGTCCATGATGGTAAAGAGGAGGACATCCAGCAGAGAATGGATGACATCAGGGGATACCAGGTCACCACAAAGATCAGTGAAGGTAAAGAGGAGGACGCCCAGTGGAGAATGGATGACTTCAGGGGATACCAGGTCACCACAAAGGTCAGCATAGTATGTGTGTCACTGTGTGTTATATACTATATTATCTATCACTGTATTGTCCATGAAGGTAAAGAGGAGGATGCCCAGTTCAACTTGTAAATAAATAAAGCAATTGCTGGGTGTTTTTTTATGAGATCTTCATTATCATCATCATCATCATCATTATCATCACCAGTTTTATCATCATATGATGATGATGATGTGATGACGATTACAATGATAATGAAGACAATGATGATGATGATGAAGACAACGATGATGATGATGACAATTATGTTGATGACGACAATGATGGTGACAGTGATGATGATGATAACAATGATGATGATGACATATGATGATGATAATGATGGTGACAGATGGTGATGATGACAGATGATGATGATGATGACAGATGGTGATGGTGATGCAGACCTGCCTACCCATACGATTTTTCCGTATTTTGTACACGATTTTGAGCCCCAGTACGGCAGTACGGTAAATGGAAAATTAACATGGCCCAAAAAAATTCGAACTTAAGGTCTTCTAAAGATCAGTCAAAATCGAGTCCGTCATTCGATCCAAGTTTTACTTCACAACTTCCAACTTCCGGTTAGTGTCAGCCATATTAACTTTTTCATGGTTTGGCGGGATCGTCACATTGCAAATCATGTCTAAACGACCCAGCAGCAGTGAAACCTTCGGCCCCTAAACAGGCTAGAAAACAGGTATTTCTAGCAAGGTACAAGCAAATTCCCAGAATTCAACCATCCTCGCTGGGAAGTACCTTTGCACGGTGTTTGTACTACCAAACGGACTTCGTCATTTCGCATGGCGGTGCACACGACATTAAGATGCATTGCAAGAAAAAACATCACCTAATGTCGGAGGCTAGAGCAAAACAAGATGCTACGAGTACGAAAATCACCGAGTACATGCCATCAAAGACGGTGACTTCGGAGGAAGAGGGAGTGATTAGGGCTGAAGTGATGATTTCCGAACTTATTGTCCGCATGAATGTGCCGCTTTCGACCGCAGACATAATCTCAGCAACTGTGAAAGGTGCCTTTCCTTTCCTGTAGAGCAACCACAGTCACTTCTGACTATTCTGTCGCTGTAACTTTAGGGGAATCTGCGGAAATGCACACTGAGGTACTACTGAGAAGGAAAAAAAAGTTGACAGTAGAAGAAGAGGACAGAAAGCCTGGCTCAGCCAGCCAGGTTCCGCTAATCGGCCCCTAACGTGATGCCGCGCCAAGCGAGAGAATGACCCAGCCAGCCAGGTCCCGCTAATCGGGCCCCAACGGGATGCCGCGCCACTGGGAAAAAGAGGGGGGGAAAAAAAGAAGAAAAAAAAAGAGAGAGAGGTGGGGTGGGGTAAAGTTATTGTGATTTGGAGACCCAGGACACGAAGGTGCCCAAGGTCCCCGCCTCAACAGCCTGCTCCGGGAGGTTGTTCCATACCTTGATGGTGCGTGGCAGGACACTGGCCTGTCTGTATTGTGTGCGGCAGTAGATCTGGGCCAGCTGCTTGAAGTGGGAGGTTGTTCCATGCCTTGATGGTGCGTGGCAGGAAACTGGCCTGTCTGTATTGTGTGCGGCAGTAGATCTGGGCCAGCTGCTTGAAGTGGGAGGTTGTTCCATGCCTTGATGGTGCGTGGCAGGAAACTGGCCTGTCTATTGTGTGCGGCAGTAGATCTGGGCCAGCTGCTTGGTGTGGGCTCGACGCTGGCGTTGTGGTGCCGGGGTCAGTTTGTCTTTCATGGTCTTCATGGAAACGAGTTCGTGATGGAGTTTATGCATCATGACAACTCTTGCTGTTTCTCTTCTTTGTTGCAGTGAGGGCCACTTCAGTTGCTCGAGCATAGATGACACGCTTGATGTGTTTCTGAAGCGGCGAAGTACGAATCTTGCTGCTCGCCGTTGCACTGCTTCGGGCCTGTCGATGTCCTGTTGCTGGTGAGGGTCCCATACTGTGGAAGCATATTCCAATATGGGACGTACAAATGTCTTGTATGCTCTTTCTCTGATGGTCTGGGAACTGATTTTCAGGTTTCTTCTCAAAAACCCTAGGGTCCTATTGGCCTTTGAGGAGATGATTTGGATGTGTTTTTTCCAGTTCAGGTCTCTACTGATGGTGACTCCCAGGTATTTCGCAGAGTCCATAGTTTCAAGCAAGTGGCCATGGAGCACATACCTGCTTTCTTGCATCTGCCTCTTTCTGGTGACAGGTAGGGTGGTGCATTTGCCAGGATGGAACACCATGTCCCAGCTCTTCTCCCACTCAGCAAGCTGATGGAGGTCATGCTGTAGCTGTTCATGGTCCTGGGGCGCCGCTACCACTCTGTACACTGCTGTGTCATCCGCAAAGAGACGGGCTGGAATCTTTCCGGCAAATCATTAATGTAGGCTAGAAAAAGGCAAGGCCCAAGAATGGATCCCTGAGGCACTCCTGAGCATACATCAATCTGTGCGGAGCTGACGCCATTGACAACAACTGCCTGCCTTCTGTTGCTGAGGAAGTCTTTGATCCAGTCAATGAGCTTCCCCTGGATGCCATAATGGTGAAGCTTATGTATAAGCAAGCTATGATTCACCTTGTCGAAGGCTTTTGCGAAGTCCATTATCAGGATGTCAGTTTGCTTGCCCTGCTCTAGATTTTCAAACAGTTCATCAGTGAACTCCAGGAGCTGTGTTTCGCAGGACTTCATCTTTCTAAATCCATGTTGCTGGTCACATAGTATCCCATGTTCTTCGAAGTGGCTCATGATGGCACTGGTGATGATGTGTTCCAAGATTTTACAGGGGACACTAGTGTGGGATATTGGTCTGTAGTTTGATGGGTCATATTGCTCCCCTTTCTTAAATATGGGTGTCACATTTGCATCCTTCCAGTCTGATGGTACAGTCCCGCAATTGCGCAGAAGTATTCATGTGGAACTGAAAAGCGAAATATCAAGTGGACCGTTTTGTGTGGCCACGGATGGCAGCAACGAAAAGCGAGAAAAACACTACCCCGTGGTGATTACCACCGTTAGAGACAGAGGTGTGCAGACAAGTCTGCTGTCTGTGCCTGTCCTGAATTGGCAGAATCCTTCTACAGGTTAGTTTTGAAAAACAACAACAAAAAACACCTAGACTATAGAGGCATGTTTGATGGCTGTCAAGTCAAGTCAAGTCAAGTCAAAATTTTATTTCCAGATGGGAACATTGTATAAGCAAAAACATGCTTTTTTTCAACAAGCCATCCATAAAAAATGATGTAAAGAAAAAATAAAGAACTAAACATTCCAAAAAACATTCTGTGTGTGTGTCAAGTCAAGTCAAGTCAAGTCAAAATCATCTTTATTGAGGGTTAAAGAATAAGCTAACAAAGCTTTTTTTCATCCTGCCCTCTGTGTGTGTGTGTAGACTATAGGGGCATGTTTGATGACTGAATGGCTGTGTGTGTGTGTAGACTAGACTATAGAGGCTTGTTTGATGACTGAATGGCTGTGTGTGTGTGTAGACTATAGAGGCATGTTTGATGACTGAATGGCTGTGTGTGTGTGTGTGTAGACTATAGAGGCATGTTTGATGACTGAATGGCTGTGTGTGTGTGTGTGTGTAGACTATAGAGGCTTGTTTGATGACTGAATGGCTGTGTGTGTGTAGACTATAGAGGCATGTTTGATGACTGAATGACTGTGTGTGTGTGTGTGTGTGTAGACTATAGAGGCATGTTTGATGACTGAATGGCTGTGTGTGTGTGTGTGTGTGTGTGTGTGTGTGTGTGTAGACTAGATTATAGAGGCTTGTTTGATGACTGAATGACTGTGTGTGTGTGTGTAGACTATAGAGGCATGTTTGATGACTGAATGGCTGTGTGTGTGTGTGTGTGTGTAGACTAGACTATAGAGGCTTGTTTGATAACTGAATGACTGTGTGTGTGTGTGTGTGTAGACTATAGAGGCATGTTTGATGACTGAATGGCTGTGTGTGTGTGTAGACTAGACTATAGAGGCATGTTTGATGACTGAATGGCTGTGTGTGTGTGTAGACTAGACTATAGAGGCTTGTTTGATGACTGAATGGCTGTGTGTGTGTGTGTGTGTAGACTATAGAGGCATGTTTGATGACTGAATGGCTGTGTGTGTGTGTGTGTGTGTAGACTAGACTATAGAGGCTTGTTTGATAACTGAATGACTGTGTGTGTGTGTGTGTGTGTGTGTGTGTCGACTATAGAGGCATGTTTGATGACTGAATGGCTGTGTGTGTGTGTGTGTGTGTGTATGTAGACTAGACTATAGAGGCATGTTTGATGACTGAATGACTGTGTGTGTGTGTGTGTGTAGACTATAGAGGCATGTTTGATGACTGAATGGCTGTGTGTGTGTGTGTGTAGACTATAGAGGCATGTTTGATGACTGAATGGCTGTGTGTGTGTGTGTGTGTAGACTAGACTATAGAGGCATGTTTGATGACTGAATGGCTGTGTGTGTGTGTGTGTGACTAGACTATAGAGGCATGTTTGATGACTGAATGACTGTGTGTGGCATGTGTGTAGACTATAGAGGCATGTTTGATGACTGAATGTGTGTGTGTGTGACTAGACTATAGAGGCATGTTTGATGACTGAATGGCTGTGTGTGTGTGTGTGTAGACTATAGAGGCATGTTTGATGACTGAATGGCTGTGTGTGTGTGTGTGTGTAGACTAGACTATAGAGGCATGTTTGATGACTGAATGGCTGTGTGTGTGTGTGTGTGTAGAGGCTGTTTGATGACTAATGGCTGTGTGTGTGTGTGTGTGTGTGTGTAGAGGCATGTTTGATGACTGAATGACTGTGTGTGTGTGTGTGTAGACTATAGAGGCATGTTTGATGACTGAATGGCTGTGTGTGTGTGTGTGTGTAGACTAGACTATAGAGGCATGTTTGATGACTGAATGGCTGTGTGTGTGTGTGTGTGTGTAGACTATATAGAGGCATGTTTGATGCTGTGTGTGTGTGTGTATGTTGTGTGTGTGTGTGTGTGTGTGTGTGTGTGTGTGTGTAGACTATAGAGGCATGTTTGATGACTGAATGGCTGTGTGTGTGTGTAGACTAGACTATAGAGGCATGTTTGATGACTGAATGGCTGTGTGTGTGTGTGTAGACTATAGAGGCATGTTTGATGACTGAATGGCTGTGTGTGTGTGTGTAGACTAGACTATAGAGGCATGTTTGATGACTGAATGGCTGTGTGTGTGTGTGTAGACTATAGAGGCATGTTTGATGACTGAATGGCTGTGTGTGTGTGTGTGTAGACTATAGAGGCATGTTTGATGACTGAATGGCTGTGTGTGTGTGTGTGTGTAGACTAGACTATAGAGGCTTGTTTGATGACTGAATGGCTGTGTGTGTGTGTGTGTGTGTAGACTATAGAGGCATGTTTGATGACTGAATGGCTGTGTGTGTGTGTGTGTGTAGACTATAGAGGCATGTTTGATGACTGAATGGCTGTGTGTGTGTGTGTGTGTAGACTAGACTATAGAGGCATGTTTGATGACTGAATGGCTGTGTGTGTGTGTAGACTATAGAGGCATGTTTGATGACTGAATGACTGTGTGTGTGTGTGTGTGTAGACTATAGAGGCATGTTTGATGACTGAATGGCTGTGTGTGTGTGTAGACTAGACTATAGAGGCATGTTTGATGACTGAATGGCTGTGTGTGTGTGTGTAGACTAGACTATAGAGGCATGTTTGATGACTGAATGGCTGTGTGTGTGTGTAGACTAGACTATAGAGGCATGTTTGATGACTGAATGGCTGTGTGTGTATTTGTCTTGGGTGGAAGCAATGTGTGGTGGGGGGGGGGGGGGGGGGGGGGGTATGTGTGTGTGCTGCATCTATTTGTGTGGGTATGTGTGTGTGTGTGTGTCAGTATGTGTAATGGCTGTTTCTATAATTACTTTTTCAATATTTGTTACCTTTTTGTTTACAGGGGAAAATATTTTTGGCTTGCTCAAAAAGGAACTGGCCATGGCTTCGGACAGTGGTGAGGAAGAACCGTCGGTGCCCTGGTATAACTGCTTGGCCCTCGAATGTGACAACGCAGCTGTTATGACAGGCCAGAAGAAAGGGGTCTATGGAAGGATGAAAGAAAAGCAGCCCGACCTGTTCCTTGCTGGCTGTCCTTGCCACCTCATTCATCGCGCAGGGCAGAAAGGGGCTTCTGAGCTACCATTCAGCATTGACGAGATCCTTGTGGACTTATACTACTACCTGGACCAATCCTCAAAACGACTTGCAGAACTGGAAACATACCAGGAGGATGTCAAGCATCATAAGATTTTGAAACATGTCTCAACACGCTGGCTAAGTGTTCAGAAGTGTCTTGACCGCTTGCTGGAGAATTGGGATTCCCTTCGGCGGTATTTCAGAGAAGAGTTATCCAGTGCAAGCACATCTCATACCCAATGCAGACAATAACGACTGAAATACTTTTTCAATCCCCAACAAATGGACTCTACTGTGCATTTCTGACACATGCTTTGCAGCCCTTTGACGTTGTGAACCAGCAACTACAAAATGCTGCTCCCCAGATCCACATACTGCAGAGATCACTGCGCAGGCTGATGAGGGATCTGCTGGTTCCATTTGTTAGACCCGCAGCCCTTGTCGGCAGGATCGTTCTGGATGTGGACTTCAGATCACTGACATCTCAGAAGCTTGATGGTCAGATTACATTGAGCACAGAGGTGAATGGAATGCTGCAGAGAAGGGCAGAGTATCAGCTACGTGACTCCAGAATTGCAGAATTCCATCAGGTAATAAAGAAATTCTATGTGTCAGCCTGTCAGTACATCAAAGACAAGCTGCCCCTGGTTAATGAGCTGATCAAACATGCGGAAGTCACTGACACAACTCTTCGACTGGATGGTGTGACAGAATCTGATTTGACCTACTTCTTGACACGATTCCCATGTCTGCAACCTGTTGGCTGTTCTCAAGACACCATCATTCAAGAATTCAACAATTACAGCTCTCACAATGCCATCCTGGGCTGCAAAGAGAGAGAGAGAGTGGATGAAACCTGGGTGGAGATTGGTCAGGTGAAAGATGCTGCAGGGGTTCCCCTTTTCTCCAATCTGAGCAAAGTGATGCTAGGCATCCTGACAATCCCCCACAGCAACTCTGAGTGTGAGAGAATTTTCTCATGCGTGAGGAAAAACAAAACAGACCAAAGAGCTTCCTTGTCTGCATCTACCCTTGACAGCTTGATGGTGGTGAAGTCAAAACCAGGACAGCCTCGTGATCGCAAATATTCCAAGACAGAACTGGCCAAATTCAAGTCTGCCTACCACACCGCCCTGAATACCTGAATGCATACACTCTGTGTGTGTGTGTGTGTGTGTGTTTATGTATGAAACAAGAAAGACTCAAGAAGTGTAGATGTGTGTGTGTCGGATACCTGCGGAAAGAGAACAAAGACTTCAAATGGCTTAAGTGCCAACCTAAAACTGTAAAAGGCATGTGATGCATCTTTGTATAAGAAACAGTTTTAATGAATCTATCAAAGACTGTGTTTGCTAGTGTGGTATGCCTTAAAATGAATCTGTCAAACACTGCGTTTGCTAGTGTGGTATGCCTTAAAATGAATCTGTCAAAGACTGCTGTTGCTAGTGTGGTATGCCTTAAAATGAATCTGTCAAACACTGCGTTTGCTAGTGTGGTATGCCTTAAAATGAATCTGTCAAAGACTGCTGTTTGCTAGTGTGGTATGCCTTAAAATGAATCTGTCAAAGACTGCTGTTGCTAGTGTGGTATGCCTTAAAATGAATCTGTCAAAGACTGCTGTTGCTAGTGTGGTATGCCTTAAAATGAATCTGTCAAAGACTGCTGAATCTGTCAAAGACTGCGTTTGCTAGTGTGGTATGCCTTAAAATGAATCTGTCAAAGACTGCTGTTGCTAGTGTGGTATGCCTTAAAATGAATCTATCAAAGACTGCGTTTGCTAGTGTGGTATGCCTTAAAATGAATCTGTCAAAGACTGCTGTTGCTAGTGTGGTATGCCTTAAAATGAATCTGTCAAAGACTGCTGTTTGCTAGTGTGGTATGCCTTAAAATGAATCTGTCAAAGACTGCTGTTGCTAGTGTGGTATGCCTTAAAATGAATCTGTCAAAGACTGCTGTTGCTAGTGTGGTATGCCTTAAAATGAATCTGTCAAAGACTGCTGTTTGCTAGTGTGGTATGCCTTAAAATGAATCTGTCAAAGACTGCGTTTGCTAGTGTGGTATGCCTTAAAATGAATCTGTCAAACACTGCTGTTGCTAGTGTGGTATGCCTTAAAATGAATCTGTCAAAGACTGCTGTTGCTAGTGTGGTATGCCTTAAAATGAATCTGTCAAAGACTGCTGTTTGCTAGTGTGGTATGCCTTAAAATGATTCTGTCAAAGACTGCTGTTTGCTAGTGTGGTATGCCTTAAAATGAATCTGTCAAAGACTGCTGTTGCTAGTGTGGTATGCCTTAAAATGAATCTGTCAAAGACTGCTGTTGCTAGTGTGGTATGCCTTAAAATGAATCTGTCAAAGACTGCTGTTGCTAGTGTGGTATGCCTTAAAATGAATCTATCAAAGACTGCGTTTGCTAGTGTGGTATGCCTTAAAATGAATCTGTCAAAGACTGCTGTTTGCTAGTGTGGTATGCCTTAAAATGAATCTGTCAAAGACTGCTGTTGCTAGTGTGGTATGCCTTAAAATGAATCTGTCAAAGACTGCGTTTGCTAGTGTGGTATGCCTTAAAATGAATCTGTCAAAGACTGCTGTTGCTAGTGTGGTATGCCTTAAAATGAATCTGTCAAAGACTGCGTTTGCTAGTGTGGTATGCCTTAAAATGAATCTGTCAAAGACTGCTGTTGCTAGTGTGGTATGCCTTAAAATGAATCTGTCAAAGACTGCGTTTGCTAGTGTGGTATGCCTTAAAATGAATCTGTCAAAGACTGCTGTTGCTAGTGTGGTATGCCTTAAAATGAATCTGTCAAAGACTGCTGTTTGCTAGTGTGGTATGCCTTAAAATGAATCTGTCAAAGACTGCTGTTTGCTAGTGTGGTATGCCTTAAAATGAATCTGTCAAAGACTGCTGTTTGCTAGTGTGGTATGCCTTAAAATGAATCTGTCAAAGACTGCTGTTGCTAGTGTGGTATGCCTTAAAATGAATCTGTCAAAGAATCTGTCAAAGACTGCTGTTTGCTAGTGTGGTATGCCTTAAAATGAATCTGTCAAAGACTGCTGTTTGCTAGTGTGGTATGCCTTAAAATGAATCTGTCAAAGACTGCTGTTGCTAGTGTGGTATGCCTTAAAATGAATCTGTCAAAGACTGCTGTTGCTAGTGTGGTATGCCTTAAAATGAATCTGTCAAAGACTGCGTTTGCTAGTGTGGTATGCCTTAAAATGAATCTGTCAAAGACTGCTGTTTGCTAGTGTGGTATGCCTTAAAATGAATCTGTCAAACACTGCGTTTGCTAGTGTGGTATGCCTTAAAATGAATCTATCAAAGACTGCGTTTGCTAGTGTGGTATGCCTTAAAATGAATCTATCAAAGACTGCTGTTTGCTAGTGTGGTATGCCTTAAAATGAATCTGTCAAAGACTGCTGTTGCTAGTGTGGTATGCCTTAAAATGAATCTGTCAAAGACCGCTGTTGCTACTCTGGTTCGCCTTTGCTTCAGGTGAGTGGGGCTTTACTTTCTTTTGATGCATTTAAATTGCCATTTGTTTCTGGATTATCATGGCTTGTTCAGTTTCTTGTAATTTGCTTTGGTTAAAACTAATTAATGTTCTGTAAAGTGTATGTCACGTGCTCGATGTTGGGACCCTCGAAAGGACTCCCAGCAACAAGCCGTGGCGGATTCAGAAGCCAGCCAGTGCCCACAGAGGCAAACGCACACCCAGATCAGACCAAGATAAAATGGGTTGGAGAAAGACAAAGCAAATTTTATTTAGCAAAACACACACACACACACACACACACACACACACACACACACACACACACACACACACAAAGGCGGAAATTACAAGGACAATGGTACAAGAATACAATCATCACACATATAACACTAAACAAGGCATTCAGCAACAATCAAACATAGCGCGCATACTAAGGATTATGCCATAAACATCATACTACAACAATGCGTCTTTGTCAAAAGGAACCAGATTTCACAAGCACAAATTCACCCACGCTTCCTTGGCTTTGTTTTAAGCCCCAAAGGTCCACACGTGGAAGTCCATCATAGGTTATGTACAAAACTATGAAAAGAATAGAAGAAAAACCCAACAACCTTCCCTCCCTTCCTGGAGAGAAATTAACACACTATGACCAAACGAATGGTCAACACAAGATCTTCTGATGAAGGTCGAACCACTAGTTTATTAACAGACGATCGCGGATGGATGGGGGAAAAGTCTGAAGTCCGAAGATCTGAAGTGAATTGCAGAATTGTTCACGCTGCCTGTGAACGAAAGTCTCCGGGTAGGTCGGCGATTCTCCTATCTGCTCATGGGTGGCAGGAGCAGGCGATCCCTGGAAGAAGTGTTCCCAGGAGATGAAACCCTGACGGCATCAGGACCCATCGCCATCACTGAGTCCACGGTGATGATGGTCCATCCAAGACTCCTGAGGAGGGGGCGGGGTTGGGGAAAGTGACTCGTGGAATAGGGACCAGGGACAAGTGAGGTGGGGTTTAAGGAAAGGGGTGGTGTGCTGACAAGGGCATGGGGAAATGGGTGAGAGTCTCCAGAAGCCGAGTCCTACAAGATGAGCTCTGGAAGGACGCTAGACGATGAAGAGGAGTGCTGGGTGAAGAGTGCTGGAACATTCAGGAAAATGTGCACTTTTCTTTAGAACATAATGCTAACCTTATTTGCACTATTTCCTGAAAAAAAAGGTTAAAAAATATAACAATTCAAAAGCTAGAAAAAATAGGTTTTGAAAGAAACCAATTAAGAGCGAGGTTGGATAACCATCCTTCCTTCCAAAAATGAATAAACTTAGACTGAAATGAAGAGACAATTTTAACACACACACAAAAATATCACCTAACGTTTGGTTTATACTGCTCCACCTCTCTTGAAAACAACAACCAAAGACCAACCGCCCGGGAGCATAAAGAACAAAAACAAAACAATCAACATTCCTACCCAATGTTTGGGCGAAGCGACTAAAGCGGGCATAGTTGCTAGCACAAAAATGAAATGAGTCGCGACACAAGAAGTATTTCGTGGCGATATGTTCACTCTGCACGAGAATAACAATATTTAGCAAAAGAAGCCTGAGTACCTCTGCTCTCTTTCAAACAAGTGAAGTAAAACTCGGAGCGAGTCTTCTTCAAATACAGTGCGCATACACGTGCACCAACACACAAGCAAAAACATACGAAACTAGATATTTTCTCAAATGTATATCCCGATGCACATGCACAGACATCTAAATTGTGGACATATTAAACAAAATATTGCTTCGACAATGCAAGTGCAGTCGCGCACGCGCAAACATATACATGACAACTTCGTCCAAAAAAACCACACCCCACAACAGTTCAAATTATAATGCGCGCACGCGCATACACGCGCCAGGTGCACACGCACGCACGTACGCTCAACAGTATTCTTCCCGAGTCGGGTTAAAGGGTCCTTCACACTATCAAATCGAACAGAACCTATGTTAATGTAGCATTTAGAAACAATTCATTCTGCCAAGATTAAGAGATACGGAAAACAAACTACTGAATCGATTCCTATCATAAATTAACTTCAAAAAGTTAGTACTAACCAAACACTCGTGCCGGATGGGACTTCCTGTCTGAGCAGTCGAGAATAGCTGGGTGGGGAACTTTCTCAGCTGGGGTAGGTAACTCAGGACTCTCCAGCAGGCAGCACTACACACGCAAAGCAAAACTGGAGCCACTTCTGGGTTCTTCACTTCTGGCTTGTTTTCACAGGCGCTCTCTGCTTTGCTTCCTTCTTCAACATTTCTTAGTCTCTGCTTGCATCCATGGTCGATTCCGGTTTCCAAGGACAGGGTAGTCAGTCAGTCGAGTCGATGAGGAACTTAAGAAAAAGAAATAAAGCATGAACGTTGGGGACGGGGACTCCAAAAACCACCGAAGGTTTTTTACCTCAAGGCTGACCGCTTGAGAAAGACATGTAGAGTACTCTCGAGGGCAGGGCCTCTTCACAACACCGCCGAACCACCGAAGGTTCCAGCTGATACCAAAGGGAGAGTTCTTGTCCAAACGAAAGACGAAAAAACAAGTCTTAGTCGATGTCCTGTTAGCAAGCTCTATCTCTCCCGTCGGGTTACCTTTTTTTTCCGCTCAGTGAGCGCTGAAATGCAACACGGGTTTTAGCTGTTTCAAATGCTGTTCGTTCTGCACGTGGGGTGGAAAGTGCATCGTGCTGCACGTTGTAGCAATGCAATCCGTATTCTCTTGCTT
This sequence comes from Phymorhynchus buccinoides, assembly GCA_017654935.2. NCBI lineage: Eukaryota > Metazoa > Mollusca > Gastropoda > Neogastropoda > Raphitomidae > Phymorhynchus > Phymorhynchus buccinoides. The sequence continues at coordinate 61,470,268 of CM065690.1, read as the reverse complement.
TCTCATTGGTAGAGAGTTAGTTGTCTTAACCCTGGTGAGCGAAAGTACTTTGCAACCCAAAGCTGGGTGTCTCATCGACTTTGGTGCGTATGTCACGAATTTTGTGACAGTGTAATGTTCCGTTTTGGGGTCTCCTTACAAAATACGGAAATTTGAGAAAAAGTACGGAATTTTATTTCGTGGAGTACCTAAAAAGGAAATTGGGGGTAGGCAGGTCTGGTACTGATGATGATGACAGATGATGATGGTGATTGATGATGATGATGGTGATGATGATGACAGATGGTGATTGATGATGGTGGTGATTGATGATGATGACAGATGGTGATTGATGATGACAGATGGTGATTGATGATGACAGATGATGATGGTGATTGATGATGATGATGATGTGATTGATGATGACAGATGATGATGGTGATTGATGATGATGGTGATGATGATGATGATGACAGATGATGATTGATGATGGTGATTGATGATGACACGATGATGATGGTGATTGATGATGATGACAGATGGTGATTGATGATGATGATGATGGTGGTGATTGATGATGATGAAAGATGGTGATTGATGATGACAGATGGTGATTGATGATGACAGATGATGATGGTGATTGATGATGACAGATGATGATGGTGATTGATGATGACAGATGGTGATTGATGATGGTGGTGATTGATGATGACGACGACGATGATGATGATGATGATGATGATGGTGATGATGATGATGATGATGACAGATGATGATGATGATGATGATGATGATGGTGATTGATGATGACAAATGATGATGGTGATTGATGATGATGACGATGATGATGATGACAGATGATGATGGTGATGACGATGGTGATGACAGATGATGATGATGATGATGATGACAGATGATTATGATAATGACAGATGATGATGACAGATGATGATGATGATAATGACAGATGAGGATGATGACAGATGGTGATGATGATGATGACAGATGATGATGATGACGATAATGACATGATGATGGTGATGACGATGGTGACAATGATGGTGATGACAGATGATGATGATAATGACAGATGATTATGATAATGACAGATGATGATGACAGATGATGATGATGATAATGACAGATGATGATGATGACAGATGGTGATGATGATGATGACAGATGATGATGACAGATGACAGATGATGATGATGATGATAATAATGACAGATGATGATGATGATAACATATGATGATGATGATGATAATAATGACAGATGATGATAATGACAGATGTTGATGATAATGACATGATGGTGATGATGATGATAATAATGACTGATGATGATGACAGATGATGATGATAATAATGACAGATGTTGATGATAATGACATGATGGTGATGATAATAATGACAGATGATGATGATGATGATAGATGATGATACAGATGATGACAGATGATGATGATGATGATAATGATAGATGATGATGAGAGATGATGATGATGATAATAATGACAGATGATGATGATGATAATAATGACAGATGATGATGATAATGACAGATGATGATGATGATGACAGATGATGGTGATAATGACAGATGATGATGATGATAATAATGATAGATGATGATGATGATGATAATAATGACAGATGATGATGATAATGACAGATGATGATGACAGATGATAATGATAATGACAGATGATGATGATGATAATAATGACAGATGATGATGACAGATGATGATGATGATAATAATGACAGATGATGATGATGATAATAATGACAGATGATGATGACAGATGATGATGATGATAATAATGACAGATGATGATGACAGATGATGATGATGATAATAATGACAGATGATGATAACAGATGATGGTGATGATGACAGATGATGATGATAATGACAGATGATGATGATGATGAATAATGACAGATGATGATGACAGATGATGATGATGATAATAATGACAGATGATGATAATAATGACAGATGATGATGACAGATGATAATAATGACAGATGATGATGACAGATGATGATGATGATAATAATGACAGATGATGATGATGATGATAATAATGACAGATGATGATGACAGATGATGATGATGATAATAATGACAGATGATGATGATGATAATGACATGATAATAATGACAGATGATGATGATGATAATAATAATAATAATAATAACTCTTATATAGCGCCGTTCTCCTGGCGCAGCAGGACTCACAGCGCTTTACAAAAAACATACATACAATAATCATGAAGAAAAACAACATAATTATACAAAAGTGGAAACACAACCATACAAAAATCCATGAAAAAAACCAATTAGCCCATTATCGCACTGCACTCACACATAGTCCAACTCAGCAAAAACTCACAGAGGGTGAACTCAAGGGGAGAAGACACAGGAGATCAACAGAGGTATTTTTTGAAGAGAACAGTTTTCAGGCCAGTTTTGAAAGAAGACCAAGATGGAGAGCTGCGGAGAGAGGAAGGGAGGTTGTTCCAGATGTGTGGTGCTTGGAAACGGAAAGCTCTGTTTCCAACTGTTTTGTATTTGGTGACAGGTGTACAAAGAAGTTTGAGGCTACTTGATCTGAGGTTGCGTTCTGGTGTGTAGGCAGAGAGAAGAGAGGAAAGGTAGTCTGGAAGAGAGCCTTCGAAGTAGCGATAGGCAAGAGTGGCCACTTTGTACTCTACTCTAGCGTCAACAGGGAGCCAGTGCAGCTGTCTCAGCAGGGGTGTCACTGAATCAGTCTTACGCTTTCTGAGCACAACCCTGGCAGCAGCATTCTGGACTCTCTGAAGACGCTTGACAGTAGAGAGAGGGATACCTGCAAGGACTGCATTGCAGTAATCAAGCCTGGATAGTATGAGAGAAACAGCAAGTTGTGTAGCAGCTTCAAGTGATAAGTATGAACGAATGGAACAAAGTCGCCGAAGATGATAGAATGTTGAACGACAGACAGATGAAATGTGTTGATCGAATGAGAGAGATTCATCCAGACAGACACCTAGATACTTTACTGACTTTTGAAAAGGTACTGAATCATCTGACAAGGTCAAAGGATCACGCTTTATCACTGAGAGGCGGTTTCGGTTTCCAACAGCTAACAACTCAGTCTTGTCCTCATTCAACTTGAGTCTATTCTTATCCATCCATGATTTGACATCAGACACGCATTGCTCCGTTTGATGGGACACCACAGGAAAATCAGAAACAGGGGCGGGCTTATAATTGATCTGTGTCATCAGCGAACTTATGATAATCGTAATGATTACTTTCAATGACATCTGAAAGAGGTTGGGTGTACAGAGTGAAGAGAATGGGGCCTAACACCGACCCCTGAGGGACACCACAACATAGCTGAGAGGGCTTGATAATGACAGATGATGATGACAGATGATGATGATAATGACAGATGATGATGATAATGACAGATGATGATGACGATAATGACATGACAATGATGGTGATGACGATGATGATGATAATAATGACATGATGATGATGAAGACAGATGATGATGACGATAATGACAGATGATGATGATGATGACGACGATGATGATGATGATGATGATGATGGTAATGACAGATGATGATGATGATGATGACGATAATGACAGATGATGATGATGATGACGGTAATGACAGATGATGATGATGATGATGACGATAATGACAGATGATGATGATGATGAAGGAGGCGGGGGCAGACTGGGTGTTTCTACACTGTCTTCCCCGTAAGTCGATGATGATGATGATGATGATGATGATGATGATGATGATGATGATGACAGATGATGAAGGAGGCGGGGGCAGACTGGGTGTTTCTATGATAATGATGATGATGACAGATGATGATGATGACGATAATGACATGATGATGATGACGATAATGATGATGATGATGACACATGATGAAGGAGGCGGGGGCAGACTGGGTGTTTCTGCACTGTCTTCCCCGTAAGCCGATGATGATGATGATGATGATGATGACAGATGATGATGACAGATGATGAAGGAGGCGGGGGCAGACTGGGTGTTTCTGCATTGTCTTCCCCGTAAGCCGATGATGATGATGATGACGATGATGATGACAGATGATGAAGGAGGCGGGGGCAGACTGGGTGTTTCTGCATTGTCTTCCCCGTAAGCCGATGATGATGATGATGACGATGATGATGACAGATGATGATGACAGATGATGAAGGAGGCGGGGGCAGACTGGGTGTTTCTGCATTGTCTTCCCCGTAAGCCGATGATGATGATGATGATGATGACGATGATGATGACAGATGATGAAGGAGGCGGGGGCAGACTGGGTGTTTCTGCACTGTCTTCCCCGTAAGCCGCAGGAAGTGACGGACGACGTGTTCTACGACATGCAGCGCTCTCTGGTGTGGGAGGAAGCAGAGAACAGGAAGTGGACCGTCATGGTAACGACACACTTTGGCTTTCATGGTTTATTGCCCCAGCCCTGAATCCCTCCCCCCACACCCATCAACCAATCATGGTAACGACACACTGGCTTTCATGGTTTATTGCCCCAGCCCTGAATCCCTCCCCCCACACCCATCAACCAATCATGGTAACGACACACTTTGGCTTTCATGGTTTATTGCCCCAGCCCTGAATCCCTCCCCCCACACCCATCAACCAATCAAAAGAACAGGTAGATAGAAAACAAAGACTATACGTTTCTGCCACTGTTTACTTTTACAGTTGTCAGGGACATTTCATTTGTTGCAGCTTGCTTTTACCAATGTAAAGGACATTTAGATTGTTGTTTGCTTTTACGGTTGTAGAGGACATTTCATTTGTTTTGCTTTTACGGTTGTAGAGGACATTTCATTTGTTGCAGCTTGCTTTTAGTAGAGGACATTTCATTTGTTGCAGCTTGCTTTTACGGTTGTAGAGGACATTTAATTTGTTGCAGCTTGCTTTTACGGTTGTAGAGGACATTTAATTTGTTGCAGCTTGCTTTTACGGTTGTAGAGGACATTTCATTTGTTGCAGCTTGCTTTTACGGTTGTAGAGGACATTTAATTTGTTGCTGTTTGCTTTTACGGTTGTAGAGGACATTTAATTTGTTGTTGTTTGCTTTTTACGGTTGTAGAGGACATTTATTTTGTTGCTGTTCGCTTTAGCGGTTGTAGAGGACATTTAATTTGTTGTTGTTTGCTTTTTATGGTTGTAGAGGACATTTATTTTGTTGCTGTTCGCTTTAGCGGTTGTAGAGGACATTTAATTTGTTGTTGTTTGCTTTTTATGGTTGTAGAGGACATTTATTTTGTTGCTGTTCGCTTTAGCGGTTGTTTAGGACATTTAATTTGTTGTTTGCTTTTTATGGTTGTAGAGGACATTTCATTGGTTGTTGTTTGCTTTTAGTTGTAGAGGACATTTATTTTGTTGCTGTTTGCTTTTAGGTTGTAGAGGACATTTATTTTGTTGCTGTTTGCTTTAGCGGTTGTAGAGGACATTTATTTTGTTGCTGTTTGCTTTTTATGGTTGTAGAGGACATTTCATTTGTTGTTGTTTGCTTTTAGTTGTAGAGGACATTTATGTTGTTGCTGTTTGCTTTTAGTTGTAGAGGACATTTATTTTGTTGCTGTTTGCTTTTAGTTGTAGAGGACATTTATTTTGTTGCTGTTTGCTTTTACGGTTGTAGAGGACATTTATTTTGTTGCTGTTTGCTTTTACGGTTGTAGAGGACATTTATTTTGTTGCTGTTTGCTTTAGCGGTTGTAGAGGACATTTATTTTGTTGCTGTTTGCTTTAGCGGTTGTAGAGGACATTTATTTTGTTGCTGTTTGCTTTTACGGTTGTAGAGGACATTTATTTTGTTGCTGTTTGCTTTTAGGTTGTAGAGGACATTTATTTTGTTGCTGTTTGCTTTTACGGTTGTAGAGGACATTTATTTTGTTGCTGTTTGCTTTAGCGGTTGTAGAGAACATTTATTTTGTTGCTGTTTGCTTTAGCGGTTGTAGAGGACATTTATTTTGTTGCTGTTTGCTTTAGCGGTTGTAGAGGACATTTATTTTGTTGCTGTTTGCTTTTACGGTTGTAGAGGACATTTCATTTGTTGTTTGCTTTAGCGGTTGTAGAGGACATTTATTTTGTTGTTGTTTGCTTTAGCGGTTGTTGAGGACATTTCATTTGTTGTTGTTTGCTTTAGCGGTTGTAGAGGACATTTCATTTGTTGTTGTTTGCTTTTAGAGAGGACATTTCATTTGTTGTTGTTTGCTTTTAGTTGTAGAGGACATTTCATTTGTTGTTGTTTGCTTTAGCGGTTGTAGAGGACATTTCATTTGTTGTTTGCTTTAGCAGTTGTAGAGGACATTTCATTTGTTGTTGTTGGCTTTTAGTTGTAGAGGACATTTCATTTGTTGTTGTTTGCTTTTAGAGAGGACATTTCATTTGTTGCTGTTTGCTTTTAGGTTGTAGAGGACATTTCATTTGTTGTTTGCTTTTACGGTTGTAGAGGACATTTCATTTGTTGTTTGCTTTAGCGGTTGTAGAGGACATTTCATTTGTTTGCTTTAGCGGTTGTAGAGGACATTTCATTTGTTGTTGTTGGCTTTTAGTTGTAGAGGACATTTCATTTGTTGTTGTTTGCTTTTAGTTGTAGAGGACATTTCATTTGTTGCTGTTTGCTTTTAGTTGTAGAGGACATTTCATTTGTTGTTTTACTTTTAGTTGTAGAGGACATTTCATTTGTTGTTGTTTGCTTTAGCGGTTGTAGAGGACATTTCATTTGTTGTTTGCTTTTACGAGAGGACATTTCATTTGTTGTTGTTTGCTTTTAGTTGTAGAGGACATTTCATTTGTTGTTGTTTGCTTTTAGTTGTAGAGGACATTTCATTTGTTGCTGTTTGCTTTTAGTTGTAGAGGACATTTCATTGTTGTTTGCTTTTAGTTGTAGAGGACATTTCATTTGTTGCTGTTTGCTTTTAGTTGTTGTAGAGGACATTTCATTGTTGTTTGCTTTTAGTTGTAGAGGACATTTCATTTGTTGTTGTTTGCTTTAGCGGTTGTAGAGGACATTTCATTTGTTGTTTGCTTTTACTGTTGTAGAGGACATTTCATTTGTTCGCTATTACAGTTGTAGAGGACATTTAATCTGTTGTTGTTTTTTTGTTTTTATTAATCTTTTTTTTAAAAAGCACAGTGGAATTATTACATTTGAAACATTCAATATCAGCACACAGACATACATGTAAAATCACATGCGAAAAGCAATCATGATATATCAAAGATGTATGGGGAACTCAACATGACAAGTATATTAACTTTCAATCACGTTTGTATACGGAAACCATTTTTTGCAAAAAACAAATTATCTCATGTCCATAGAGTAAGCATATTTTTTATTTTGATGCATATTCCTCAGATCTCTTATAAAGCATTGTATATTCGGTGTTACTTCATTTATTCTACATTTATATATAAAGTATTTTGCATACCGTATAATCTGGTCAAATCCTTCGTCTGTTTTACAATTTTTATCATATCCAAACAAAACCAATTCTACTTGAAATATATTAAAGAGAGAGATAAATGTAAAAAAGAAATTAGAAAAACTAAAAAGACTTATGAAAGGAAACTCAAATCAATGTAAAACAAACCCGAAGTACTTTTGGAAGTATGTTCAAGAAAAGTTAAAAATGTCAACAGGAATTAGTGCCTTAAACAAAAAAAGGGGATATGGCCACAACAGACAAAGATAAAGCTAATATGCTAAATGACTTCTTTTCAGGTGGATATGGCCACAACAGACAAAGATAAAGCTAATACGCTAAATGACTTCTTTTCAGGTGGATATGGCCACAACAGACAAAGATAAAGCTAATACGCTAAATGACTTCTTTTCAGGTGGATATGGCCACAACAGACAAAGATAAAGCTAATACGCTAAATGACTTCTTTTCAGGTGGATATGGCCACAACAGACAAAGATAAAGCTAATACGCTAAATGACTTCTTTTCAGGTGGATATGGCCACAACAGACGAAGATAAAGCTAATACGCTAAATGACTTCTTTTCAGGTGGATATGGCCACAACAGACAAAGATAAAGCTAATACGCTAAATGACTTCTTTTCAGGTGGATATGGCCACAACAGACGAATAAAGCTAATACGCTAAATGACTTCTTTTCAGGTGGATATGGCCACAACAGACGAGGATAAAGCTAATACGCCAAATGACTTCTTTTCAGGTGGATATGGCCACAACAGACGAGGATAAAGCTAATACGCTAAATGACTTCTTTTCAGGTGGATATGGCCACAACAGACAAAGATAAAGCTAATACGCTAAATGACTTCTTTTCAGGTGGATATGGCCACAACAGACAAAGATAAAGCTAATACGCTAAATGACTTCTTTTCAGGTGTATTCACAAGAGAAGATACAACTACAATACCTGTAATTGAACAAAAATCAAAATCTAATGGAAATAAATTAGAAGACATTGAAATAAATGAAGAAATTGTAAAGAAGAAACTTGAAAATCTTGATGCTTCCAAAGCGCAGGGACCAGATAAAATACCAGCCAGAGTGCTAAAAGAATTAGCAAGTGTCTTGCATGTACCATTAACTAAACTATTTTGTAAAACTATTGAAGGGGGAGAAATCCCAGAGGATTGGAACAAATCTGAGGTAATAGCTATATATAAGAAAGGAGGCAAGTCAGACCCAGGAAATTACAGACCTATAAGTTTAACCAGTATAGCTTGTAAAGTTTTTGAATCAATAGTAAGAGATAATGTTGTTAAGTATTTTACAGAAAATAAGTTATCTATTGATTGTCAACATGGGTTTAGAAGTAAAAGATCTTGCATTACTCAGTTACTGCAAGTTATGGAAGATTTTACAAGCTTAGTTGACAAAGGAGAAAGTATAGATGTTATTTACCTAGATTTCAGAAAGGCCTTTGATTCGGTTCCTCATCAAAGATTATTGATTAAATTAGCAGCCTATGGGATTGGGGGAATGTTATTCAAATGGATTAAAAGCTTTTTATTAGGCAGAACACAAATAGTATGCATAGGCACATCTTATTCAGGAGAAGCAAAGGTTGTTAGTGGAATACCCCAGGGTAGTATATTGGGTCCAACATTATTTTTAATATTCATTTATGATCTGCCAGAAGAGGTAAATAGCATATGTAAAGTATTTGCAGATGATACTAAAGTATACAACACTTCAAGCAACAGAGACACATTACAAGCAGATTTATATGCATTACATAAATGGTCAGAGACATGGAATTTGTATTTTAATATCCAGAAATGCAAAATAATGCACATAGGAACAAAGAATCCCAAGTATGAGTATTTCATGACAATAAATGACACACACAAAATTGAAGTATGCAATGAGGAAAAAGATTTGTGTGTAATATTTGACCCGTCCTTAAATTTTGACATACATATTCAAAAAATTGTTAATAAAGCAAATCAAGTGATGGGGCTTATTAAAAGATCATTTGAGTTCCTAAATAAAGAAGTACTTGAAATATGCCAACTCAGTTTGGTGCCCAATCTTTAAAAGGCAATCAATAGCTATGGAGAAAGTGCAAAGAAGAGCAACAACATTGATCAAAGCAATCAATAGCTATGGAGAAAGTGCAAAGAAGAGCAACAACATTGATCAAAGCAATCAATAGCTATAGAGAAAGTGCAAAGAAGAGCAACAACATTGATCAAAGCAATCAATAGCTATGGAGAAAGTGCAAAGAAGAGCAACAACATTGATCAAAGCAATCAATAGCTATGGAGAAAGTGCAAAGAAGAGCAACAACATTGATCAAAGCAATCAATAGCTATGGAGAAAGTGCAAAGAAGAGCAACAACATTGATCAAAGCAATCAATAGCTATAGAGAAAGTGCAAAGAAGAGCAACAACATTGATCAAAGCAATCAATAGCTATGGAGAAAGTGCAAAGAAGAGCAACAACATTGATCAAAGCAATCAATAGCTATAGAGAAAGTGCAAAGAAGAGCAACAACATTGATCAAAGCAATCAATAGCTATGGAGAAAGTGCAAAGAAGAGCAACAACATTGATCAAAGCAATCAATAGCTATGGAGAAAGTGCAAAGAAGAGCAACAACATTGATCAAAGCAATCAATAGCTATAGAGAAAGTGCAAAGAAGAGCAACAACATTGATCAAAGCAATCAATAGCTATAGAGAAAGTGCAAAGAAGAGCAACAACATTGATCAAAGCAATCAATAGCTATAGAGAAAGTGCAAAGAAGAGCAACAACATGGATCAAAGCAATCAATAGCTATGGAGAAAGTGCAAAGAAGAGCAACAACATTGATCAAAGCAATCAATAGCTATGGAGAAAGTGCAAAGAAGAGCAACAACATTGATCAAAGCAATCAATAGCTATAGAGAAAGTGCAAAGAAGAGCAACAACATTGATCAAAGCAATCAATAGCTATAGAGAAAGTGCAAAGAAGAGCAACAACATTGATCAAAGCAACCAATAGCTATGGAGAAAGTGCAAAGAAGAGCAACAACATTGATCAAAGCAACCAATAGCTATAGAGAAAGTGCAAAGAAGAGCAACAACATTGATCAAAGCAATCAATAGCTATGGAGAAAGTGCAAAGAAGAGCAACAACATGGATCAAAGCAATCAATAGCTATGGAGAAAGTGCAAAGAAGAGCAACAACATTGATCAAAGCAATCAATAGCTATAGAGAAAGTGCAAAGAAGAGCAACAACATTGATCAAAGCAATCAATAGCTATGGAGAAAGTGCAAAGAAGAGCAACAACATTGATCAAAGCAACCAATAGCTATAGAGAAAGTGCAAAGAAGAGCAACAACATTGATCAAAGCAATCAATAGCTATGGAGAAAGTGCAAAGAAGAGCAACAACATTGATCAAAGCAACCAATAGCTATAGAGAAAGTGCAAAGAAGAGCAACAACATTGATCAAAGCAATCAATAGCTATGGAGAAAGTGCAAAGAAGAGCAACAACATTGATCAAAGCAACCAATAGCTATAGAGAAAGTGCAAAGAAGAGCAACAACATTGATCAAAGCAACCAATAGCTGTAGAGAAAGTGCAAAGAAGAGCAACAAAATTGATCAAAGCAACCAATAGCTATAGAGAAAGTGCAAAGAAGAGCAACAACATTGATCAAAGCAATCAATAGCTATGGAGAAAGTGCAAAGAAGAGCAACAACATTGATCAAAGCAATCAATAGCTATGGAGAAAGTGCAAAGAAGAGCAACAACATTGATCAAAGCAATTGTAAGAACAAAACTTATAGTGAAAGACTAAAATTCCTGGCATGACCTTCTCTGAAGGGAAGAAGAGTCAGGGGAGACCTTATACAAGTATATAAAAAGCAATGAATAGCTATTGATGACATAGACTTTAACAACCTTTTTGTTAAAAGCAATCACAAACATGACACGGAATAGTACAAGAAGTTATTTTTAAGAAGATCAGTTACTAACATCCGCAAGTTTTTCTTTTCTAACCGAGTTGTCCAATACTGGAATAACTTGTCAACTAACATTAAGGCTGCACCTAACATAAATATATTCAAAAATCTTCTGGACAAAGACACAATTATGTCAAATTTTTATAATACTTTCGATGAATAAAAAAAGTGCAAAAAAGTCCATTCCATATTTTTGTTAAATTTTATAGTTTAGCTGTAGAAAGCAAGCCACCCTGAAACAAATCAAAGTCACAAACGAGAAAGGACGTAAAAGGGCCGTGAGGCCCACTTCTAGCCATAATTACTACTACTACTACTACTATATTAAAATTTAATCTTGCACAATTTTCACATTTTCTCTTTAGTACACATTCTAGTTCTTTCCAAAATATTTGAGCATGCTGGCACTGCCACAAATAGTGTTGTACTGTATCTTTTTCCTTTTTGCAAAATGAACACTGATCATTATTTGTTATACCCATTTTCTTTAATAAGCTGTTTGTTACTAATATATTATGACATACTAGCGCAACGCCTAGTACTGGCAATGCACCGTACTGGTAACGCCTAGTAACGGTAACGCCAAGTACTGGTAACGCTGAGTACAGCAAATTTGAAGCGATTCGGTTAAGAAACGGCGGAGTTATGAGGCCCCGTTTCCCGTTGGCGCTGCTCTGAGAGTGACGCGCTCACCCGAATTCTCTTCAAATTTGCTGCCAGGCTTTGCCCGGGCCATAGCAAGCCTGACAGCAAATTTGAGGCGATTCGGTTAAGAAACGGCGGAGTTATTCGTGAAAAGGTGCAAGCGGCGTCTAGCGCGCGTTTCTGAACCGATTCGCTTCCGGTTTGGCACACGGATAGTCCCCGGCCCCGGTCATCTTCCTGCCAAATTCGAAGGCAATCGGCCCAGAAACGCCGGAGATACGGGCAACCGAGAGGCCGGCGGATGCGCGTTTTCGCGCATTTGCGAAACCGCGCAAATGACACGGCCACCTCGGTTGCTGTTGCCATCGCCCCGTTAGGGCTCACAGCAAATTTGAAGCGAATTCGGTCGAAAAACGGCGGAGTTATAAAAGCCCGTTTTGTGTTATCACACACACACACACAACACACACACACACACCACACACGAACGGACAGTTGGCTTTTTACTATAGATTCTTATTTGAAACCATTTTAGTTTGATCAAAGCAATTTTCTTTACTTGTTTCATGACACCGCACCAATCAACAAGAATTTATAATTACTTGTTTCATGAAACCGCACCAATCAACAAGAATTTCTAATTTGTCTTCCCATTTCATAAAAGAACTTATATCATATATAAATTCTTCCTCTAAAAGCAGATTGTAATAAACCTTGCAGTCCTTTACTGTACTACATATAATTTTTAATGCTTTTCTTGGGTAATATTTTCTGTCTATCAATTCAATGTTCTGCTTTTTAGTGCAAAATAATTTAATAGACTTTATGCAACCCATGTAATCTAAATAATTTACTTTTATTCCATACTTATTTGAAAATTCCATATGGTTTAAGAAATGTCCATTTTCATCTCCAACATCTTTCACTAAACATATATCTTTGTGCAGCCAGTTTTTGTAGCAGAAAGTTTTATTTCCTATTTTAAATCTCTTATTATAAAAAACATGGTTCAGCTAAGGCTTCTGGGGGGTATTTTAGCTCTACTCTTTCATGAAAATGTGAATATGACATGAAAACATCTTTCCAAAATTACATTTTTACATTTGGCCGTAGATATCAATTTGTTTTATTTCAGGACACACAGAGGCCAAGATCTGATTCCACTTTGCTTTTCCTAAGTATATCTTCCTCATCATATAGTAAAAAGCCAACTGTCTGTGTGTGTGTCTGTCTGAAACACGAAACGGGCCTTATAACTCCGCCGTTTTTCGACCGAATCGCTTCAAATTTGCTGTGAGCCCTCACGGGGCGATGGCAACGGCAACCGAGGCGGCTGTATCATTTGCGCGGTTTTCGCAATAAAAAAAAAGAAGAAAAAGTCCGTTCCATGCGCGAAACGCGCATCCGCCGGCCTCCTCGGCGCCCGTATCTCCGGCGTTTCTGTGCCGATTGCCTTCGAATTTGGCAGATAGATGACCACTTCTAGTCACTATTAGTGTGCCAAACCGGAAGCGAATCGGTTCAGAAACGCGCGCGCTATACGCCGCTTCACTTTTTCACGAATAACTCCGCCGTTTCTTAACCGAATCGCTAGTTCTTTGCTGTCAGGCTTGCTATGGCCATGGCAAAGCCTGCCAGCAAATTCGAAAAGAATCGGGAGAGCGCGTCACTCTCGGAGCAGCGCCAACGTGAAACGGGGCCTTATAACTCCGCCGTTTAATAACCGAATCGCTTCAATATTTGCTGTACTCAGCGTTACCAGTACTTGGCGTTACCGTTACTGGCGTTACCAGTACGGTGCATTGCCAGTACTAGGCGTTGCGCTAGTCCACATAATTTTCAAAGCCTGTATATATGTACTTATGTTTGGTATTTCCAAGCCTCCATTCTCTATCCTGTTTTCTGCATAGCATCTTTTGATTTTGTCCGGCTTATTTCCCCATACAAATTTAAAACATTTGAGTTGCAACTCTTTTATTTCTTTGTCTGGAGGATTTGGTAAAATAATCCATAAATATATCAACTTTGAAAGAATGACTGATTTTAATAGTGCGGTTTTACCCATAGGTGTGCATACTCTTTTTGACCTATTAAATAGTTTAGTTACCTCAGTTAATTTATCTGCTGTGATTAGTTCTGTAATTTTTCATAAATCATTTGAGAACCAAATACCTAGCAGTTTATATTTAGGGGGGTTCCATTTCATATTTTTATGTGGTAAATATTTACAGCTTGAATTCTTTTTACTTCCTAAACAAACATTGAATGTTTTTTCAAAAAATCTGTTGTTTGCTTTTACGGTTGTCAGGGACATTTCATTTGTTGCAGCTTGCTTTTACGGTTGTAGAGGACATTTAATTTGTTTGCTTTTTACGGTTGTAGAGGACATTTCATTTGTTGCAGCTTGCTTTTACGGTTGTAGAGGACATTTCATTTGTTGTTTGCTTTTACGGTTGTAGAGGACATTTCATTTGTTGCAGCTTGCTTTTACGGTTGTAGAGGACATTTCATTTGTTGTTTGCTTTTACGGTTGTAGAGGACATTTCATTTGTTGTTTGCTTTTAAGGTTGTAGAGGACATTTTATTTGTTGTTTGCTTTTACGGTTGTAGAGGACATTTTATTTATTGTTTGCTTTTACGGTTGTAGAGGACATTTCATTTGTTGCAGCTTGCTTTTACGGTTGTAGAGGACATTTCATTTGTTGTTGTTTGCTTTTAAGGTTGTAGAGGACATTTAATTTGTTGTTTGCTTTTACGGTTGTAGAGGACATTTTATTTGTTATTTGCTTTTTACGGTTGTAGAGGACATTTCATTTGTTGTTGTTTGCTTTAGCGGTTGTAGAGGACATTTCATTTGTTGTTTGCTTTTACTGTTGTAGAGGACATTTCATTTGTTGTTGTTTGCTTTTACGGTTGTAGAGGACATTTAATTTGTTTGCTTTTACGGTTGTAGAGGACATTTAATTTGTTGTTTGCTTTTACGGTTGTAGAGGACATTTCATTTGTTGTTTTTGCTTTTACGGTTGTAGAGGACATTTCATTTGTTGCTGTTTGCTTTTACGGTTGTAGAGGACATTTCATTTGTTGTTTGCTTTTACGGTTGTAGAGGACATTTCATTTGTTGTTTGCTTTTACGGTTGTAGAGGACATTTCATTTGTTGTTGTTTGCTTTTACGGTTGTAGAGGACATTTCATTTGTTGTTGTTTGCTTTTACGGTTGTAGAGGACATTTCATTTGTTGTTTGCTTTTACGGTTGTAGAGGACATTTCATTTGTTGTTTGCTTTAGCGGTTGTAGAGGACATTTCATTTGTTGTTTGCTTTTTACAGTTGTAGAGGACATTTCATTTGTTGTTTGCTTTTACGGTTGTAGAGGACATTTCATTTGTTGTTTGCTTTTTACGGTTGTAGAGGACATTTCATTTGTTGCAGCTTGCTTTTACGGTTGTAGAGGACATTTCATTTGTTGTTTGCTTTTTACGGTTGTAGAGGACATTTCATTTGTTGCAGCTTGCTTTTACGGTTGTAGAGGACATTTCATTTGTTGTTGTTTGCTTTTACGGTTGTAGAGAACATTTCATTTGTTGTTTGCTTTTACAGTTGTAGAGGACATTTCATTTGTTGCAGCTTGCTTTTACGGTTGTACAGGACATTTCATTTGTTGTTTGCTTTTACGGTTGTAGAGGACATTTCATTTGTTGTTTGCTTTTTACGGTTGTAGAGGACATTTCATTTGTTGCAGCTTGCTTTTACGGTTGTAGAGGACATTTCATTTGTTGTTTGCTTTAGCGGTTGTAGAGGACATTTCATTTGTTGTTTGCTTTTTATGGTTGTAGAGGACATTTCATTTGTTGCAGCTTGCTTTTACGGTTGTAGAGGACATTTAATTTGTTGTTTGCTTTTACGGTTGTAGAGGACATTTCATTTGTTATTGTTTGCTTTAGCGGTTGTAGAGGACATTTAATTTGTTGTTTGCTTTTTACGGTTGTAGAGGACATTTCATTTGTTGTTTGCTTTTACAGTTGTAGAGGACATTTCATTGTTTGCTTTTACAGTTGTAGAGGACATTTCATTTGTTGTTGTTTGCTTTTACGGTTGTAGAGGACATTTCATTGTTTGCTTTTACGGTTGTAGAGGACATTTCATTTGTTGTTGTTTGCTTTTACGGTTGTAGAGGACATTTTATTTGTTGTTTGCTTTTACGGTTGTAGAGGACATTTTATTTATTGTTTGCTTTTACGGTTGTAGAGGACATTTCATTTGTTGCAGCTTGCTTTTACGGTTGTAGAGGACATTTCATTTGTTGTTGTTTGCTTTTTACGGTTGTAGAGGACATTTAATTTGTTGTTTGCTTTTTACGGTTGTAGAGGACATTTCATTTGTTGTTTGCTTTTTACGGTTGTAGAGGACATTTCATTTGTTGTTGTTTGCTTTTACAGTTGTAGAGGACATTTAATTTGTTGTTGTTTGCTTTTACGGTTGTAGAGGACATTTCATTTGTTGTTTGCTTTTACGGTTGTAGAGGACATTTATTTTGTTTACTTTTACGGTTGTAGAGGACATTTAATTTGTTGTTTGCTTTTACGGTTGTAGAGGACATTTATTTTGTTTGCTTTTACGGTTGTAGAGGACATTTCATTTGTTGTTTGCTTTTACGGTTGTAGAGGACATTTCATTTGTTGTTTGCTTTTACGGTTGTAGAGGACATTTCATTTGTTGTTTGCTTTTACGGTTGTAGAGGACATTTCATTTGTTGTTTGCTTTTACGGTTGTAGAGGACATTTCATTTGTTGCAGCTTGCTTTTACGGTTGTAGAGGACATTTCATTTGTTGTTTGCTTTTACGGTTGTAGAGGACATTTCATTTGTTGCAGCTTGCTTTTACGGTTGTAGAGGACATTTCATTTGTTGTTTGCTTTTACGGTTGTAGAGGACATTTCATTTGTTGCTGTTAGCTTTTACGGTTGTAGAGGAAATTTATTTTGTTGTTTGCTTTTACGGTTGTAGAGGACATTTCATTTGTTGCAGCTTGCTTTTACGGTTGTAGAGGACATTTCATTTGTTGTTTGCTTTTACAGTTGTAGAGGACATTTAATTTGTTGTTGTTTGCTTTTACGGTTGTAGAGGACATTTCATTTCTGGCAGCTTGCTTTTACGGTTGTAGAGGACATTTCATTTGTTGTTTGCTTTTACGGTTGTAGAGGACATTTCATTTGTTGCAGCTTGCTTTTACGGTTGTAGAGGACATTTAATTTGTTGTTGTTTGCTTTTACGGTTGTAGAGGACATTTCATTTCTGGCAGCTTGCTTTTACGGTTGTAGAGGACATTTCATTTGTTGTTTGCTTTTACAGTTGTAGAGGACATTTAATTTGTTGTTTGCTTTTACAGTTGTAGAGGACATTTCATTTGTTGTTGTTTGCTTTTACGGTTGTAGAGGACATTTCATTTGTTGTTTGCTTTTACGGTTGTAGAGGACATTTCATTTGTTGTTTGCTTTTACGGTTGTAGAGGACATTTCATTTGTTGCAGCTTGCTTTTACAGTTGTAGAGGACATTTCATTTGTTGTTGTTTGCTTTTACAGTTGTAGAGGACATTTAATTTGTTGTTTGCTTTTACGGTCGTAGCTTTTACTGTTGTAGAGGACATTTATTTGTTGTTGTTTGCTTTTTACGGTTGTAGAGGACATTTCATTTGTTGTTTGCTTTTACGGTTGTAGAGGACATTTCATTTGTTGCAGCTTGCTTTTACGGTTGTAGAGGACATTTCATTTGTTGTTTGCTTTTACGGTTGTAGAGGACATTTCATTTGTTGTTTGCTTTAGCGGTTGTAGAGGACATTCCATTTGTTGTTTGCTTTTTACGGTTGTAGAGGACATTTCATTTGTTGTTGTTTGCTTTTACGGTTGTAGAGGACATTTCATTTGTTGTTTGCTTTTACGGTTGTAGAGGACATTTCATTTGTTGTTGTTTGCTTTTACGGTTGTAGAGGACATTTCATTTGTTGTTTGCTTTTACGGTTGTAGAGGACATTTCATTTGTTGTTTGCTTTTACGGTTGTAGAGGACATTTCATTTGTTGTTTGCTTTTACAGTTGTAGAGGACATTTCATTTGTTGTTTGCTTTTACGGTTGTAGAGGACATTTCATTTGTTGTTTGCTTTTACGGTTGTAGAGGACATTTCATTTGTTGTTTGCTTTTACAGTTGTAGAGGACATTTCATTTGTTGTTTGCTTTTACGGTTGTAGAGGACATTTCATTTGTTGTTTGCTTTTACAGTTGTAGAGGACATTTCATTTGTTGTTTGCTTTTACGGTTGTAGAGGACATTTCATTTGTTGTTTGCTTTTACAGTTGTACAGGACATTTCATTTGTTGTTTGCTTTTACAGTTGTAGAGGACATTTCATTGTTTGCTTTTACAGTTGTAGAGGACATTTCATTTGTTGTTGTTTGCTTTTACGGTTGTAGAGGACATTTCATTTGTTGTTTGCTTTTACGGTTGTAGAGGACATTTCATTTGTTGTTTGCTTTTACAGTTGTAGAGGACATTTCATTTGTTGTTTGCTTTTACGGTTGTACAGGACATTTCATTTGTTGCAGCTTGCTTTTACGGTTGTAGAGGACATTTCATTTGTTGCAGCTTGCTTTTACGGTTGTAGAGGACATTTCATTTGTTGTTTGCTTTTACGGTTGTAGAGGACATTTCATTTGTTGCAGCTTGCTTTTACAGTTGTAGAGGACATTTCATTTGTTGTTTGCTTTTACGGTTGTAGAGGACATTTCATTGTTTGCTTTTACAGTTGTAGAGGACATTTCATTTGTTGTTGTTTGCTTTTACGGTTGTAGAGGACATTTCATTTGTTGTTGTTTGCTTTTACGGTTGTAGAGGACATTTCATTTGTTTGCTTGCTTTTACGGTTGTAGAGGACATTTCATTTGTTTGCTTTTACGGTTGTAGAGGACATTTCATTTGTTTGCTTTTACGGTTGTAGAGGACATTTCATTGTTTGCTTTTACGGTTGTAGAGGACATTTCATTGTTTGCTTTTACGGTTGTAGAGGACATTTCATTTGTTGTGCTTTTACAGTTGTAGAGGACATTTCATTTGTTGTTTGCTTTTACGGTTGTAGAGGACATTTCATTTGTTGTTTGCTTTTACGGTTGTAGAGGACATTTCATTTGTTGTTTGCTTTTACGGTTGTAGAGGACATTTCATTTGTTGTTTGCTTTTACGGTTGTAGAGGACATTTCATTTGTTGTTTGCTTTTACAGTTGTAGAGGACATTTCATTTGTTTGCTTTTACAGTTGTAGAGGACATTTCATTTGTTGTTGTTTGCTTTTACGGTTGTAGAGGACATTTCATTTGTTGTTGTTTGCTTTTACGGTTGTAGAGGACATTTCATTTGTTATCCCAACTGTTGCTCTGTTAGCACTTTAACCGAAGACACCTATACAGTCTTTGTTTTCTGTATGCATGTTAAGAGTTTAACTGAAGAAACCTATACAGTCTTTGTTTTCTGTATGCATGTTAACAGTTTAACTGAAGAAACCTATACAGTCTTTGTTTTCTGTATGCATGTTAAGAGTTTAACTGAAGAAACCTATACAGTCTTTGTTTTCTGTATGCATGTTAAGAGTTTAACTGAAGAAACCTATACAGTCTTTGTTTTCTGTATGCATGTTAAGAGTTTAACTGAAGAAACCTATACAGTCTTTGTTTTCTGTATGCATGTTAACAGTTTAACTGAAGAAACCTATACAGTCTTTGTTTTCTGTATGCATGTTAACAGTTTAACTGAAGAAACCTATACAGTCTTTGTTTTCTGTATGCATGTTAAGAGTTTAACTGAAGAAACCTATACAGTCTTTGTTTTCTGTATGCATGTTAAGAGTTTAACTGAAGAAACCTATACAGTCTTTGTTTTCTGTATGCATGTTAAGAGTTTAACTGAAGAAACCTATACAGTCTTTGTTTTCTGTATGCATGTTAAGAGTTTAACTGAAGAAACCTATACAGTCTTTGTTTTCTGTATGCATGTTAAGAGTTTAACTGAAGAAACCTATACAGTCTTTGTTTTCTGTATGCATGTTAAGAGTTTAACTGAAGAAACCTATACAGTCTTTGTTTTCTGTATGCATGTTAAGAGTTTAACCGAAGAAACCTATACAGTCTTTGTTTTCTGTATGCATGTTAACAGTTTAACTGAAGAAACCTATACAGTCTTTGTTTTCTGTATGCATGTTAACAGTTTAACTGAAGAAACCTACATGTATACAGTCTTTGTTTTCTGTATGCATGTTAACAGTTTAACTGAAGAAACCTATACAGTCTTTGTGTTGTATCTGCCTGTTAACACTAACTGAAGAAACATATATAATCTTTGTTTTATATCTGCCTGTTAACACTTTAACTGAAGAAACATAATCTTTGTTTTATATCTGCCTGTTAACAGTTTAACTGAAAAAACATATATAGTCTTTGTTTTATATCTGCTTGTTAACACTAACTGAAGAAACATATAGTCTTTGTTTTATATCTGCCTGTTAACAGTTTAACTGAAGAAACATATATTGTCTTTGTTTTATATCTGCCTGTTAACATTAACTGAAGAAACATATATTGTCTTTGTTTTATATCTGCCTGTTAACAGTTTAACTGAAGAAACATAATATACAGTCTTTGTTTTATATCTGCCTGTTAACAGTTTAACTGAAGAAACCTATATGTCTTTGTTTTCTATCTGTTTTCTATCTACCTGTTACCAGTTTAACTGAAGAAACCTATATAGTCTTTGTTTTCTATCTGTTTTCTATCTACCTGTTAACAGTTTAACTAAAGAAACCTATATTGTCTTTGTTTTCTATCTGTTTTCTATCTACCTGTTAACAGTTTAACTGAAGAAACCTATATTTCTTTGTTTTCTATCTGTTTTCTATCTACCTGTTAACAGTTTAACTGAAGAAACCTATATAGTCTTTGTTTTATATCTGCCTGTTAACAGTTTAACTGAAGAAACATATATATACAGTCTTTGTTTTATATCTGCCTGTTAACAGTTTAACTGAAGAAACCTATATGTCTTTGTTTTCTATCTGTTTTCTATCTACCTGTTAACAGTTTAACTAAAGAAACCTATATTGTCTTTGTTTTCTATCTGTTTTCTATCTACCTGTTAACAGTTTAACTAAAGAAACCTATATAGTCTTTGTTTTCTATCTGTTTTCTATCTACCTGTTAACAGTTTAACTAAAGAAACCTATATTGTCTTTGTTTTCTATCTGTTTTCTATCTACCTGTTAACAGTTTAACTAAAGAAACCTATATTGTCTTTGTTTTCTATCTGTTTTCTATCTACCTGTTAACAGTTTAACTAAAGAAACCTATATAGTCTTTGTTCTGACGCTCTGTGCGCTCAGTCACCTCTGAAATCCTAGCCCAAGGGACGTCACTCCGTACAAAAGGGGAGGTAGCGTCAGAAAAATAATAAAATAAAATATACCCTAGCAGATTTTGTGTGTTTTTTTGTTTTGTTTTTGTTTTTGTCATAACTGTTCATCCATATTAGAAAAATCGCCAAAATGCCAAAGTCGGTCACTAATTTTCAAAAAGTAATATCTTCCAAACCAATCGGCCTAGAAGCCATTGTAAGCAACAGGGTGGAAGTATAATCTATTGTGAAAGCGAGGCTGAAGCGTCCACGTGACTGCCATGTGATTGAAACAAAATGGAAGCGCCCAAACCGGCCACGTGGAATCCATGCGTTCTCGGCATTTACGATCCAATTTTTTCTGAACGTTCACTGCATAAGAGGGTTAACTGAAGAAACAATTATATAGTCTTTGTTTTATATCTGCCCGTTAACACTAACTGAAAAAATATATATTTATTATTATATGTCACGGGTGATATTCCAATCTGGGGGAATTTGAAATTCCCCCAGGGGAAAGTCCAATTTAGGTTGGATGGAGTTTCCCCGGGGGAAAGTCCAATTTAGGTTGGATGGAGTTTCCCCGGGGGAAAGTCCAATTTAGGTTGGATGGAGTTTCCCCAGGGGAAAGTCCAATTTAGGTTGGATGGAGTTTCCCCGGGGGAAAGTCCAATTTAGGTTGGATGGAGTTTCCCCAGGGGAAAGTCCAATTTAGGTTGGATGGAGTTTCCCCGGGGGAAAGTCCCAATTGGAGTTTCCACTGGAAACATAGGTGGGGTAAACTCCAATTGGAAGTTGTCCTGTAACAATTTCAAGTTACCCCAGAGATGGGAGAACTTACAATCGTGGCTGAATTTCAAATTCTCTTGGGGGCGTCTCCAATTCAGCAAAAGCGAAACTATGTAGTTATTTGGACAAAGTCCAGCTACAATTCACTTTTGATAGACTTTGAAGTGTGTGTGTGTGTGTGTGTGTGCGCGCGCGCGCGTGTGTGTGTGTGTGTGTTCACTTTTTGATAGACTTTGAGGTGTGAGTGTGTGTGTGGGTGTGTGCGTGCCTCTGTGTGTGTGTGTGTGTGTGTGTGTGTGTGTGTGTGTGCAATAAATGCAAATTGTGAGGTGCAAGAGGTAGATGGGCATAAGCGGGTGGGAATTGAAAAGTTGAATAGAAGAGCCATATTTGTCAGGACAGCTTGTGAGATTTTATATCTTTTTCAATCCTCTCATCTTCTTCATTCTCCCTTTGGGCGAACAGAAAGAGAGGGAGACAGAGTCAGAGAGAGATTATGTTCAATGAGTTCTCACACATTAGGGTTGAGTATGGATATTCACACAAAAAATGTAAAGTTGTCAATGTTTCACGTTTTCTATCTACTACCTATAGGTGATGACATGTTCAATAGGAATTGTTCGGAAATAATTAAGGGGAGTAATTTCATGGCGTGTGGGAGTGATCTTGCCTAATTCAATCGTTCAAACAGGGGAAGTTACTCCACCATCAGGTAGATCCCCAGCTCTCGCCTCGTGTGTTTGAGTAGACATATAGCACTTAGAACACCATGCGTCATTCTAAAATTGATGTCATTTATATTTTATTTCACATTTTGCTAGTTCTATCAATATGTGGCTTCAGACCACCCCTCAGTTTTCTAAAAACAAGTTTGCAAGTGGCTGACACGCATCCTGCGGTTTCAAGCTTTGACGCCATGGTTGCTATGGTTTTGACCGAGTAAGTCGAGGTAATCAAATCTAATTTTCCCGAAGTGTTCTCCCCGTCTATTAAATGTTCAAGTAGGCTTAATCCTCACTCAGATGGAATGCTTATCTTTTGTTTAGGGACATCCCGCTATCGCTACAAATCGACAACACTGCCAAGATAAATCAGTACGGCTATCACTACGTATCGATAACACTACTGGGCTAAATCACTACAGCAACTAAGGGTTAGGGTTAAACGTAGGTCAGGAATAGGGTTAGCTTGCGAAAAGGGTTTGGGTTAGGAATAGGGTTAGGGTTAATCTGTCTGAATTCTAACTGACAGATTGGCACAGTCATCACCAATTGTTCTCTATGGGTAACAGTTTAACTGAAGAAACCTATATAGTCTTTGTTTTCTATCTGCCTGTTGACAGTTTAACCCTTTAAGTCCTGACGCTCTGTGCGCTCAGTCACCTCTGAAATCCTAGCCCAAGGGACGTCACTCCATACAAAAGGGGGGTAGCGTCAGAAAAATAATAAAATAAAATATACCCTAGCAGATTTTGTGGGGTTTTTTGTTTTTGTTTTTGTTTTTGTCATAACTGTTCATCCATATTGGAAAAATCGCCAAAATGCCGAAGTCGGTCACTACTTTTGAAAAATGAATATCTTCCAAACCAATCGGCCTAGAAGCCATTGTAAGCAACAGGGTGGAATTGTAATCAATGACTATATATAACTATGACCGACCAGTGCCACCCAAAACCTGTCCATGGGAGCCCACCTACTCCTCTCCATCCGCGTGCGTTAAGCTGCTGGCTGCAAGTTTTCTTTGCTCTATTCCACAGTTTGTGTTGCTCTTTTACTCCTTGTAAAAATGGCAACCCCGAAAGGTGGCAGTGCATGGTGTGCAGCAGACACACACACACACACACACACACACACACAAACACACATGCGCTTATTGAACAGTAATTTGCATTTGAGTGAAAGAATATTTGAAGATGCATAGTCAGAAGTAGTTAAAATTGATTATTTGTTTAATGTTACTTTAATGGCATGTTTATGAGCGCTGACTAATGGTTTCATTGAGTTGTCACTTGTCAAGTCCCAGAGAGTAGATGAATAATCTATGGCACTGTTTGGCAGACTAAACGAATTAATAAAAAAAAAACGTTTTCCTAGCATGACAGTTTAGAAAGTTTTATTTTATTGAGCTGACAAACTTTAGAAACAATGCTTTTTGATAGGTTATGTACATGAGATGACCAAATTAAATTATGAATCATAATATGATCAATAGTTACTCCTAATAGTTTATGATTTGAAACATCTAGCACGTTATTATTTATGTACAAAGGTGGCAAACTTGATTTAATATTTTGGCGTTTTTGTCTAGTAGCAATCAGTATACATTTTGTCTTTTGAGGATGAAGGGTTAGGTGATTTAGGTGTGTGTCCATGTAACGAGTAGGTTTATGAGAGACTGAGAGAGAGAGAGAGAGACAGAGGGGGGGGGGGGGGGGGGGGGCATGGGGGTAGGAGTGTGGGTCAGAGTGTGAATGATAATGACTATTATGTTCATTATACTGTTATGTTTGTCACACTAAAATCTGTTGATGTTGTTGTACATAGTCTTGCTTCTCTCTTTAACACAAAACTTTCTGGATAAGAAAGAAAATGCCAAAAGGTAATGTTATTTCAGCCTCACTCGGAAAGGATGCTGATACTCTCATAAAAAATCGAAGGCCTATGTTTGATAGAAGCCACACTATCGTTTGTTTACCTTGCCTGTTTGGAAGCGGTTTCCTTGAAATGTGTATGTATAATTATCAAGCACTTATAATTGAAACTTTCCATAATTTGGTAGCACATGTGCCTGTGTGGGCGCTTGCATTGCACGTGTGTGTGTGTGTGTGTGTGTAGTGTGTGTACCTGTGTGCACAAGCGTGTTTTGTGCTTTTATCATGTTTTATGCCAATATTTGAGAGAGAGAGAGAGAGAGAGAGAGACTCTTAGTGTACACACCGGCTACAGAGTGATTGAACACAACACATTGTACATAAAGGTTTTATCATTGTGATGTCATGTAATTATTGCAATCAATCTAGCAATGGTCGTTTTGCATGCCCCAATAACGGGTTAATAAAAGATATAATTATTATACTTCTAGTCTAAGAGAGAAAAAAGAAAGTAAAAGAGAGAGACAGAGAGAAATAATAATTTATAATAATTTAATTCATTTTAAAAAGTGACGCCTGTCCCTCGCGAGGCTCCAGGCGCCATTACAAAGATAAAAACCAACAGGTTTAAGAAGAGAAAGGAGACATACAAGATTAAAACATAAAAAAGAACTTTGACATCGTAAGAACAAGATATCATTAGAAAACATTAAAATTAAATACATGCGGGGAACATATACCCCCAGCCCCTCCACTCTCTCTCCATCCCCTTCCCCTCTCCCTCACCCTGCGCTGTCTCCCACCCTAAAAAACGACAACAACAAAACACCCTCCACTCTTTCTCGCGCTCTCTCTCACTCACTCACGCAAACACGCACAACGCATGCAACTCACCTACACACACGCAATCACACACACACCGTTTGGGATAAGACATATCAGTAGGTTGACGGTTGATACACGTCAGATTAATCATGGTTAAAATAGATATGGAATAAGAAGGTCTTCATGCCTGATTTAAAAGCGTTAAATGTTTGTGCACTACGAAGGGCTAAAGGTAAAGAATTAAAAAACAGTAGGGCCAGCAAAAGAAAAAAGAACGCTTGCCATATGTCTCCAGGCGAACTCGAATACCGGGCTCGGCGGGAAGCCAGTGCAGCTTCCCTCAAGAGGACGTTGATTGCATGGTCGAATTTGCGTTTCTGAGGGACTATGCGTGCAGCATGATTCTGAGCTCTCCTGCATCGTTTGTCGAGAAGCGTGTTTGGGAGACCAAAAAACAGAATGCAATAGTCCAGTACTGGAACTTTTCTCCCTCTACAACAAATGCTGACATGAGCTTTTTGGCCGCATACAAGGTTAAGAAAAGGGACGGATATGACCGATTCTGCGGAGCTCAGATAGATCGTCCGGCCACAGTATCTCTAGATGGTTCTCCATTGCGAGAGAGAGAGAGTGTGTGTGTCGTCTCTCTCTCTTCTCTCTCTTCTCTCTCTCGTCCTCTCTCTCTGACACACACACACAAAACACACAGAGAACGTACACAACACACACATACCATGCGCGCGCGCACAAACACTGCCACAACACATTTCACAACACATCCATATGTAGTCTGAAACGGCACAGCTGTGCTTTGACGCACGAGGATGGGAGCGGCGTTTGGCGCTAGCAGCAACACGAGGCCAAGTTATTGTAGTAGGGCAAAGAAGCAGTGCTCTGTCCTAGTAAATATAAGGTTCTTGTGTATCTATTGCAAAAGCGAGGCTGTGAGCGCCCACGTGACTGCCAGTGAAGAAAACCGATCTAGTCTTTGTTTCTATCTGCCTTGTTAACACTAATGAAGAAACCGATCTAGTCTTTGTTTCTATCTGCCTCGTTAACACTAACCGAAGAACCTATCTAGTCTTTGTTTAATCTGCCTGTAACACTAACTGAGAAACCCTATACAGTCTTTGTTTTATATCTGCCTGTTAAACATAACTGAAGAAACATTAATATACAGTATTTGTCTTATATCTGCCTGTTAAAGGTTTAACTGAAGAAACATAACTATACAGTATTTGTTTATAGTCTGCCTGTTAACAGTTAACTCGAAGAAACTATACAGTATTGGTTTTATATCTGCT
>CM065690.1:61407383-61442706 GCA_017654935.2 Phymorhynchus buccinoides | reverse complement strand
TGAAAGAAGACCAAGGATGGAGAGCTGCGGAGAGAGGAAGTGAGGTTGTTCCAGATGTGTGTTGCTTGGAAAACGGAAAGCTCTTGTTTCCCACTGTTTTGTATTTGGTGAACAGGTGTGCAAAGAAGTTTGAGGCTACTTGATCTGAGGTTGCGTTCTGGTTTGTAGGCAGAGAGAAGAGAGGAGAGGTGGTCTGGAAGAGAGCCTTCGAAGTAGCGGTAGGCAAGAGTGGCCACTTTGTACTGTACTATAGCGTCAACGGGGAGCCAGTGTAGCTGTCTCAGCAGGGGTGTCTCTGAATCAGTCTTACGCTTTCTGAGCACAACCCTGGCAGCAGCATTCTGGACTCTCTGAAGACGCTTGACAGTAGAGAGAGGGATACCTGCACGGACTGCATTGCAGTAATCAAGCCTGGCTAGTATGAGAGAAACAGCAAGTTGTGTAGCAGCTTCAAGTGATAAGTATGAACGAATGGAACAAAGTCGCCGAAGATGATAGAATGTTGAGCGACAGACAGGTGAAATGTGTTGATCGAATGAGAGAGATTCATCCAGACAGACACCTATATACTTTACTGACTTTTGAAAAGGTACTGAATCATCTGACAAGGTCAAAGTATCACGCTTTATCACCGAGAGGCGGTTTCGGTTTCCAACAGCTAACAACTCAGTCTTGTCCTCATTCAACTTGAGTCTATTCTTATCCATCCATGATTTGACATCAGACACGCATTGCTCCGTTTGATGGGACACCACAGGAAAATCAGAAACAGGGGCGGGCTTATAATTGATCTGTGTCATCAGCGAACTTATGATAATCAAAATGATTACTTTCAATGACATTTGAAAGAGGTTGGGTGTACAGAGTGAAGAGAATGTGGCCTAACACAGACCCCTGAGTGACACCACAACATAGCTGAGAGGGCTTGATAATGACAGATGATGATGACAGATGATGGATGATAATGACATGATGATGATGATAATGACAGATGATGATGACGATAATGACATGACAATGATGGTGATGACGATGATGATGATAATAATGACATGATGATGATGAAGACAGATGATGATGACGATAATAATGGACAGATGATGATGATGATGATGATGATGACGATGATGACATGATGATGATGATGATGAACGGTAATGACAGATGATGATGATGATGATGATGATAATGACAGATGATGATGATGATGACAGATGATAATGATGACGATGATGATGATGGTGATAATGACATGGATGATTGATGATGATGAAGGAGGCTGGGGCAGACTGGGTGTTTCTACACTGTCTTCCCCGTAAGTCGATGATGATGATGATGATGATGACACGATATGATGATGATGACAGATGATGAAGGAGGCGGGGGCAGACTGGGTGTTTCTATGATAATGATGATGATGACAGATGATGATGATGACGATAATGACATGATGATGATGAGACGATAATGATGAGATGATGACAACATGATGAATGGGAGGCGGGGGCAGACTGGGTGTTTCTGCACTGTCTTCCCCGTAAGCCGATGATGATGACAGATGATGATGATGACAGATGATTGACAAGGAGGCGGGGCAGACTGGGTGTTTCTGCATTGTCTTCCCCCTTAAGCCTATGATGATGATGATGACGCTGATGATGAGCAGATGATGAAGAGGCGGGGGCAGACTGGGTGTTTCTGCATTGTCTTCCCCGTAAGCCGATGATGATGAATGATGACGATGATGATGACAGGATGATTGATGGACCAGATGATGAAGGAGCTCGGGGGCAGACTGGGTGTTTCTGCATTGTCTTCCCCGTAAGCCGATGATGATGATGATGATGATGACAAAGATGATGACAGGATGATGAAGGAGGCGGGGGCAGACTGGGTGTTTCTGCACTGTCTTCCCCGTAAGCCGCAGGAAGTGACGGACGACGTGTTCTACGACATGCAGCGCTCTCTGGTGTGGGAGGAAGCAGAGAACAGGAAGTGGACCGTCATGGTAACGACACACTTTGGCTTTCATGGTTTATTGCCCCAGCCCTGAATCCCTCCCCCCACACCCATCAACCAATCATGGTAACGACACACTGGCTTTCATGGTTTATTGCCCCAGCCCTGAATCCCTCCCCCCACACCCATCAACCAATCATGGTAACGACACACTTTGGCTTTCATGGTTTATTGCCCCAGCCCTGAATCCCTCCCCCCACACCCATCAACCAATCATGGTAACGACACACTTTGGCTTTCATGGTTTACTGTCCCAGCCCTGAATCCCTCCCACACCCATCAACCAATCAAAAGAACAGGTAGATAGAAAACAAAGACTATACGTTTCTGCCACTGTTTACTTTTACAGTTGTCAGGGACATTTCATTTGTTGCAGCTTGCTTTTACGGTTGTAGAGGACATTTAATTTGTTGCAGCTTGCTTTTACGGTTGTAGAGGACATTTCATTTGTTGCAGCTTGCTTTTACGGTTGTAGAGGACATTTATTTTGTTGCTGTTTGCTTTTACGGTTGTAGAGGACATTTAATTTGTTGTTGTTTGCTTTTTATGGTTGTAGAGGACATTTATTTTGTTGCTGTTCGCTTTAGCGGTTGTAGAGGACATTTCATTTCATTTGTTGTTTGCTTTTTATGGTTGTAGAGGACATTTATTTTGTTGCTGTTCGCTTTAGCGGTTGTAGAGGACATTTAATTTGTTGTTTGCTTTTTATGGTTGTAGAGGACATTTATTTTGTTGCTGTTCGCTTTAGCGGTTGTAGAGGACATTTCATTTGTTGTTGTTTGCTTTTTATGGTTGTAGAGGACATTTAATTTGTTGTTGTTTGCTTTTGGTTGTAGAGGACATTTATTTTGTTGCTGTTTGCTTTTTATGGTTGTAGAGGACATTTATTTTGTTGCTGTTTGCTTTAGCGGTTGTAGAGGACATTTATTTTGTTGCTGTTTGCTTTTTATGGTTGTAGAGGACATTTCATTTGTTGTTGTTTGCTTTTACGGTTGTAGAGGACATTTATTTTGTTGCTGTTTGCTTTTACGGTTGTAGAGGACATTTATTTTGTTGCTTGTTTGCTTTAGCGGTTGTAGAGGACATTTATTTTGTTGCTGTTTGCTTTTTATGGTTGTAGAGGACATTTATTTTGTTGCTGTTTGCTTTAGCGGTTGTAGAGGACATTTATTTTGTTGCTGTTTGCTTTAGCGGTTGTAGAGAACATTTATTTTGTTGCTGTTTGCTTTAGCGGTTGTAGAGGACATTTATTCTGTTGCTGTTTGCTTTAGCGGTTGTAGAGGACATTTATTCTGTTGCTGTTTGCTTTTACGGTTGTAGAGGACATTTCATTTGTTGTTGTTTGCTTTAGCGGTTGTAGAGGACATTTATTTTGTTGTTGTTTGCTTTAGCGGTTGTTGAGGACATTTCATGTGTTGTTGTTTGCTTTAGCGGTTGTAGAGGACATTTCATTTGTTGTTGTTTGCTTTTAGTTGTAGAGGACATTTCATTTGTTGTTGTTTGCTTTTAGTTGTAGAGGACATTTCATTTGTTGTTGTTTGCTTTAGCGGTTGTAGAGGACATTTCATTTCATTTGTTTGCTTTTACTGTTGTAGAGGACATTTCATTTGTTGTTTGCTTTTACGGTTGTAGAGGACATTTCATTTGTTGTTGTTTGCTTTTACGGTTGTAGAGGACATTTCATTTGTTGCTGTTTGCTTTTACTGTTGTAGAGGACATTTCATTTGTTGTTTGTTTTTTAGTTGTAGAGGACATTTCAATGTTGTTGTTTGCTTTAGCGGTTGTAGAGGACATTTCATTTGTTGTTTGCTTTTACTGTTGTAGAGGACATTTCATTTGTTTGCTTTTACAGTTGTAGAGGACATTTAATCTGTTGTTGTTTTTTTGTTTTTATTAATCTTTTTTTTAAAAAGCACAGTGGAATTATTACATTTGAAACATTCAATATCAGCACACAGACATACATGTAAAATCACATGCGAAAAGCAATCATGATATATCAAAGATGTATGGGGAACTCAACATGACAAGTATATTAACTTTCAATTACGTTTGTATACGGAAACCATTTTTTTTGCAAAAAACAAAGTATCTCATGTCCATAGAGTAAACATATTTTTCAGTTTGATGCATAATCTTCAGATCTCTTATAAAACATTGTACATTAGGTGTTACTTCATTTATTCTACATTTATAAAAATAATATTTTGCATACAATAAAATCTGGTCAAATCCTTCGTCTGTTTTACAATTTTTATCATATCCAAACAAAACCAATTCTACTTGAAATATATTAAAGAGAGAGATAAATGTAAAAAAGAAATTAGAAAAACTAAAAAGACTTATGAAAGGAAACTTCAAATCAATGTAAAACAAACCCGAAGTACTTTTGGAAGTATGTTCAAGAAAAGTTAAAAATGTCAACAGGAATTAGTGCCTTAAACAAAAAAAGGGGATATGGCCACAACAGACAAAGATAAAGCTAATATGCTAAATGACTTCTTTTCAGGTGGATATGGCCACAACAGACAAAGATAAAGCTAATACGCTAAATGACTTCTTTTCAGGTGTATATGGCCACAACAGACGAAGATAAAGCTAATACGCTAAATGACTTCTTTTCAGGTGGATATGGCCACAACAGACAAAGATAAAGCTAATACGCTAAATGACTTCTTTTCAGGTGGATATGGCCACAACAGACAAAGATAAAGCTAATACGCTAAATGACTTCTTTTCAGGTGTATATGGCCACAACAGACGAAGATAAAGCTAATTACGCTAAATGACTTCTTTTTCAGGTGGATATGGCCACAACAGACGAAGATAAAGCTAATACGCTAAATGACTTCTTTTCAGGTGTATTCACAAGAGAAGATACAACTACAATACCTGTAATTGAACAAGAATCAAAATCTAATGGAAATAAATTAGAAGACATTGAAATAAATGAAGAAATTGTAAAGAAGAAACTTGAAAATCTTGATGCTTCCAAAGCTCAGGGACCAGATAAAATACCAGCCAGAGTGCTAAAAGAATTAGCAAGTGTCTTGCATGTACCATTAACTAAACTATTTTGTAAAACTATTGAAGGGGTAGAAATCCCAGAGGATTGGAAAAAATCTGAGGTAATAGCTATATATAAGAAAGGAGGCAAGTCAGACCCAGGAAATTACAGACCTGTAAGTCTAACCAGTATAGCTTGTAAAGTTTTTGAATCAATAGTAAGAGATAATGTTGTTAAGTATTTTACAGAAAATAAGTTATCTATTGATTGTCAACATGGGTTTAGAAGTAAAAGATCTTGCATTACTCAGTTACTGCAAGTTATGGAAGATTTTACAAGCTTAGTTGACAAAGGAGAAAGTAATAGATGTTATTTACCTAGATTTCAGAAAGGCCTTTGATTCGGTTCCTCATCAACAAAAGATTATTGATTAAATTAGCAGCCTATGGGATTGGGGGAATGTTATTCAAATGGATTAAAAGCTTTTTATTAGGCAGAACACAAATAGTATGCATAGGCACATCTTATTCAGGAGAAGCAAAGGTTGTTAGTGGAATACCCCAGGGTAGTATATTGGGTCCAACATTATTTTTAATATTCATTTAATGATCTGCCAGAAGAGGTAAATAGCATATGTAAAGTATTTGCAGATGATACTAAAGTATACAACACTTCAAGCAACAGAGACACATTACAAGCAGATTTATATGCATTACATAAATGGTCAGAGACATGGAATTTGTATTTTAATATCCAGAAATGCAAAATAATGCACATAGGAAAAAAGAATCCCAAGTATGAGTATTTCATGACAATAAGTGACACACACAAAATTGAAGTATGCAATGAGGAAAAAGATTTGGGTGTAATATTTGACCCGTCCTTAAATTTTGACATACATATTCAAAAAATTGTTAATAAAGCAAATCAAGTGTTGGGGCTTATTAAAAGATCATTTGAGTTCCTAAATAAAGAAGTACTTGAAATATGCCAACTCAGTTTGGTGCCCAATCTTTAAAAGGCAATCAATAGCTATGGAGAAAGTGCAAAGAAGAGCAACAACATTGATCAAAGCAATCAATAGCTATGGAGAAAGTGCAAAGAAGAGCAACAACATTGATCAAAGCAATCAATAGCTATAGAGAAAGTGCAAAGAAGAGCAACAACATTGATCAAAGCAATCAATAGCTATGGAGAAAGTGCAAAGAAGAGCAACAACATTGATCAAAGCAATCAATAGCTATGGAGAAAGTGCAAAGAAGAGCAACAACATTGATCAAAGCAATCAATAGCTATGGAGAAAGTGCAAAGAAGAGCAACAACATTGATCAAAGCAATCAATAGCTATAGAGAAAGTGCAAAGAAGAGCAACAACATTGATCAAAGCAATCAATAGCTATGGAGAAAGTGCAAAGAAGAGCAACAACATTGATCAAAGCAATCAATAGCTATGGAGAAAGTGCAAAGAAGAGCAACAACATTGATCAAAGCAATCAATAGCTATGGAGAAAGTGCAAAGAAGAGCAACAACATTGATCAAAGCAATCAATAGCTATGGAGAAAGTGCAAAGAAGAGCAACAACATGGATCAAAGCAATCAATAGCTATAGAGAAAGTGCAAAGAAGAGCAACAACATTGATCAAAGCAATCAATAGCTATAGAGAAAGTGCAAAGAAGAGCAACAACATTGATCAAAGCAATCAATAGCTATAGAGAAAGTGCAAAGAAGAGCAACAACATGGATCAAAGCAATCAATAGCTATGGAGAAAGTGCAAAGAAGAGCAACAACATTGATCAAAGCAATCAATAGCTATAGAGAAAGTGCAAAGAAGAGCAACAAACATGGATCAAAGCAATCAATAGCTATAGAGAAAGTGCAAAGAAGAGCAACAACATTGATCAAAGCAATCAATAGCTATGGAGAAAGTGCAAAGAAGAGCAACAACATTGATCAAAGCAATCAATAGCTATAGAGAAAGTGCAAAGAAGAGCAACAACATTGATCAAAGCAATCAATAGCTATGGAGAAAGTGCAAAGAAGAGCAACAACATTGATCAAAGCAATCAATAGCTATGGAGAAAGTGCAAAGAAGAGCAACAACATGGATCAAAGCAATCAATAGCTATGGAGAAAGTGCAAAGAAGAGCAACAACATTGATCAAAGCAATCAATAGCTATAGAGAAAGTGCAAAGAAGAGCAACAACATTGATCAAAGCAATCAATAGCTATGGAGAAAGTGCAAAGAAGAGCAACAACATTGATCAAAGCAATCAATAGCTATGGAGAAAGTGCAAAGAAGAGCAACAACATTGATCAAAGCAATCAATAGCTATAGAGAAAGTGCAAAGAAGAGCAACAACATGGATCAAAGCAATCAATAGCTATAGAGAAAGTGCAAAGAAGAGCAACAACATGGATCAAAGCAATCAATGGCTATGGAGAAAGTGCAAAGAAGAGCAACAACATTGATCAAAGCAATCAATAGCTATAGAGAAAGTGCAAAGAAGAGCAACAACATTGATCAAAGCAATCAATGGCTATGGAGAAAGTGCAAAGAAGAGCAACAACATGGATCAAAGCAATCAATAGCTATGGAGAAAGTGCAAAGAAGAGCAACAACATTGATCAAAGCAATCAATAGCTATGGAGAAAGTGCAAAGAAGAGCAACAACATTGATCAAAGCAATCAATAGCTATGGAGAAAGTGCAAAGAAGAGCAACAACATGGATCAAAGCAATCAATAGCTATGGAGAAAGTGCAAAGAAGAGCAACAACATGGATCAAAGCAATCAATAGCTATGGAGAAAGTGCAAAGAAGAGCAACAACATTGATCAAAGCAATCAATAGCTATGGAGAAAGTGCAAAGAAGAGCAACAACATTGATCAAAGCAATCAATAGCTATGGAGAAAGTGCAAAGAAGAGCAACAACATGGATCAAAGCAATCAATAGCTATGGAGAAAGTGCAAAGAAGAGCAACAACATTGATCAAAGCAATCAATAGCTATAGAGAAAGTGCAAAGAAGAGCAACAACATGGATCAAAGCAATCAATAGCTATAGAGAAAGTGCAAAGAAGAGCAACAACATTGATCAAAGCAATCAATAGCTATGGAGAAAGTGCAAAGAAGAGCAACAACATTGATCAAAGCAATCAATAGCTATAGAGAAAGTGCAAAGAAGAGCAACAACATTGATCAAAGCAATCAATAGCTATGGAGAAAGTGCAAAGAAGAGCAACAACATGGATCAAAGCAATCAATAGCTATGGAGAAAGTGCAAAGAAGAGCAACAACATGGATCAAAGCAATCAATAGCTATGGAGAAAGTGCAAAGAAGAGCAACAACATTGATCAAAGCAATCAATAGCTATGGAGAAAGTGCAAAGAAGAGCAACAACATTGATCAAAGCAATCAATAGCTATAGAGAAAGTGCAAAGAAGAGCAACAACATTGATCAAAGCAATCAATAGCTATAGAGAAAGTGCAAAGAAGAGCAACAACATTGATCAAAGCAATCAATAGCTATAGAGAAAGTGCAAAGAAGAGCAACAACATTGATCAAAGCAATCAATAGCTATGGAGAAAGTGCAAAGAAGAGCAACAACATTGATCAAAGCAATCAATAGCTATGGAGAAAGTGCAAAGAAGAGCAACAACATTGATCAAAGCAATCAATAGCTATGGAGAAAGTGCAAAGAAGAGCAACAACATTGATCAAAGCAATCAATAGCTATAGAGAAAGTGCAAAGAAGAGCAACAACATTGATCAAAGCAATCAATAGCTATAGAGAAAGTGCAAAGAAGAGCAACAACATTGATCAAAGCAATCAATAGCTATAGAGAAAGTGCAAAGAAGAGCAACAAAATTGATCAAAGCAATCAATAGCTATAGAGAAAGTGCAAAGAAGAGCAACAACATTGATCAAAGCAATCAATAGCTATGGAGAAAGTGCAAAGAAGAGCAACAACATTGATCAAAGCAACCAATAGCTATAGAGAAAGTGCAAAGAAGAGCAACAACATTGATCAAAGCAATCAATAGCTATGGAGAAAGTGCAAAGAAGAGCAACAACATTGATCAAAGCAATCAATAGCTATGGAGAAAGTGCAAAGAAGAGCAACAACATTGATCAAAGCAATCAATAGCTATGGAGAAAGTGCAAAGAAGAGCAACAACATTGATCAAAGCAATCAATAGCTATGGAGAAAGTGCAAAGAAGAGCAACAACATTGATCAAAGCAATCAATAGCTATGGAGAAAGTGCAAAGAAGAGCAACAACATTGATCAAAGCAATCAATAGCTATAGAGAAAGTGCAAAGAAGAGCAACAACATTGATCAAAGCAATCAATAGCTATAGAGAAAGTGCAAAGAAGAGCAACAACATTGATCAAAGCAATCAATAGCTATGGAGAAAGTGCAAAGAAGAGCAACAACATTGATCAAAGCAATTGTAAGAACAAAACTTACAGTGAAAGACTAAAATTCCTGGGATTACCTTCTCTGAAGGGAAGAAGAGTCAGGGGAGACCTGATACAAGCATATAAAATAATGAATCATATTGATGACATTGATTTTAACAACCTTTGTGTTAAAAGTATCACAAACATGACACGGAATAGTACAGAGAAGTTATTTTTAAGACGATCAGTTACTAACATCCGCAAGTTTTTCTTTTCTAACCGAGTTGTCCAATACTGGAATGACTTGTCAAGTAACATTAAGGCTGCACCTAACATAAATATATTCAAAAATCTTCTGGACAAAGACGCAATTATGTCAAATTTTTATAATACTTTCGATGAATAAAAAAAAAGAAGAAAAAGTCCATTCCATATTTTTGTTACATTTTATAGTTTAGCTGTAGAAAGCAAGCCACCTTGAAACAAATCAAAGTCACAAACGAGAAAGGGACGTAAAAGGGCCGTGAGGCCCACTTCTAGCCCTAATTACTACTACTACTACTACTATATTAAAATTTAATCTTGCACAATTTTCACATTTTCTCTTTAGTACACATTCTAGTTCTTTCCAAAATATTTGAGCATGCTGGCACTGCCACAAATAGTGTTGTACTGTATCTTTTTCCTTTTTGCAAAATGAACACTGATCATTATTTGTTATACCCATTTTCTTTAATAAGCTGTTTGTTACTAATATATTATGACATACTAGCGCAACGCCTAGTACTGGCAATGCACCGTACTGGCAACGCCTAGTAACGGTAACGCCAAGTACTGGTAACGCTGAGTACAGCAAATTTGAAGCGATTCGGTTAAGAAACGGCGGAGTTATAAGGCCCCGTTTCCCGTTGGCGCTGCTCTGAGAGTGACGCGCTCTCCCAATTCTCTTCGAATTTGCTGCCAGGCTTTGCCCGGGCCATAGCAAGCCTGACAGCAAATTTGAGGTGATTCGGTTAAGAAACGGCGGAGTTATTCGTGAAAAGGTGAAGCGGCGTCTAGCGCGCGTTTCTGAACCGATTCGCTTCCGGTTTGGCACACGGATAGTCCCCGGCCCCGGTCATCTTCCTGCCAAATTCGAAGGCAATCAGCCCAGAAACGCCAGAGATACGGGCGCCGAGAGGCCGGCGGATGCGCGTTTCGCGCATTTGCGAAACCGCGCAAATGACACGGCCGCCTCGGTTGCTGTTGCCATCGGCCCGTTAGGGCTCACAGCAAATTTGAAGCGATTCGGTCGAAAAACGGCGGAGTTATAAGGCCCGTTTTGTGTTTCACACACACACACACACACACACACACACACGAACGGACAGTTGGCTTTTTACTATATGATTCTTATTTGAAACCATTTTAGTTTGATATCTTTAATTTTCTTTACTTGTTTCATGACACCGCACCAATCAACAAGAATTTCTAATTACTTGTTTCATGAAACCGCACCAATCAACAAGAATTTCTAATTTGTCTTCCCATTTCATAAAAGAACTTATATCATATATAAATTCTTCCTCTAAAAGCAGATTGTAATAAACCTTGCAGCCCTTTACTGTACTACATATAATTTTTAATGCTTTTCTTGGGTAATATTTTCTGTCTATCAATTCAATGTTCTGCTTTTTGAAGAATAATTTAATAGACTTTTATGCAACCCATGTAATCTAAATAATTTACTTTTATTCCATACTTATTTGAAAATTCCATATGGTTTAAGAAATGTCCATTTTCATCTACAACATCTTTCACTAAACATATATCTTTGTGCAGGCAGTTTTTGTAGCAGAAAGTTTTATTTCCTATTTTAAATCTCTTATTATAAAAAACATTGGTTCAGCTAAGGCTTCTGGGGGGTATTTTAGCTTTACTCTTTCATGAAAATGTGAATATGACATGAAAACATCTTTCCAAAATTACATTTTTACATTTGGCCGTAGATATCAATTTGTTTTATTTCAGGACACACAGAGGCCAAGATCTGATTCCACTTTGCTTTTCCTAAGTATATCTTCCTCATCATATAGTAAAAAGCCAACTGTGTGTGTGTGTGTGTGTGTGTGAAACACAAAACGGGCCTTATAACTCCGCCGTTTTTTTTCGACCGAATCGCTTCAAATTTGCTGTGAGCCCTCACGGGGCGATGGCAACGGAAACCGAGGCGGCTGTATCATTTGCGCGGTTTCGCAAATGCGCGAAACGCGCATCCGCCGGCCTCTCGGCGCCCGTATCTCCGGCGTTTCTGTGCCGATTGCCTTCGAATTTGGCGGATAGATGACCGGGGAAGGTCACTATTAGTGTGCCAAACCGGAAGCAAATCGGTTCAGAAACGCGCGCGCTAGACGCCGCTTCACTTTTTCACGAATAACTCCGCCGTTTCTTAACCGAATCGCCTCAAATTTGCTATCAGGCTTGCTATGGCCCGGGCAAAGCCTGCCAGCAAATTCGAAAAGAATCGGGAGAGCGCGTCACTCTCGGAGCAGCGCCAACGTGAAACGGGGCCTCATAACTCCGCCGTTTCTTAACCGAATCGCTTCAAATTTGCTGTACTCAGCGTTACCAGTACTTGGCGTTACCGTTACCAGGCGTTACCAGTACGGTGCATTGCCAGTACTAGGCGTTGCGCTAGTCCACATAATTTTCAAAGCCTGTATATATGTACTTATGTTTGGTATTTCCAAGCCTCCATTCTCTATCCTGTTTTCTGCATAGCATCTTTTGATTTTGTCCGGCTTATTTCCCCATACAAATTTAAAACATTTGAGTTGCAACTCTTTTATTTCTTTGTCTGGAGGATTTGGTAAAAGAATCCATAAATATATCACCTTTGAAAGAATGACTGATTTTAATAGTGCGGTTTTACCCATAGGTGTGCATACTCTTTTTGACCTATTAAATAGTTTAGTTACCTCAGTTAATTTATCTGCTGTGATTAGTTCTGTAATTTTTCATAAATCATTTGAGAACCAAATACCTAGCAGTTTATATTTAGGGGGGTTCCATTTCATATTTTTATGTGGTAAATATTTACAGCTTGAATTCTTTTTACTTCCTAAACAAACATTGAATGTTTTTTCAAAAAATCTGTTGTTTGCTTTTACGGTTGTCAGGGACATTTCATTTGTTGCAGCTTGCTTTTACGGTTGTAGAGGACATTTAATTTGTTTGCTTTTTACGGTTGTAGAGGACATTTCATTTGTTGCAGCTTGCTTTTACGGTTGTAGAGGACATTTCATTTGTTGTTTGCTTTTACGGTTGTAGAGGACATTTCATTTGTTGCAGCTTGCTTTTACAGTTGTAGAGGACATTTCATTTGTTGTTGTTTGCTTTTACGGTTGTAGAGGACATTTCATTTGTTGTTGTTTGCTTTTACGGTTGTAGAGGACATTTTATTTGTTGTTTGCTTTTACGGTTGTAGAGGACATTTCATTTGTTGTTTGCTTTTACGGTTGTAGAGGACATTTCATTTGTTGCAGCTTGCTTTTACGGTTGTAGAGGACATTTCATTTGTTGTTGTTTGCTTTTAAGGTTGTAGAGGACATTTAATTTGTTGTTTGCTTTTACGGTTGTAGAGGACATTTCATTTGTTGTTTGCTTTTACGGTTGTAGAGGACATTTCATTTGTTGTTTGTTTGCGGTTTAGAGGCATTTGTTGTTGTTTGGTTGTAGAGGACATTTCATTTGTTGCTGTTTGCTTTTACGGTTGTAGAGGACATTTAATTTGTTGTTTGCTTTTATTTGTTGTTTGCTTTTACTGTTGTAGAGGACATTTCATTTGTTGTTGTTTGCTTTTACGGTTGTAGAGGACATTTATTTGTTGTTTGCTTTTACGGTTGTAGAGGACATTTCATTTGTTGTTTGCTTTTACGGTTGTAGAGGACATTTCATTTTTGTTGTTTGCTTTTACGGTTGTAGAGGACATTTCATTTGTTTAGAGGACATTTCATTTGTTGTTTGCTTTTACGGTTGTAGAGGACATTTCATTTGTTGTTTGCTTTTACGGTTGTAGAGGACATTTCATTTGTTGTTTGCTTTTACGGTTGTAGAGGACATTTCATTTGTTGTTTGTTGTTTGCTTTTACGGTTGTAGAGGACATTTCATTTGTTGTTGTTTGCTTTTACGGTTGTAGAGGACATTTCATTTGTTGTTTGCTTTTACGGTTGTAGAGGACATTTCATTTGTTGTTTGCTTTTACGGTTGTAGAGGACATTTCATTTGTTGTTTGCTTTTACAGTTGTAGAGGACATTTAATTTGTTGTTTGCTTTTTACGGTTGTAGAGGACATTTCATTTGTTGTTTGCTTTTACGGTTGTAGAGGACATTTCATTTGTTGCTTTTACGGTTGTAGAGGACATTTAATTTGTTGTTTGCTTTTACGGTTGTAGAGGACATTTCATTTGTTGTTTGCTTTTACGGTTGTAGAGGACATTTCATTTGTTGTTGTGCTTGCTTTTACGGTTGTAGAGGACATTTCATTTGTTGTTTGCTTTTACGGTTGTAGAGGACATTTATTTGTTGTTTGCTTTTTATTTGACATTTCATTTGTTGTTTGCTTTTTTACGGTTGTAGAGGACATTTCATTTGTTATTGTTTGCTTTAGCGGTTGTAGAGGACATTTAATTTGTTGTTTGCTTTTTACGGTTGTAGAGGACATTACATTTGTTGCAGCTTGCTTTTACAGTTGTAAAGGACATTTAATTTGTTGTTTGCTTTTACGGTTGTAGAGGACATTTCATTTGTTGTTTGCTTTTACGGTTGTAGAGGACATTTCATTTGTTGTTGTTTGCTTTTACAGTTGTAGAGGACATTTCATTTGTTGTTTGCTTTTACGGTTGTAGAGGACATTTCATTTGTTGTTTGTTGTTTGCTTTTACGGTTGTAGAGGACATTTAATTTGTTGTTGTTTGCTTTTACGGTTGTAGAGGACATTTCATTTGTTGTTTGCTTTTACGGTTGTAGAGGACATTTATTTTGTTTGCTTTTACGGTTGTAGAGGACATTTAATTTGTTGTTTGCTTTTACGGTTGTAGAGGACATTTCATTTGTTTTGTTTGCTTTTACGGTTGTAGAGGACATTTCATTTGTTGTTTGCTTTTACGGTTGTAGAGGACATTTCATTTGTTGTTTGCTTTTACGGTTGTAGAGGACATTTCATTTGTTGCAGCTTGCTTTTACGGTTGTAGAGGACACTTTTCACGGTTGTAGAGGACATTTAATTTTTGTTGTTTGCTTTTACGGTTGTAGAGGACATTTCAATTTGTTGTTTTTGTTGTTTGCTTTTACGGTTGTAGAGGACATTTCATTTGTTGTTGTTTGCTTTTACGGTTGTAGAGGACATTTCGGTTGTAGAGGACATTTAATTTTTGTTTGCTTTTACGGTTGTAGAGGACATTTCATGTTGTTTGCTTTAGCGGTTAGCATTGGTTGTTTGCTTTTTACGGTTGTGTAGAGGACATTTCATTTGTTGTTGTTTGCTTTTACAGTTGTAGAGGACATTTAATTTGTTGTTTGCTTTTACGGTTGTAGAGGACATTTCATTTGTTGTTGTTTGCTTTTACGGTTGTAGAGGACATTTGTTGTTTGCTTTTGTTGACATTTCATTTGTTGTTTTTTACGGTTGTAGAGGACATTTCATTTGTTGTTGTTTGCTTTTGTTGGTTGTAGAGGACATTTCATTTGTTTGCTTTTACGGTTGTAGAGGACATTTCATTTGTTGTTTGCTTTTACGGTTGTAGAGGACATTTCATTTGTTGCTTTTAACGGTTGTAGAGGCATTTGTTGTTTGCTTTTACAGTTGTAGAGGACATTTCATTTGTTGTTTGCTTTTACAGTTGTAGAGGACATTTCATTTGTTGTTTGCTTTTACGGTTGTAGAGGACATTTCATTTGTTGTTTGCTTTTACAGTTGTAGAGGACATTTCATTTTGTTGTTTGCTTTTACGGTTGTAGAGGACATTTCATTTGTTGTTGTTTGCTTTTACGGTTGTAGAGGACATTTCATTTGTTGTTTGCTTTAGCGGTTTAGAGGACATTTGTTTGTTGTTTGCTTTTGTTGTAGAGGACATTTCATTTGTTGTTTGCTTTTACGGTTGTAGAGGACATTTCATTTGTTGCAGCTTGCTTTTACGGTTGTAGAGGACATTTCATTTGTTGCAGCTTGCTTTTACGGTTGTAGAGGACATTTCATTTGTTGTTTGCTTTTACGGTTGTAGAGGACATTTCATTTGTTGTTTGCTTTTACAGTTGTAGAGGACATTTATTTGTTGTTTGCTTTTACGGTTGTAGAGGCATTTGTTTGCTTTTACGGTTGTAGAGGACATTTCATTTGTTGCAGCTTGCTTTTACGGTTGTAGAGGACATTTCATTTGTTGTTGTTTGCGGTTGTAGAGGACATTTATTTGTTGTTTGCTTTTACGGTTGTAGAGGACATTTCATTTGTTGTTTGCTTTTACGGTTGTAGAGGACATTTCATTTGTTGTTTGCTTTTACGGTTGTAGAGGACATTGTAGAGGACATTTTTGTTGTTTAGAGGACATTTTTTACGGTTGTAGAGGACATTTCATGTTGTTTGTTTGCTTTTATTTGTTGTTGTTTGCTTTTACGGTTGTAGAGGACATTTCATTTCTGGTTGTTTGCTTTTACGGTTGTAGAGGACATTTAATTTGTTGTTGTTTGCTTTTACGGTTGTAGAGGACATTTCATTTGTTGTTGTTTGCTTTTACGGTTGTAGAGGACATTTCATTTAGCGGTTGTAGAGGTTGTTTGCTTTTACGGTTGTAGAGGACATTTCATTTGTTATTGTTGCTCTGTTAGCACTTTAGACACCTATACGGTTGTAGAGGTTTAACTGAAGAAACCTATACAGTCTTTGTTTTCTGTATTAACTGCTTTTACGGTTGTAGAGGACACCTATACAGTCTTTGTTTTCTGTATGCATGTTAAGAGTTTAACGAAGTATACAGTCTTTGTTTTCTGTATGCAGTTAACAGTTTAACTGAAGAAATTATACAGTCTTTGTTTTCTGTTTGCATGTTAACGGTTTAAGAGGACATTTCACAGTCTTTGTTTTCTGTATGCATGTTAACAGTTTAACTGTTGCTCTGTTAAGAGTTTAACTTATACAGTCTTTGTTTTCTGTATGCATGTTAACAGTTTAACTGAAGAAACCTATACAGTCTTTGTTTTCTGTATGCATGTTAAGAGTTTAACTGAAGAAACCTATACAGTCTTTGTTTTCTGTATGCATGTTAAGAGTTTAACTGAAGAAACCTATACAGTCTTTGTTTTCTGTATGCATGTTAACAGTTTAACTGAA
This sequence comes from Phymorhynchus buccinoides, assembly GCA_017654935.2. Taxonomy (NCBI): domain Eukaryota; kingdom Metazoa; phylum Mollusca; class Gastropoda; order Neogastropoda; family Raphitomidae; genus Phymorhynchus; species Phymorhynchus buccinoides. The sequence goes on along the minus strand of CM065690.1, from coordinate 61,425,906 downwards.
GAAACCTATACAGTCTTTGTTTTCTGTATGCATGTTAACAGTTTAACTGAAGAAACCTACATGTATACAGTCTTTGTTTTCTGTATGCATGTTAACAGTTTAACTGAAGAAACCTATACAGTCTTTGTGTTGTATCTGCCTGTTAACACTAACTGAAGAAACATATATAATCTTTGTTTTATATCTGCCTGTTAACACTTTAACTGAAGAAACATAATCTTTGTTTTATATCTGCCTGTTAACAGTTTAACTGAAAAAACATATATAGTCTTTGTTTTATATCTGCTTGTTAACACTAACTGAAGAAACATATGTCTTTGTTTTATATCTGCCTGTTAACAGTTTAACTGAAGAAACATATATTGTCTTTGTTTTATATCTGCCTGTTAACATTAACTGAAGAAACATATATTGTCTTTGTTTTATATCTGCCTGTTAACAGTTTAACTGAAGAAACATATATTGTCTTTGTTTTATATAACAGTTTAACTGAAGTCTTTGTTTTATATCTGCCTGTTAACAGTTTAACTGAAGAAACATATATCTGTCTTTGTTTTATATCTGCCTGTTAACAGTTTAACTGAAGAAACCTATATTTCTTTGTTTTCTATCTGTTTTCTATCTCTGTTGTTTTATATCTGTTTTATATCTGCCTGTTAACATCTGCCTGTTAACTGAAGAAACCTATATGTCTTTGTTTTCTATCTGTTTTCTATCTACCTGTTAACAGTTTAACTAAAGAAACCTATATTGTCTTTGTTTTCTATCTGTTTTCTATCTACCTGTTAACAGTTTAACTAAAGAAACCTATATAGTCTTTGTTTTCTATCTGTTTTCTATCTACCTGTTAACAGTTTAACTAAAGAAACCTATATAGTCTTTGTTTTCTATCTGTTTTCTATCTACCTGTTAACAGTTTAACTAAAGAAACCTATATTGTCTTTGTTTTCTATCTGTTTTCTATCTACCTGTTAACAGTTTAACTAAAGAAACCTATATAGTCTTTGTTCTGACGCTCTGTGCGCTCAGTCACCTCTGAAATCCTAGCCCAAGGGACGTCACTCCGTACAAAAGGGGGGGTAGCGTCAGAAAAATAATAAAATAAAATATACCCTAGCAGATTTTGTGTGTTTTTTTGTTTTGTTTTTGTTTTTGTCATAACTGTTCATCCATATTAGAAAAATCGCCAAAATGCCAAAGTCGGTCACTAATTTTCAAAAAGTAATATCTTCCAAACCAATCGGCCTAGAAGCCATTGTAAGCAACAGGGTGGAAGTATAATCTATTGTGAAAGCGAGGCTGAAGCGCCCACGTGACTGCCATGTGATTGAAACAAAATGGAAGCGCCCAAACCGGCCACGTGGAATCCATGCGTTCTCGGCATTTACGATCCAATTTTTTCTGAACGTTCACTGCATAAGAGGGTTAACTGAAGAAACAATTATATAGTCTTTGTTTTATATCTGCCCGTTAACACTAACTGAAAAAATATATATTTATTATTATATGTCACGGGTGATATTCCAATCTGGGGGAATTTGAAATTCCCCCAGGGGAAAGTCCAATTTAGGTTGGATGGAGTTTCCCCGGGGGAAAGTCCAATTTAGGTTGGATGGAGTTTCCCCGGGGGAAAGTCCAATTTAGGTTGGATGGAGTTTCCCCGGGGGAAAGTCCAATTTAGGTTGGATGGAGTTTCCCCGGGGGAAAGTCCAATTTAGGTTGGATGGAGTTTCCCCAGGGGAAAGTCCAATTTAGGTTGGATGGAGTTTCCCCGGGGGAAAGTCCAATTGGAGTTTCAACTGGAAACATAGGTGGGGCAAACTCCAATTGGAAGTTGTCCTGTAACAATTTCAAGTTACCCCAGAGATGGGAGAACTTACAATCGTGGCTGAATTTCAAATTCTCTTGGGGGCGTCTCCAATTCAGCAAAAGCGAAACTATGTAGTTATTTGGACAAAGTCCAGCTACAATTCACTTTTGATAGACTTTGAAGTGTGTGTGTGTGTGTGTGTGCGCGCGCGCGCAGCGGTGTGTGTGTGTGTGTGTGTTCACTTTTGATAGACTTTGAGGTGTGAGTGTGTGTGTGGGTGTGTGCGTGCCTCTGTGTGTGTGTGTGTGTGTGTGTGTGTGTGTGTGTGTGCAATAAATGCAAATTGTGAGGTGCAAGAGGTAGATGGGCATAAGCGGGTGGGAATTGAAAAGTTGAATAGAAGAGCCATATTTGTCAGGACAGCTTGTGAGATTTTATATCTTTTTCAATCCTCTCATCTTCTTCATTCTCCCTTTGGGCGAACAGAAAGAGAGGGAGACAGAGTCAGAGAGAGATTATGTTCAATGAGTTCTCACACATTAGGGTTGAGTATGGATATTCACACAAAAAATGTAAAGTTGTCAATGTTTCACGTTTTCTATCTACTACCTTTAGGTGATGACATGTTCAATACGAATTGTTCGGAAATAATTAAGGGGAGTAATTTAATGGCGTGTGGGAGTGATCTTGGCTAATTCAATCGGTCAAACAGGGGAAGTTACTCTACCATCAGGTAGATCCCCAGCTCTCGCCTCGTGTGTTTGAGTAGACATATAGCACTTAGAACACCATGCGTCATTCTAAAATTGATGTCATTTATATTTTATTTCACATTTTGCTAGTTCTATCAATATGTGGCTTCAGACCACCCCTCAGTTTTCTAAAAACAAGTTTGCAAGTGGCTGACACGCATCCTGCGGTTTCAAGCTTTGACGCCATGGTTGCGGCTATGGTTTTGACCGAGTAAGTCCAGGTAATCAACTCTAATTTTCCCGAAGTGTTCTCCCCGTCTATTAAATGTTCAAGTAGGCTTAATCCTCACTCAGATGGAATGCTTATCTTTTGTTTAGGGACATCCCGCTATCGCTACAAATCGACAACACTGCCAAGATAAATCAGTACGGCTATCACTACGTATTGATAACACTACTGGGTTAAATCACTACAGCAACTAAGGGTTAGGGTTAAACGTAGGTCAGGAATAGGGTTAGCTTGCGAAAAGGGTTTGGGTTAGGAATAGGGTTAGGGTTAATCTGTCTGAATTCTAACTGACAGATTGGCACAGTCATCACCAATTGTTCTCTATGGGTAACAGTTTAACTGAAGAAACCTATATAGTCTTTGTTTTCTATCTGCCTGTTGACAGTTTAACCCTTTAAGTCCTGACGCTCTGTGCGCTCAGTCACCTCTGAAATCCTAGCCCAAGGGACGTCACTCCGTACAAAAGGGGGGGGTAGCGTCAGAAAAATAATAAAATAAAATATACCCTAGCAGATTTTGTGGGGTTTTGTTTTTTTTTTTTGTTTTTGTCATAACTGTTCATCCATATTGGAAAAATCGCCAAAATGCCGAAGTCGGTCACTACTTTTGAAAAATGAATATCTTCCAAACCAATCGGCCTAGAAGCCATTGTAAGCAACAGGGTGGAATTGTAATCAATGACTATATATAACTATGACCGACCAGTGCCACCCAAAACCTGTCCATGGGAGCCCACCTACTCCTCTCCACCCGCGTGCGTTAAGCTGCTGGCTGCAAGTTTTCTTTGCTCTATTCCACAGTTTGTGTTGCTCTTTTACTCCTTGTAAAAATGGCAACCCCGAAAGGTGGCAGTGCATGGTGTGCAGCAGACACACACACACACACACACACACACACAACAAACACACATGCGCTTATTGAACAGTAATTTGCATTTGAGTGAAAGAATATTTGAAGATGCATAGTCAGAAGTAGTTAAAGTTGATTATTTGTTTAATGTTACTTTAATGGCATGTTTATGAGCGCTGACTAATGGTTTCAGTGACTTGTCACTTATCAAGTCCCAGAGAGTAGATGAATAATCTATGGCACTGTTTGGCAGACTAAACGAATTAATAAAAAAAAAACGTTTTCCTAACATGACAGTTTAGAAAGTTTTATTTTATTGAGCTGACAAACTTTAGAAACAATGCTTTTTGATAGGTTATGTACATGAGATGACCAAATTAAATTATGAATCATAATATGATCAATAGTTACTCCTAATAGTTTATGATTTGAAACATCTAGCACGTTATTATTTATGTACAAAGGTGGCAAACTTGATTTAATATTTTGGCGTTTTTGTCTAGTAGCAATCAGTATACATTTTGTCTTTTGAGGATGAAGGGTTAGGTGATTTAGGTGTGTCCATGTAACGAGTAGGTTTATGAGAGACTGAGAGAGAGAGAGAGAGAGACAGGGGGGGGGGGGGGGGGCATGGGTAGGAGTGTGGGTCAGAGTGTGAATGTCAGAAGTGTGAATGATAATGACTATTATGTTCATTATACTGTTATGTTTGTCAAACTAAAATCTGTTGATGTTGTTGTACATAGTCTTGCTTCTCTCTTTAACACAAAACTTTCTGGATAAGAAAGAAAATGCCAAAAGGTAATGTTATTTCAGCCTCACTCGGAAAGGATGCTGATACTCTCATAAAAAATCGAAGGCCTATGTTTGATAGAAGCCACACTATCGTTTGTTTACCTTGCCTGTTTGGAAGCGGTTTCCTTGAAATGTGTATGTATAATTATCAAGCACTTATAATTGAAACTTTCCATAATTTGGTAGCACATGTGCCTGTGTGGGCGCTTGCATGCACGTGTGTGTGTGTGTGTGTGTGTGTGTGTGTGTACCTGTGTGCACAAGCGTGTTTTGTGCTTTTATCATGTTTGTGCCAATATTGAGAGAGAGAGAGAGAGAGAGAGACTCTTAGTGTACACACCGGCTACAGAGTGATTGAACACAACACATTGTACATAAAGGTTTTATCATTGTGATGTCATGTAATTATTGCAATCAATCTAGCAATGGTCGTTTTGCATGCCCCAATAACGGGTTAATAAAAGATATAATTATTATACTTCTAGTCTAAGAGAGAAAAAAGAAAGTAAAAGAGAGAGACAGAGAGAAATAATAATTTATAATAATTTAATTCATTTTAAAAAGTGACACCTGTCCCTCGTGAGGCTCCAGGTGCCATTACAAAGATAAAAACCAACAGGTTTAAGAAGAGAAAGGAGACATACAAGATTAAAACATAAAAAAGAACTTTGACATCGTAAGAACAAGATATCATTAGAAAACATTAAAATTAATACATGCGGGGAACATATACCCCCAGCCCCTCCACTCTCTCTCCATCCCCTTCCCCTCTCCCTCACCCTGCGCTGTCTCCCACCCTAAAAAACGACAACAACAAAACACCCTCCACTCTTTCTCGCGCCTTCTCACTCACACACACACACACACGCATGCACTCACCTACACACACGCAATCACACACACACCGTTTGGGATAAGACATATCAGCAGGTTGACGGTTGATACACGTCAGATTAATCATGGTTAAAATAGATATGGAATAAGAAGGTCTTCATGCCTGATTTAAAAGCGTTAAACGTTTGTGCATTACGAAGGGCTAAAGGTAACGAATTAAAAACAGTAGGGCCAGCAAAAGAAAAAGAACGCTTGCCATATGTCTCCAGGCGAACTCGCGGGATGGCCAAATGACCGGCGTCTGAGGAACGGAGAGATCTCGATGGTGTGTATGGCACAACTAAGTCTGAAAGATAGGAGGGAGCAAGATCGTGGAGGCATCGAAAACAGGGTGGCAATTTTGTATTCAATACGGGCTCGGACGGGAAGCCAGTGCAGCTCCCTCAAGAGAGGCTTTGCATGGTCGAATTTGCGTTTTCTGAGGACTATGCGTGCAGCATGATTCTGAGCTCTCTGCAGTTTGTCGAGAAGCGTGTTTGGGAGACCAAAAAACAGAATTGCAATAGTCCAGTCTGAACAAAACAAATGCTGACATGAGCTTTTTGGCCGCATCAATGGTAAGAAAAGGACGGATATGACCGATTCTGCGGAGCTCAAGATAGATGGTCCTGCACAGTAGCTTTATATGGTTCTCCATTGAGAGAGAGAGAGAGAGAGTGTGTGTCTCTCTCTCTCTCTCTCTCTCTCTCTCTCTCTCTCTCTCTCTCTCTCTCTGACACACACACACACAAACACACAGAGACACACGTACACACACACACACATACATGCGCGCGCGCACAAACACTGCCACTAACACATTTCACAACACATCCACTATGTAGTCTAAACGGCACAGCTGTGCTTTGACGCACGAGGATGGGAGCGGCCGTTTGGCGCTAGCCGCAACACGAGGCCAAGTTATTGTAGTAAGGGCAAAGAAGCAGTGCTCTGTCCTAGTAAATATAAGGTTCTTGGTGTAATCTATTGCAAAAGCGAGGCTGAAGCGCCCACGTGACTGCCATGTGAAGAAACCTATCTAGTCTTTGTTTTCTATCTGCCTGTTAACACTAACTGAAGAAACCTATCTAGTCTTTGTTTTCTCTCTGCCTGTTAACACTAACTGAAGAAACCTATCTAGTCTTTGTTTTATATCTGCCTGTTAACACTAACTGAAGAAACCTATACAGTCTTTGTTTTATATCTGCCTGTTAACACTAACTGAAGAAACATAATATACAGTATTTGTTTTATATCTGCCTGTTAACAGTTTAACTGAAGAAACATAATATACAGTATTTGTTTTATATCTGCCTGTTAACAGTTTAACTGAAGAAACATAATATACAGTATTTGTTTTATATCTGCCTGTTAACACTAACTGAAGAAACATATAGTCTTTGTTTTATATCTGCCTGTTAACACTAACTGAAGAAACATATAGTCTTGGTTTTATATCTGCCTGTTAACACTAACTGAAGAAACATATAGTCTTTGTTTTATATCTGCCTGTTAACACTAACTGAAGAAACATATAGTCTTTGTTTTATATCTGCCTGTTAACACTAACTGAAGAAACATATAGTCTTTGTTTTATATCTGCCTGTTAACACTAACTGAAGAAACATATAGTCTTTGTTTTATATCTGCCTGTTAACACTAACTGAAGAAACATATATAGTCTTTGTTTTATATCTGCCTGTTAACACTAACTGAAGAAACATATAGTCTTTGTTTTATATCTGCCTGTTAACACTAACTGAAGAAACATATAGTCTTTGTTTTATATCTGCCTGTTAACACTAACTGAAGAAACATAATATAGTCTTTGTTTTATATCTGCCTGTTAACACTAACTGAAGAAACATAATATACAGTCTTTGTTTTATATCTGCCTGTTAACACTAACTGAAGAAACATAATATACAGTCTTTGTTTTATATCTGCCTGTTAACACTAACTGAAGAAACATATAGTGTGGGTTTTATATCTGCCTGTTAACACTAACTGAAGAAACATATGGTTTTTGTTTTATATCTGCCTGTTAACACTAACTGAAGAAACATATAGTCTTTGTTTTATATCTGCCTGTTAACACTAACTGAAGAAAGAAAAATAGTCTTTGTTTTATATCTGCCTGTTAACATTTAACTGAAGAAAACATACAAAAAAGTTTTATATCTGCCTGTTAACACTAACTGAAGAAACATATAGTCTTTGTTTTATATCTGCCTGTTAACACTAACTGAAGAAACATATAGTCTTTGTTTTATATCTGCCTGTTAACACTAACTGAAGAAACATAATATACAGTCTTTGTTTTATATCTGCCTGTTCATTCCATTGGGTTTGTGGGCAATATTTCTGGTCCCAACACTCTTTGTTAATGATCTTTGGTTTGTGGGCAATATTTCTGGTCCCAACACTCTTTGTTAATGATCTTTGTTTCTTTGTTTTTCTGTTGACAATTTCAACAAAAAAGAAAAAAAGTCTTGGTTTCTTTCTCTGTTTCCTTCAACAATTTGAGCAGAAGGAAAACAAACAAAAAAGTGAGGTCTGTTTTTCTATTTTAAAAATTTCAATGTAGCACATATAAAAAACAACTGTTGTAAACTTTATTTATAATCTTTGATTTTCAATATGTCATTCAAGCATGAAAACAGCTTCACCGTCTCTGCCGAAAATTTGTTGTAATTGAAGGAATCTCTGCCGAAAAGAATATTGGCCAAAAATGTGACCGCGATGTTATTCTTAAACGGCGTGGTCCAAATTTGGTCGACTGTTCGTTTGCGGTTGATGGTTAAAATGGCCGACGTAGTGGTTTGCAAACAGTGTGTTTGAAGACAAGACAGTGCCCCCTCCCCACCCCCCCCCTAAGAAATTTTGGAGGGGAAGGGAAGTAGATGGGTTTTTTAAATGGTAAGTAGTTGTAGTGTGAACGTCTCGCTGCTCCCCGCCCCTCAACTAATTTCCAATGGGAAATGCGGGTGGAACAATTTCTCGGCTGGACAATCTCCTCTTTTATGTTAACATTAGTTTTCATGCCTCGTGAACATTGTGTTGTATTGTGCATTTGACTGGGACAGCAAAATTTTGTATTTATTTTTTTCATGGGGATAGTAAAGATAGATTGGTTGATTGTTGTCTGTGTTGCATCTTAATGTTTTCTGTTCTGTGTTCATTTATCAGGCAGTGATGCTACATCGACTGCAGGATTACAGTCCCCAATCCACCAGACCTGTCTTCATTTTCTGTTCTGTGTTCATTTATCAGGCAGTGATGCTACATCGACTGCAGGATTACAGTCCCCAATCCACCAGACCTGTCTTCATTTTCTGTTCTGTGTTCATTTATCAGGCAGTGATGCTACATCTACTGCAGGATTACAGTCCCCAATCCACCAGACCTGTCTTCATTTTCTGTTCTGTGTTCATTTATCAGGCAGTGATGCTACATCGACTGCAGGATTACAGTCCCCAATCCACCAGACCTGTCTTCATTTTCTGTTCTGTGTTCATCTTTTCAGGCAGTGATGCTACATCTACTGAAGGATTATAATCCCCAATGCCCCAAACCTGTCTTCATGAGGGGAGAGGATCGGCACCAAGCCTAGGATCACAGGATCAACACCAATCCTTCAGATTACACTCGACTTCAACCTTACAGATTACAGGATTCTGCATCAATCCTTAGGATTCATATTTTGGCATTGATCTTAAGATTTTAGTTTCAGCACTGATTATGGGATTATGGGACCACCTCTGTCCTAGGGATTATTGGATCAGCCAAGATTGCAATCCTAGGATTCTCTTTGGTTTATGTACTCTCTCTTTGGTTTCTCTCTCTCTCTCTCTCTCTCTCTCTCTCTCTCTCTCTCTCTCTCTCAATGATAACAATATATTTGGTAAGGCCAAGGCCCCATTCAGAGGGGTGATTCACGAAACATATATAAATTTGCACCTATAACTAACAACACAATACAAATATTCCTAATAATTATGCCAACTTATTGTAATATTAATCTAAAAAGAGATGGATTTCTAAAGCATTTTGCAGGGATACATTTTTGTCTTAAATCATTAACTCACTCGGGACTGGACGAATTATTTCCCCTTGTTCTGTGAGGACTGGGCATTTGACTAGGTTCATAAAATAATCACCAAAACCAACTTGTGTGTGCGTCTCTCTCTCTCTCTCTCTCTCTCTCTCTCTCTCTCTCTTCTCTCTCTGTGCGCGCGCGCGCGTTGTGTGAGAAACAGGGAGGGTATGGGGATAGATGAATTCTTTGAATGGCTTGTTGTATGTACATTTTGCCTTGTAGTTTTAGTATTATGCTTCTTTTGTATATTTATTTGTCACTGTTGTTGCTAGTCCACCCCCCCCCCCCCCCCATCCCATCATTTTCTTCATTGCAGTGGCATATGGAGGGGGGGCATCCCCCCCCCCCACCCTATGGCTCAGAGGATGGGGGGGGGGGGGGCAGACATGTCTTCCTGCCCCCCACAAATTTGAGCTAGCCAGCTAGCGAAAGAAGAGAGAGAAGAGAGAGAGAGAGAGAGAGAGAGAGCAAGGTCTTGATTGTATTAAGCACTATTGTGAAATATGGAAATTGAATTAAATGCTAAGAAATGTAAAATTGAGGTTTTTTAGGGGTACGGTTAGACGTTTTCCTGACTTCTTTATAGGAACAGATAAGATAGAGGTCGTTCATGATTTTTTGTACTTAGGGTTAAAGCTTATAGTAACTATAATAACCGAATGTATGTTGCACAACGTGACCTGTTTGATCAAGCTTCTCGAGCAATGTTTGCTTTGTTGACAAAAGCTAAGTTATTGATGCTTCCTGCAGACCTAATGATTGACCTCTTTGATAAAACTGTACTTCCAATTCTTCCATACGGATGTGAAATTTGGGGGTTTGATATGAATGATCTTATTCAAAGACTGCAACTAAAATTTTATAAGTTGGTTTTGAAAGTGCGTCGATCGACTCCTTCTTTCATGATATTTGGAGAGACAGGAAAATATCCCATATCAGTCACTGTTAAATCCAGAATGTTATCATTTTGGTTTAACCTCGTGACAAACCATCATAGTGCTAGTGAAATGCTATCATATATTGTGTATAAAACCCTTTTGAGAATGTATGAATTAAATGTACACGAAAATAAATATATCAAATACATTCATACATTATTAAAGGAAATTGGTTAAAGTAGCATTTGGTTGAATCAAAATTATCTTGATGTACCTTGACCAGTATTGATATAACACTGATTATAAAGATGGGACTATCTAAAAAGCTTAACAGCTTGTGTTGTCCCTATCTACTACTACTACTACTACTACTACTACTACACCCATTATGGTTCAAAGAGAAAGTGAAAATATGTCTTAAAAGTAGCAACTCAAAACTTGCGTCATTATGCTGTCCACTTAGTAAAAAATAGATATAATTTCCCCCGTTTTCAACTGGCGATATTTTGGTTCATGTCACACTGTTGGAAATGAAACTTTACAAAAGAAACATTTTATGCCTTGTCTCTTTTCCAGTGTATTTATTTTATACCTGTAACGATCAAAATGATGAAATCAAAATATTTAAAAAGCATGCTGACTGTCATGATCCTGACATCGGAAGCCACCGTTTTGAGCTCACTGAAAACAGTATGTCATAATGCGACTGATTACGCGAAGTCTGGAAATCTCCAACGTTAAAAATAACTGCCAACAACTGTTTTGCGAAGCCTGCCGTGCATCGGAGTGATTGGCCACAGCTGTGCTTAGTGAAATTCCTTCAAAACCATTCAAGTACATGTTTCTAAAAGTTCGTTTTCCTAGACGCGGTCGTCAAACATCTTTTCCTTATACTCTTTTTCAAGTGCTGCGTTTTGTCTACAAAGTTCAGTTAAAACGAAGGTGCAAATTTGTCCTCAGATCTAACGATTTTTGGTCACACGAAGCTACCAGGACAGGTTTTTCACAATTTTGCAGACGACGTCATGGCGCGTCGGGTCAAGTCAACAAAAGCGGTTGAACATGATTTTTAAAATCAAAGCAAATGACATACATGTATTGAATTGATTCATCTCTGTGGACAAAGTCGATGTTTGCTTTTTATTTTGATGTAAAATGTTGCATGAAGGAAGTCGTTTTATTGAAACAAATACTGTTTTGTTAATAGTAAGTGTGGCAAAGGAGCACACACTTTTGGTGACAATGTCGCGGCACTGGTTATCCACAAAATATTTTTGGCTATTAAGCGTTTAAGCCCACAGCACATCTTTTTTGGTTTAGTTGGAGAAGTAACCAGTTTAAGAATCTCAATATTATATTTACGATACATGTCGACATTAGGTATTAGGTACTTTATAGTCACAGAGGCGTCTGTGAAATTCGGGCTGCTCCCACCTGGAGAGCGCGTCGCAGCCAGAGGCGCGCCACCCAATTTTTTTATTTTTTTTTTTGCATCTGTGTAATCCAGAAATATTATACGTGATCATCGATAAATTCATTGTTTCGCACTCTAGCCCAGATCTGGATGGTTGTGATTCAATCAATAGATCTAGATCTGGAATTAATCTTATTCATTGTCTTGTCCTTGGTCTATGGATGCATGCGTGGTTGGAAATGAGAGCGCGGCAGTCCGCAAGTTTATTAAAGAGAAAGGCAGACAGAGACAGACTGTGCATGCGCGCACGCGCGTACGTCTGTGTGTATGTGTGTGACTGCCTGCCTGTGCGTGTGTGTGTTTGGAACAGAGACAGAGAGGCAGACTCTGTGTGTGTGTGTGTGTGTGTCTGTCTGTCTGTCTGTCCGTATTTATGAGCGCACGTGTCTGTGAGTATGTGTGTGTGACTGCCTGCCTGTGCGTGTTTGTGTTTGGAAGAGAGAGAGATGTGCAGACTGTGTGTGTGTGTGTTGCGCACACAAGCGCGCATGTGTGTGTCTCTGTGTGCATGTGCGCGTTTGTGTAGGTAACTCAAACTAAAAATGTAAACAGTTTAAACAGTCAATAATTACAAAAGGCTGGCTCAAGTAATAATAAAACAAGAATTCGATTTTTCTAATCCTAAGTCAGTAACTCTATGTATGCCTAATTTCATTCTTGTGCCTGAAGAGATCCTACACACACACACACAACATTGAAAGTCATGTGCAGCTAAGTGAAGTATGTAGAATTTTTGGGTCGAACATTGATTATTTAATCTTCTTGGAAACTGCTATACAGAATTCTAGTTGCTTGTATATAGTAACTGTAGCTGATATTTTCTATTGATGCATGACGAAAAGTGTGTACATTCAAAGTCAAACGTCAAGGTTAATAAGTAGTTAGCGTGACTTGGTTTTAGGCAGGCAAAGAAACAAACACAAGGCCAATGGTCAAGGTCACTATACATACATGTAGTTAAAGAGTGTAGCATTCTACTTAAAGCTGATGTATCGTCTTACCAGCGTTCGGGATTGTAGCTGTCATAATATGAAAGATGTATACAAAATTAAATTTGTAATGTCAAAGTTCAAGGTTAAAAAAGGTAAATGTTACAAGGCAGAAAACATCAATTTCAAATATACACTGCTATATACATTTTCATAGATTTTGTTTTGCTGTAGATCACAAAAGATTTTAAGAACAAGCAATTCACATTTTCAAGGTCAAAGGTCTTTATCGCAACATATTGCAAAGGCAAAATTGACCTTTCATGGTCAAAGGTCAAGGTCAATAACGTAATAAATTCCCAATATGCCACCAGACAAAATTTGAAATAAGTCTGTACTGTAGATGGCAGTATATTGCAAAGACATCGTAATCATTACCTTTTGTTATCCAGTTGGGCAAGTCAGCTTTAGGCAATAATACTACTTTACAAAATTGTAAGTGATTCTGCACAGTAGATCACAAGATATTGTTAAAGCAAAAACTTGACGTCTCGAGGTTAAAGTCAATACATGCCATAAGTTACCCATTTCGGCATGTCAGTTTTAAGCAATATATTACTACACAAAATTTGAAGTAATTATGTACAGTAGATCACAATATATTGCAAAGACTAAAATTGACCTTTCAAGGTCAAAGGTCAAGGTCAATGTAATAATTACCAATAGTTATTCGTTGGCTAAGTCAGCTTTAGGCAATATACTACCTTGCAAAATTGTAAGTGATTCTGTACAGTAGATTACAAAATATTGTCAAAGCAAAAAATTAACCTTTGAAGGTCAAAGTCAATGCATGCCACTGGTCACCCAGTGGGGCACGTCAGTTTTAAGCAATGTATCACTGTACAAATTTGAAATAATTCTGCACAGTAGATCGCAAGATATTGTAAAGGCAAAAAAAAAAAAAAAAAACTTTCAAGGTCAAAGGTCAATAAAAAATAATAGTTACCAATAGTTACTAATGATTACCTAGCAGGGCATATCAACTTCTGGTAATAAACTGCCCAACAAAATTTGAATTAATTATGTACAGTGCACTGCAAGATATCGGAAAGACGCAAATGTAACGTTTCAAGGTCAAAGGTCAAGGTCAGTAAGGCAATAGGTACCCAATTGGGCATGTCAACCTAATTCAATGTACCATCAGACAAAATTCGAAGTATTTCTGTACAACAGATCGCACAATATAGCAAAGCAAAAAAGTTCATATTTTAATGTCAAAGGTCAAGGTCAAGGGGTTTTAAAAAAAGTACTTTCTAGACTAGAAAGTGCAATAATTAGAAAGAGCTTGTTCTGATTCCAATGATACCAAAACCATTTTTGTAGGTCAATTAGAACCAAACATGAAATTTGCCTACTTACAAATTTCCTGTTATCATTCTGGACACACAAAAACGCTACAAGTGATTTTGAGGTACTTGGGAATGGAACAGGCTTCTGTAATAAATCAAGCATGTAGTCCACATACTTATTGTCATGGAGCAACTAAACTTGTTTATATTGGCCTTATCGTTTTTAATACGAAGATCTTTAAAGTTGGAACAGTACACGAATTTGCAACCCCCTAGCCACCCCTACCCACTTTAAGCACAAAAATAGTCATTTTAATCATAAACATGTAAAGGCAATGTAGGATGATGAAGTTAAATGATTATAAAAGCGATTAAGCAGAAAATGAGAATGTTGACAAGTTTACCGGTTAGCGACCAATTTCGACCGTACGCGAAAGTAGATCGTTGCGTCTTTAGCCTCCTTTTCTCGTGTGCAAACACATTATGACACAAAAAGAGCGTAAAAATTAAATATTCAAAAAATCATAACTCATGATCTAATTGTCTTAGAGAGAACTGTTGGATTCAGATTGAAACGTTCTATCTTACAATGCATATTTTGCACATATGTGTTGAAATAAAAATGTTACTTTGGAATGGCTGCTTAAAGATAGCTTCTTACAAACCTGGTACATGCATGTTGATAATGATGAATTATATATGAAGTATAGAATGTTTAAATCATCATTTGGTGTTGATCCATACTACTTAGTACTTCCACAGAATTATGTGTTTACCATTCAAAAATTTAGAACAACTAATAATAACTTTCCAGTAAATAAATTGTACTATGATAAAGAAGTGAAAGAATCTGTGAAAAGTGTAACGTACATGATGTGGCAGATGAGTTCCATTATTTGTTGGTTTGTCCCTTTTTCAATGTTGAAAGAAATAGATATCTTCCGCAGTACTTTTTTGTGCGACCAAATGCGTATAAATTTAATGCTTTGTTTTGTCTCAAGAAATAAGAAACTTTTGGTTAAGCTTAAGCACTTCGCTACAGCTGTAGACAGTTCTTTTGGATGATTTATATGGATAAAATGACACATGTTTTGTTCTTTTTATTATGGTACAAGTATTTTTGTCCATGATGTTACATATCTACTTGTTGATATTGTTTGTCGTTTCTGATAGTAATTAGTATAGACATCACTCTGTATTGACGTTTGAGTGTTTAAATATGTGTGTGCTTTGTTTTATATTTCTGTGCCCCAAGTGGGTATGAAATAAACAATTTGTCTAGCCTTGCCTTGCCTTGCCGTGCCTTGAGAGAGAGAGACACAGAGAGAGAGAGAGACTTGAAACTTGAAAAACTTATTTAATAAGGATTAAGAATTTGGGCCAAGTCTATTCTTCCAATCTGTCCTTGGGACAATAAACAAGACTGGAATAAAAACACAAAGTGAAATATGGGCACACATAATGATTCAAGGCATCAAAGTAAACAAAGTTTGAAAGAAAAGAAAAGAAAGAAAAACCCAAACAAGCAAACAAGAGAGAGAGAGTGGTGAAAATCCGTTTAACGTCCTCCAGTCTGAAACAGACACATATGGGACATTAGTAGATATAAAGATGGTGGGAACGATCCTGGAGGCAATACCCAGAGGCAGTGCAACTCCAGGAAAGTCCCGATTTTTTAACGATACAGATAGTATGATAGTTCCTCTTTCCCTCCGTCAGCGACCGACCCTCTCAGCCTTCAAATCTAACCTCAAAACCCACCTGTTCCCCCGTCACTGAGGCTCCACTCTCTTTCTCTTCTTCTCTCCCTTGCCTTTAGGTCTGTTTCTGCTGTATACCATTTATGTCAAACGTGTGTTCGCTTTGTATTGCATTTTTGTTTGAATGCGTTATGGATGCTAACGTGTGTGTGCGCTTTGATTTGATTTCTATCAAGATTCAGCGCCGTATAAATACTGTATGTTGTTGTTGTTGATTGCAGGAAAGAGAAAACGAAAATGTAGCTTTACGTCCTCCCGGCCGAAGCCATATGGGACAAGGGAAGAGAATTAATTTAAAGCCTTAAATAGCAGGGGCGGATCAGATGATTCGTGGGGGGGGGGGGGCCGCCGTTGGTTAAGGTAGCTACATAGCCAGCCAAGAAATCCATCCACCAGGATTTTTCCACAACCATTTTTGAGGGTGGGGGGTGGGGGGGCGCATTTGCCATCCAACAGATAAAAAAAACTTCCACAAGAATTTTTCACTGCCATCAGAAGTTTTGCTTCACCACGACACTCACAGCATTTCAGCTTTTCACAGCCTATCTTGCACGTAAACACACCTGTAAACACCGCTGTACATCCTAAGGTACGGGGGGGGGGGGGGGGGGGGGTGGGGGGGGGGCCGGACACTCCTTTCACGACCTACATTGCCTTTAGAAACATAAATCATGCAATAACATATTTGGTTACAGATACATACATTTACCCCAAACATTTTTTTAAGCATTCGTATTCTTGCAACATTTTAGCTACTCGCTGTACGTAATCGCTTTAAAGCTTCGTACATAAACAAAACTAGACAAGGGCGTCGCCGAGCGGCAGACATGTCCGTCACCAGCAATGCCACGCACTTGCGACACCCCGTAGAGTGTCACATCCTGACACAAAATTGGAAGGGATTCTGTCTTCTAGTTCACGAGATACAGCTTGAAGAAGAAACATATAGAGCAAAGAAGGAAATTTCGGTTTTCAAGGTCACACTTCAAGGTCAAGGTCAGCATGGTGATAATTTATGCTCGGATGTTTTCTTCTCTAGGGTATACAGTACCACACACAATCTGAAGCGCTTCTGTCAAGTACCAATGTGGAAAATATGGCTTAAAACCCAATGTGTAGACCCCTACCACTTTCAAGGCCTACTGATCGCCCGGACCGTGACCTTGACCTTGATCGGTATGCCACCATCAGAACGGGCATAAGCCAAAGTACCTTCATGCCAAATTTGAAGACTAACACTAACGGTGTGGGAGTTATGGCCCCTGAAAGATTTTCGGTTTTCAAGGTCGTACGCCAAGGTCAAGGTCACGACGGCAAAATGGTTTGCGCGGATGCCTTCCTCTCATGGTGACACACCAGCACACAAAATTTGACGTGATTCTGTCAACCCGTTCGAAAGATATCCTTGGGACAGACAGAAGGAGAAAAAAATGACCCTCCGATTTTCAGGCTCCAGCGATCTTTTTGACCTTGACCTTGACCTTGATCGGTATGCCATCATCAGAACGGGCATAAGCCAAACCACCTTCATACCAAGTTTCAACATCCTATGTTGATCGGTGCCCGAGATATGGCTAAAAATAACGGCACGACGGCAAAATGGTTTGCGCCGATCTCTTCCTATTAAGGAGGCACACCTTCACACAAAATTTGACGCGATTCGGTCAAGCGGTTCGGGAGATATCCTTGGGACAGACAGAAAAAAAAAAAAAGAAAAAAGAAAAAAAAACCCAGCCCGTTCACCTTCGGTGACGGACAATTAGTTAAGACATTTAGTAGGTATATCCACAAAAACGGTCAAAATTCAAGGTAGCCCAAAACCAAATGCATATTTATAAACAAACCCGTAATAGAAACTCACATGCAAAATTTCAGTTAAATCTCTTCAATAGTTTATAAAATAATTGCTTATGAATATCCAATATTTTTCGCTATTTTGGAAAATTGCAAAAACGGCTGTTTTTGAAGTCGTATATCTCAAAGATTAATTACTTTTAAAAGTTGAAACTTGTATTTTGTAATAGTAGGCAACATATACGACATGCTAATTTTTTTTCTGTGTAATCAAAATGTGCAGTTTAGGATATACAGAGGTGCAAAAATGGCTAAAAACCGCTATTTTCGCTTTTGTCCAATATGCAAATTTCAGCACAACTGACACTAACATGACAATATTTCTAAAACTACTGGACCGACAGCAACAAAACTGGTATGCAGGGATTCAGCATGAACTAAAGAATAAGAAAACGTTAACAGTTGTGGAAAATAAACAAACCGTAACTCACACGCACAACTAATATTAGCCCTGGTGCTAAAAAGTACCTTAGATTAGTACCACTGCAACCATCACAGTTCCTTGTTCCATAAAATATTCCAACATCAAGCGGTTTTCCTGTCTCCCGAACAACACATCTTTTGAATGTTTGTATTCCAGACCTGCTGACCGTCTCCACAGTGTCTTGCAAGATGATTTATTGTCCTTTGCCCCACTATTGTGGGATAGGAGTATGTTTGTTGCGGTCTATTTGATTTTGTTCTTTTCTTGTCTGTGTTTGTCTGTGTGTCCCAAGCATACTGCTGAACAAAGTCGCTTCATATGTTGTGAGATGATGTATTACCAAGACAAAAAGACATTCATTGGCTAATTTACAATCACGCTGACCTCGACCTTGAAATTAGACCTTGAAAACTTGATTCTTTTGGTCTGATGGCCATAATATTTAAGT
>CM065690.1:61389883-61402383 GCA_017654935.2 Phymorhynchus buccinoides | reverse complement strand
AGGAGTATTAGAAATTAAATTAAGGGAGAGTAAATATACCCCCATCGTAGGAAACTCATTTATTCCTTTACCTAAAGAACTTGTTTTAAAACGAGCAGTATTAAACATTAAGAATACAGATAACAAATGTTTTATGTGGTGTGTTTTAGCTAAACTTCATTATGCCAAAAAGAACGCAGAAAGAGTAATTAACTATCAGCCTTACATAAATGAATTAAACTTTGATGGAATCGACTTCCCTGTAAGCCTAAGCGAAGTTGATCAATTTGAAGAACAGAATAAACCAATTTCAATTAACATCTACACATGGTCTGTAGAAGAAAACCTTAAACCAATCCGAGTTTCAAAGAACTCTCCCATGATTGGTGATCCTGATAAAAAACATATTGATCTTCTCTTAGTAACAGACGGAACAAAAACACACTACACTTTAATCAGAACAATGAGCAGACTTATAAACTATACTACAAATCACAAAGAAAAACAAGAATTCTGTCGAAGATGTTTACTAAGAATGCCAAGTATTCAAGCAGCGGTTGAACATAGAAAACATTGTAATTCATCCATTGACTGTAATACTAAACTTATTACTCCGAAAGAAGGAAGTAAGGTGTTCTTTAAAAACTGGAAGAAACTGCAATTAAGTCCTTATGTTGTTTATGCTGATTTCGAGTCAATCATTGTACCCTATCAAGGACCAGCTCCTAAAAATCTTCCTAAAACTGTTTTATTGAATAATCATCAAATCTGTTCATTCGCATTTATTGTTCTTAGATCAGATGGGATACATTTTGAACCTGAACTTTATAGAGGACCCGATGCTGCAAAAATCTTTTTAATGAGAATGATGAAACTACGAAATGAACTATCTAACCAACTAAATTTATTAGATTTAATCATGACGCCTGAAGATTTAATTCAATTCGAATCAGCTACTGAATGTTGGATTTGCGGAAAAGGGTTTGTGGAAGAGGAATCCCCTGACTGTCCAGACAACCATAAAGTACGAGACCATGATCACATTAGTGGGAAATTCAGAGGAGCAGCACACAACTCCTGTAATCTCCAGTTAAAGTTTGAACCGAGGAATTGGAAACTGCCTATATTCTTTCACAATCTACGTGGATATGACTCTCATTTAATTCTACAAGCAGTTACTGATGAATTTAGAACCGTCAGTTGTATAGCTCAGTCTTCAGAAAAGTACATGACATTTACATTAGGTCAATTATCTTTTTATGATTCACTACAACATATGATGGGATCACTAGAGTCTTTAGGTCAGTCACTATCCAAATGCACTATAACAGAAAAATACTTTGATCCAGCACTTGTACGAAAAGGAGTATACCCTTATGAGTACATGAGTAGTTGGGAGCGGTTCGATGAAGTTGAATTACCTCCCAAAGGTGCATTCTACTCTAGTTTAAAAGGAAAAGATATAAGCGACTCTGACTACAACCATGCTCAGTCAGCGTGGTTTAAGTTAAAATGCCAGACCATGGGAGACTACCACGACGCCCACTTGATGGCTGACGTTTGTTTGCTTGCAGATGTATTCGAGAACTACAGAAAAACGTGTATAAAACATTACAGTCTAGACCCTGCTAATTATATCACTGCTCCTGGTATGAGTTGGGATGCTTTCTTAAGATTTACCAAAATACAGATTGACTTACTCTCCGATCTACCAACTCTTCAGATGATTGAAGACGGACTACGCGGAGGAATCTCTATGGCTTCACACGGTTACTGCAAGGCCAACAACAAGTACTTAGACGACTACGATCCTACAAAACCATCAAATTATATCATGTATTTAGATGCAAACAATCTCTATGGTTGGGCGATGTGTCAATCACTACCATTACGTAATTTTAAAATGTTAACATCGCCTTTTGATTTTAATATCACGGAGTTCTTAGAATGGCTTTTAAAGTTACCAGATTCCCACAAAACAGAGATTTATTTTAGAAATCGACTTAGATTATCCGGATGAACTCCATGACCTACACAATGACTACCCGTTAGCCGCAGAAAGACTTCAGGTGGGATCAGAGTTACCAAAACTTGTTCCTAATCTGCAGAACAAAAAAAAATACGTCTGTCATTATCGACTCCTTCAATTCTACTTACGTCACGGATTAAGACTAACAGCAGTTCATAGAATCATTTCGTTCACTCAAAGGAAGTTTATGGAACCATATATAATGAAGAACACTAATCTCAGAACTCAAGCTACTGACGCCTCAGAAAAAGACTTCTTTAAGCTAATGAATAACAGTTGTTTTGGAAAGACTATGGAAAACCCGCACAAACGCAAAGACGTCAGATTAGTAACACAAGAAAACAAAGCAATCAAATTAACTTCAAAACCTAATTATCAAGACTTCAAAAAATTCCATGACAACCTTTACGGTATCATGATGAAAAAACTTAAAGTAAAACTAGATAAACCAGTCTTCATTGGGTTTTCTGTTCTTGAATTGTCCAAGTTATTGATGTTAGAATTTTTATACGACTACTTTAAACCACTCTACCCAGGATCTAAAGTACTCTAC
The DNA here is from genome assembly GCA_017654935.2 of Phymorhynchus buccinoides. Taxonomy (NCBI): domain Eukaryota; kingdom Metazoa; phylum Mollusca; class Gastropoda; order Neogastropoda; family Raphitomidae; genus Phymorhynchus; species Phymorhynchus buccinoides. The sequence continues at coordinate 61,399,822 of CM065690.1, read as the reverse complement.
ACAGACACGGACTCATTTATTCTAGACATTCCGTCTGAAGACTTCTACAAAGATTTAGAAACAGATTCAGCAAAAGGTGTTGACTCCTGGTATGACACCTCTGACTACCCAAGTGAATCTCCATTACATTCATCCGTAAATAAAAAGGTAATCGGTAAGATGAAGGATGAACTGAATGGAACTATAATCAAAGAGTACGTTGGTCTGAGAGCAAAGATGTATTCAATTGCCAGCCAAACTAGCGTAATTAAAAAAGCAAAAGGAATTTCTAGACCTGTTGTTCAAATGGTCATGACACACGATAACTATAAAGAAGCATTGTTCGATTCCAAAACATTCTATCATGACAACATAAAAATACAGTCTAAATTACACGAAATAAACACAACAGTTGTAAATACATTTTCTCCATTGTCAATTGATATACATGACAACTACTACCTACCATAACTTATTCTTAGCTTCTATTATAATGCCCTTTATTTTAATTAGTAAGTGCATATTCAATAATAATTCAATAAGCTAGAATTCTATGGTTTTCATTTCTTCTACTTATAGTCTTGTTATTTGTAAAAAAAATTAAAATTTTAAAAAAGAAGAAAAAACACACGATTAGACTTTGAAAAGGTAAAATGAAATTTGAATGTTGATGCAACATTGACTCAATATGCCATCAGCTTCATACAATTCAGTCATCTATGTCTCTTGTACAACTCATATATATCCTCATGGAGAACGTTGACGTGATTTGTTGCGTATTTTCCCGCAAACTTTACCAATTCACAAATCTTTGGTCTTCAAAAGTAACAGTGTGCAATTATACATAAACAATTTAACAAATGCAAACGAGAGAGATAAAGAGAGAGAGAACTCAGAACTCAGAACTCAGAAACTTTATTTTACAAGGAAAAGAATTTAGGCTGGGCCTAGTCTTCCATTCTGTCCTTGGTTTTAAGCATGCAATACATAACTAATACTATAAATGAACACTGAGACACAGGAACATCGCCAACAAAAAATAACAACAAACAGTAATATAGCAACGACATGGCAGGCAGAGCATCAACATAAGCAATAAAAACAAATAAAATAGAAAACTAACCAACCAGTTAAACAAGGTAATAGATTAAAAACACCTCTATTACTACAATATACTTCTTCTACTACAATTACTACTACTACTAGTGTTAGACGGAGCAAAAAGCCCATGGGCGGGTAAGAAGCCCACTCCAACTATGCCACAAAACAAAGCAAATCTCGGTCACATTCTGCCCATGAGACAAGTGTAAATGTTTAGCATTCGTCTCATGGACAAACCCGACCGAAACCCGCCCCACTCCATGAGACAACCGGCACGGGCCCTCCACCCGCCCATGGACCCTCTACCCCGTCTTCACCAACTATTACTATTACTTCCACCATCACCACCACCATCACCACACCACTACAACTACTACTACTACTACTACTACTACTACTACTACTACTACTACTACTACTACTACTACTATTACAATTACTATTACTACCTCCATCACCATCACTACTACTACCACTACCACTACTATTACTACTAGAGTGCCACAGTAATGTAACAATAACACGGTACGCAGAACATCACCATCAGTAATAAGAACAAGCAAAACAGAAACCAACCGGCCAAACAAAACATAAATGAAGAGAAGAAAAAAAAAAAAAATGACTTCCACCACAACTTACTTCATCATCTACTACTACTACTACTACTACTACTACTACTACTACTACTACTACAATTACTATTACTACCTCCATCACCATCACTACTACTACCACTACCACTACTATTACAACTAGAGTGCCACAGTAATGTAACAATAACACGGTACGCAGAACATCACCATCAGTAATAAGAACAAGCAAAACAGAAACCAACCGACCAAACAAAACATAAATGAAGAAAAAAAAAAAAAATGACTTCCACCGCAATTTACTTCATCTACTACTACTACTACTACTACTACTACTACTACTAATAATAATAATAATAATAATAATAATCATAGCATCATAATAACACAATTAGGCAAATGTAAATCAAATAAAAAGTAAAAGTAATCATAAAAGCATAATGACACAAGTAGCCTAATGTCAAACAGAAAAAGAAAAAAAACACCAAGCAAACATAATCAGAGAAACAAAATGACAGCATTAGTCTAAACAGACAAAATGGCTCGTGTGTGGTGCATTAAGTGATAGTGAAGTTTTAATGGATGGGATTAAGGAGATGCCCCCGCAAGTTAGATTTGAAATTTGATACTGACGAAAATGCCTTTACATCTGAAGGCAGTGAGTTCCAAGCATATGGCCCTGAAAAGGAAAAGCTTGTTTTGTAAAGGTCAATGCGGGTGCGTGGAAGAACATATTTATCAGAACGATAACTACATGTGGAAGGAGTTAAGAGATTTTCTAGGTACTGGGGTGTCAAGTTACTGTGGACTTTATACATTAGGACAGCTGTGTTGTACTGTAACTGGTGTTCAAGTGGTAAAATTTCAAGATTATGAAACTTTTCTGAAGTTGACAGAGATGGATCTGGCAGGATTAAGTTGATCGCTCTTCTGTGGAGCGATGCTAGTTTTTTTAGGTGTTTTTTAGCAGCATAGGACCATACAGTGGATGCATAGTTGATGTGCGAGAGGCAGTGGCCATAGAAGAACATTTTACGTGCGTCTAGGTCTAGGTAGGATTGAAGTCGTTTGAGAAGGAATAGGTTGCGTGCTAGTTTATTTCTAACGTGATTTATATGTGATTGCCAGTTGAGTTTGTCATCAAGTATGACGCCTAGAACTCGATGTTCATGAACTTGTTCGATATCGTTGCCATCAATAGTTAGGTTAAGGGAATGGCGTGTTAGTTGATGCTTTTGACGGGAGGTTACAACCATGCACTTTGTTTTCTTGGGATGAATTAACATAGAATTATCCTTGCACCATTTAGATACATCATGTAAGCCTGATTGAAGAGAGTTTTGGATGACAGTTACATCTTCCGAACTGGAATGCAGGGAGGAGTCATCTGCAAAAAGATCGCATGAAACATTTGGGTTGGATATAGACAATGGAAGATCGTTAATGAAAATACAGAAAAGTAATGGACCGAGGACAGATCCCTGGGGTACACCACATTTCACCTTGCCTGTAGAAGAGGACTCGCCATTACAAAAAACGTATTGCGTTCTATTATCCAGATATGATGAAAGGAATGTTAGGGAGTGCTGGTTTCTGAGATAGTGTGATAATTTGTTGATAAGTATTGTGTGGTCGACAAGGTCGAAGGCTTTTCTTAGATCAAGAAAGACGGAACCAGTTAACTGATGTTTGTTTATTGCTGAGAGCCAAGAATCACACAAACGGACAAGAGCTGTGTGACAAGAATGGTGATTACGAAAGCCAGACTGAAGGGGGTGAAGGAGGTTGAAGTTTTCTAGATATTTAGATAGGTGACTGTGGACGTGCTTTTCTAGGGGTTTTGATAGCACTGACAGAAGTGAAATAGGTCTAAAGTTGCTTAGGTCAGAATTATCGTTTGTTTTGGGTATTGGGATAACTTTAGCTGTTTTTAGGGCAGAGGGTATTGTTCTTAGGTCTATGCACAAATTATATATATATGTAAGGGGTTCGACAATGTATGGAAGAGAAAGTTTTAAAAGAGAGGCGTTTAGCGTGTCAGGTCCCATTGATTTTTTATTCTTTAAACTAGTAATAAGAGCTCCTACTTCATGAACTGCTAGTAATGATATCTGAAAGGAGGAGTGTTGGTTTGTTCTCTCCTCGCAAAAGGTTTGGAGCAATGAGGGGACCGTGTATTTATTAGGGCATAAGGTGTCAGACTGCATTGTTGAACTTGCTAAGTTGAGGAAGTGCTCGTTGAATGAGTTAGGAGACCAGGTGTAGCTGTGATTTTGTTTAGTGCAATTCTTGTTACTGAAAGTATTTATTGCTCGCCATAATGAAGCCGTATCTTTGTTTGTGGCTAACATTTTATTAAAGTAGTTTCGCTTTGACACTTCAATAAGGTCAACTACTTTATTGCGTTGTTTCTTGTATTCAGTCTCCTTCTTTTCTCTGTCAAGCTTGTGTTTCTCTTTGGCAGAATCGGAGAGTTGCGCATTATCTGCGTTCTTTTTAGGTAATGTTTGTTTTTGTAACTGATCTCTCTCCTTCTTTAGTATATCCCTCTCTTTCATAGACCCCTGTATGTCAGGTGTGAGCCAACCAGGGAGAGAAGGTTGTTTGACTCTTTTCCTGCGAAGCGGTGCGTGCTTGTTCACTATTGGGAGAAGCGTATTATAAAAGGCATCTAGAGCACTCTCAGGGTCAGTATAATTAAAAATGTCATTAAAATTAGCTACATTAAGGTCGTAAAAGTAGTCATTTTGACTGAAATGTTTAAACGATCTGTAATGAATAGTAGTGTGTCCCTTATGTGGCTGTTTTGGAGGCTTGAATAGATAAGTGCAACAAATGGGGAAATGGTCGCTAATACTTTTATTTAAAGTTCTAACGTTTGATACCAAGCATGTATTATTTGTAAGAATATGGTCAAGGAGGGTGGAGGAGGTGGGGGTGATTCGGGTGGGGGAGGTTACAAGTTGGTGCAAACCAAATAAAGAAGTGGTGGATTGCCATGATGGCTGTGATTTCATGAGGTCGAAATTAAAATCCCCAAGCAGAATAACATTATTATTGAGGCGGGCACCTTGTCCATCATGGCAACAAAATCGTCTAGCCAGATGAACGTTGCGGAGGGATTCCTGTAAACAAAACCAATTAAAAAAGATGGGGATCTTGGAAATTTAACCTCTAGCCAAATACATTCTATAAACGATTCTAGATCTGCTCTCCTTTTAGTAAAATTAGCTAAACTGTCATGTATGTATGTAGCTATGCCGGTTTCACCTTTGCGTTGGGCATCACGGCGGAGAATGGTGTAGTGGGGGATGTGAAGGAGTTCATCAGATATGCCTGAGTGCAGGCGTGTTTCTGTGAGTCCGATAATGTGGGTGTTTGGGGGTTCATTGAGTAGCAAAGAGATGTCAGCAAGCTTATTGTACAGAGTTACAGAACATGCAATCAATAACGAGAAAAACAACAATAAATGTGTAGGTAACGAAAAGTAAAAAATAAAAAAAAAATAAAAAAAAATAAAAAAAGAAGAAATAAAATCAAAAGAAGGGCAATCCTGACACAACACTGGTATTGTCACAAAGTGAATCCTCAATATAAAAGGACTAGCCACGTTACCAAGCGCTATTAATGTAGGAGATCACTAAACCACTATGCTTGGTGGGTCTCCACAGCCATGCTGGATTCGCTGAAGGGAGGGTGGGGGGAGAAAATAAAAAAAATGGGAATGTGCGTGTATAGCGCAACAACACTGGGTCACTATTGTTTCTTCCCGACAAAGGAAGTCAATGAAAGCGTCACTCACAACACACGGGGAAGGAAAAGCGTCACTCGCGAGTCTTGAAAAGGCAATTAAAGTTCACTGCACAAATCAATGTAATATAATATAATATAATGTAATATAAGTCCGGAGGCCATTGGCCATTGCTCAATGGTTAATGTTTACCAACTTAATTAAAATAAGAAAATGTTCTTAGCGTACAGTATGATAAGGTTTGTCAACAGCGCGCTCAGAAAAAAAAAGTCACTGGCTATTACCAAAGCATAAAAAAGTCACAAAAAAGAACAAACCCCAATAATGGTCCAGGGTTCGTCTCCACAATCCCAGAGCGCAGGAGAAGGTCACCTTGAACATGTTGTAGAAAATGCAAATTGTCCCCCCAGAACATAAGCAGTAGGATCAAACCTACCATGACACCGGCAGGTCGCGAACGGGCAGTCAAAATGGATACTGACATTTTTTTTGGGAATACCACCCTTTTCCACATGAAATGGATAAATATTGAATGGAATGTACCACATGTTGATCGGAAATCCAGCGGGGCAGAAGGCATGCTGTCATAGCAAGTAGCTTGCAAAGTTCTAGCACCAAACACAGTCTATAGGGGAAGACGGGGTAAAAAGTGCATGGGCGGGTAAGAAGCCCACCTCAATTATCTCATGAAATAAAGAAAATTTCAGTCAAATTTGCCCATGAGACGAATGCTAGACATTAACGCTCGTCTCATGGGCAAAATGAGACTGAAATTTGCTTCATTTCATGAGATAATTGGGATGGGCTTCTTACCCGCCCATGCGCTTTTTACCCCGTCTTCCCCTATCCGTAGAAATTGGCAATGAACAGGAGACGACGTGACCCGTATATCCACTCTGCTTGCACGTGAAAACACCTCTCCGAGAGAGAGAGAGAGAGAGAGAGAGAGAGAGAGAGAGAGTCAAGATAGACAGATCTTCTTCTTCTTTCGGTTAAGTGCCCACAATTCAACAATTTGATTTTTATGGCACTATTTCGGTTGAGATCCGATGTCGGAGAAACAAAAGAATTAAAAAAATTAGTAACATAAAAGAAAATGAAGCTGTCACAGCATTAAAGAACATGAAAAATGGTAAAAGCCCGGGTCCTGATGGATTCACTGTTGAGTTTTTTTTAATTCTTCTTCTTTGATATTGGCATGTTTTTGGTACGGTCCATCAATGTGGGTTTTTGTAAAGGACAGTTATCCATAACGCAAAGGCAAGGTTCTATTACATGCATTCCTAAGGAAGGAAAGCCAAAGCGATGCATTAAAAACTGGCGGCCTATCTCTCTTTTAAACACTGCATATAAAATTGCCTCAGCATGTATTGCTAATCGATTAAAAGATTTTTTACCAAATATTATACATGAATGTCAAAAAGGCTTCTTGAAGGGTCGTTATATATATTGGAGAAAATATTCGTTTGCTGTACGATACTTTATTATATGTAGAAAAAAACAATATTCGTTTGCTGTACGATACTTTATTATATGTAGAAAAAAACAATATTCCTGGTATGTTATTATCTGAAAAAGCATTTGACAGTGTCTCCTGGTCTTTTCTTCTAAAATGTTTAAATTTTTTAAATTTTGGGCCAGACATGATTCAGTGGATTAAAACTTTATATTCTAATATTACAACTTGTATATCTGTCAATGGCCAATATTCATCTTGGTTTCCAATCGAAAGGGGGGTCAGACAGGGAGATCCATCCTCCCCTTATTTATGCTTAATATGTGCTGAGATTCTTTCTCTTATGATCCATAGAAATGTAAATATTAGAGGCATTAAAATAAAAGATCAGGAAAATTTATTGTCCCAGTTTGCGGATGACACTACATTATATGTAGATGGATCCGAAAGATCATTTAACGAAACCATAAATATTCTTACGAAATTTTCACTGATATCTGGTCTAAAAATAAATTTTGATAAAACTCAAATAATTTGGATTGGTAGTAGAAAGAACTGTGGCATTAGATTTATGCGGGACAAAATTTTTGTGTGGGATCCTCGTACTTTTAAAATGTTAGATGTTAAATTCTCTACCGATACAGATAACATTGTACACATTAACTATGAAGACAAACTCCTGGCAATGAAAAGGCTTAATATGGTAAAATAACAGTAATTAGGACCCTAGCGTTTTCAAAAATAATACATCTGTTGATCAACCTGCCAGACCCAAAAAAGGTAAGATTAAAAAGTCTCTAATTGAGAAAGAGTATGGTGCTGGTGGTTTGAAAATGCTTGTGAGTATTTTTTTTGTTAGGTAGGTAGGTAGGTAGGTAGGGACAGGCTTCATCAGCCTAGGCCTCGCGGCCTATTAATCGTCCCCTCAATATCAAATGACTTATGATTTGTTTTCAATTGGTCTGAGCAAGTTTTTTGGAAAATCAAATCAATCAAAATCACACAAAAAATGTCTGAAATTTAGGAAGATTGTCTAGAAGATTTTTAAAAGTATTAATATTTTGTGCAAACTTAATGTTAGTGTCAAGATCATTCCAGTAAACAGCAACTCTGTTAGTAAAGTAACATTTTCTTTTGTTAGTATTGCAATGTTTAACAAAAATTTTGCCATCAGATTTTCTAGTGCTAGTAATTTGTGGGGCTGAAAAGAAAGTATCAACATGAACGTCATCAATGTTGTTGAAAATTTTATAGGTTTGAATTAAACTTCCTCGCAGCCTTCTACCTTTTAGAGAATGTAAATTAAGATATTTTAACCTCTCTGGATAGGTCATGTTTTTACACTCTTTTAACAATTTAGTTGCACGCCTTTGAACCTTCTCAATTTGACTTGACTGTCGTTTTAAAAAAGGACACCATATAACATTTGCATATTCCAGATGTGGTCTAACAAATGATTTATATAATTTAAAAAAGATATCTTTATTAATAAATGAGAAACTACGCTTTATCATTCCCAACATTTGATTAGCCTTGCTGACCACTCTCTGGATATGCACATCAAAAGATAAATTTTTGTCAAAGTAAACACCCAAATCTTTTTCCTCTGTAATAGCGGCTACTGGCTGGACACCATCATTTAGTCTCATTTCATAGTCACATTCAGGATTGTTCTTACCCACATGCAAAACACCACATTTAGATACATTAAAATACAAATTCCACTTATCGGACCAATCTTGCAATTTAACAATGTCATTTTGTAGAGAAGTAGAACAAAATGATTTATTATAGATTTTGGTATCATCCGCAAAGATCTTACAGGCACTGTCAATATTATTAGGTAGGTCATTAATAAATATTGTAAAGAGAACAGGTCCCAGGATACTACCTTGAGGAATACCACTACGAACAGAAGATTCTTTTGATTTGTTAAGACCCACTCTAACACGTTGTGACCTGTCTTTCAAAAAGTTCTTTATCCAATTTAGTACATTATCACATATTCCATAGGCAGCTAACTTTATCAATAATCTTTCATGTGGTACAGTGTCAAACGCTTTTTTTAAATCAAAGTATATGATATCAACATCATAGCCCTGATCAACAAGAGATGTTAAATCCTCCATAACTTCTAACAATTGTGTTACGCAAGATCTTTTTTTTCGAAATCCATGTTGACAGTTAACATACAAGTTATTATCACTAAAATGGGACACAATAGTACCCCTAACTATACTTTCTAAAACTTTACACACAATACAAGTCAAACTTATAGGACGATAATTGCCAGGGTCTGATTTTCATCCTTTTTTGAATATAGCAGTTACTAATTCCGCTGTCCTCCAATCTTTGGGTAAATCACCAGTCTCTAATGATTTATTAAACAGAGCAGAAAGGGGAACAGATAATACATCACTCAACTCTTTCAGAACTCTTTGTGGTATTAAGTCTGGGCCTTGGGATTTATTTGGGTCAAGTTCTTCTAATTTGGTTTTCACCGCCAAGGGAGTTATTCTAACATCGGTAACTGCAATACCATTAGAAAAAGAACATTTGTCAATATTTGGTAGATTTGAAACATCCTCCTGAGTAAAGACAGATGAAAAGAATTTATTAAGGGCGTCAGCTTTATCTAAATTAGTAACAGCCATGTTGCCCTCCTTTGTTTTTAGCGGTACAGTTATCCCAGTGTTAATCTTCAATCTATCCTGGACATATTTCCAGAACTTTTTTGGATTAGATTTAGCCTCAATAGCAACTTGTTTCTCATACTCTTTTCAATTTGTTCTTATTATATCTTATTACATTTGTCCCTTTCTTTTATATACTTAAGGTAAGCACATTTACGGCCAGATTTAGTACAGAGATATGTGAAGAATAATTTGGATTTTTTATTAACCCTTTTTAAAGTTTTCTTGTTCATCCACACTGGTGTTTGATTACAATCAGCCTTTTTTTTAACTTTAGGAATACACTCCTCCATACCTTTATGCAGCACATCTTTCATACAATTCCATGACTCTTCCACACTCAGCTCAGATAATCCCTCCAAGTCATAC
>CM065690.1:61363695-61389383 GCA_017654935.2 Phymorhynchus buccinoides | reverse complement strand
CGCATATTTTTTTTATAGCTCCACATTTGGTAGAGGAGTGCGCTATATAAATGCTTCACTGCTATTATTATTAATATTTATTATTATTATTATTATTATTATTTCTGCCGTTCAGCGACACTCTTGTTTGGCACTTTTTTTCTGAAATTCCCCAATGATCCTGCTAGGAGTGTGTGCATTCTGTGTACGTGTGTGTTTTTCTGTGCAGGGCCGGACCTAAGTGTTTAAGGGGTGGGGGCTAATTTATCGAAGGTGCGAAGCACCAAGACCCATAGAGGGTTCCGGGGGCATGCTCCCCAGGAAACAATTTAAATCCGAGAAGCAAAATAGTGCAATCTGGGCATGAAAAAGGACTAATGCCATTACTGTTCATACCCCTATTGAAACATTGTTTCGAACCATGAAGTACCTATCATTATCAACAGGTGGTGCTAACGAGTGCTAGGTATAGCCCGCGAGGAAATTTAGCTGCCGCTCAGCGACATGAATTGTTTTTTGTTTTGTTTTAGGGGGGAAAAGGCTGGGGTCCGATTCTCAGCACTGGCATTTTTTAAATTATTTTATTTGTTTAGTTGTATCCATTAGCGATAGTTTCATTTGTACTTTAAAATTTTATTGGCAACACTTGTACTTCAGACACCTTTGTTTTAGTTTGCAATGCACGTGTAGTTATAATGCTGGATACAATCATGTGTGTGAGTGCATGCATGGGTGTGTGAGTGTGTGCGTGCATATCGAGGGGTGAATGCCAGAACTGCCCATCTGTGCTCTTTATTCCTTTTCAGATAGACCGTTCTGGCAGGCACCCCTCGATATGCGCCTATTCTTCCCTCTGTTTTATTATTTTTAAGAAAGAGGGGGCTGGGGGCCGGAACCCTTAGCCCCCCACTCCTTCTACTTTTTTGTTTCTATTTTAAAACATTTGTGTGTGTGTGTGTTCACACAAATGCACCATCGTGTAGGCACTCTCATAATCCAGGAACACATGCATACATGCAGAGAACAGAAGAAAGGGGATTCTGGCTCAAGAGGAAAATCTTCTACTTTTAGATACAAAAACGCTACTTTAAGGGGTGAAAAAAGTAAAAATCCGTCACCCCCTTATTCTGTCAATTCGGAAGAAAAAACACTACTTTTAGGTGAAACAAAATTAATTATTTTTAATTTAACAAAATAATTTGAGTTAGAAAAAGGAACTCAACATGACAATGGCACTTGATGAAATAATTGAGCACTTAGACAAAGTTTTTAAAGAAACGGATTTAGAAGTTATTGAACCAGAAAATGTACTTGAAAGTGTAAAACATGCTATTTCGCAAATACCTAAAAAACTAGCTATAGAACCACCAGTTAAAGTAATGTTAACAGTGTACGTAGATTATAAAACAATCCAAGGTGAGCAGCTTCAAGTATGGGTCTCTACTAAACAGCAAGTCATTCTGACTTATAATGATTTTACAGAAACCTGGGCAGACAATTTAATCACCCAGTTCATTAACGCATCAGAAGAGGCAAAACTGAGAGGATCTGGTTGGTCAGAAGGAGGAGTATTAGAAATTAAATTAAGGGAGAGTAAATATACCCCCATCGTAGGAAACTCATTTATTCCTTTACCTAAAGAACTTGTTTTAAAACGAGCAGTATTAAACATTAAGAATACAGATAACAAATGTTTTATGTGGTGTGTTTTAGCTAAACTTCATTATGCCAAAAAGAACGCAGAAAGAGTAATTAACTATCAGCCTTACATAAATGAATTAAACTTTGATGGAGTCGACTTCCCTGTAAGCCTAAGCGAAGTTGATCAATTTGAAGAACAGAATAAACCAATTTCAATTAACATCTACACATGGTCTGTAGAAGAAAACCTTAAACCAATCCGAGTTTCAAAGAACTCTCCCATGATTGGTGATCCTGATAAAAAACATATTGATCTTCTCTTAGTAACAGACGGAACAAAAACACACTACACTTTAATCAGAACAATGAGCAGACTTATAAACTATACTACAAATCACAAAGAAAAACAAGAATTCTGTCGAAGATGTTTACTAAGAATGCCAAGTATTCAAGCAGCGGTTGAACATAGAAAACATTGTAATTCATCCATTGACTGTAATACTAAACTTATTACTCCGAAAGAAGGAAGTAAGGTGTTCTTTAAAAACTGGAAGAAACTGCAATTAAGTCCTTATGTTGTTTATGCTGATTTCGAGTCAATCATTGTACCCTATCAAGGACCAGCTCCTAAAAATCTTCCTAAAACTGTTTTATTGAATAATCATCAAATCTGTTCATTCGCATTTATTGTTCTTAGATCAGATGGGATACATTTTGAACCTGAACTTTATAGAGGACCCGATGCTGCAAAAATCTTTTTAATGAGAATGATGAAACTACGAAATGAACTATCTAACCAACTAAATTTATTAGATTTAATCATGACGCCTGAAGATTTAATTCAATTCGAATCAGCTACTGAATGTTGGATTTGCAGAAAAGGGTTTGTGGAAGAGGAATCCCCTGACTGTCCAGACAACCATAAAGTACGAGACCATGATCACATTAGTGGGAAATTCAGAGGAGCAGCACACAACTCCTGTAATCTCCAGTTAAAGTTTGAACCGAGGAATTGGAAACTGCCTATATTCTTTCACAATCTACGTGGATATGACTCTCATTTAATTCTACAAGCAGTTACTGATGAATTTAGAACCGTCAGTTGTATAGCTCAGTCTTCAGAAAAGTACATGACATTTACATTAGGTCAATTATCTTTTTATGATTCACTACAACATATGATGGGATCACTAGAGTCTTTAGGTCAGTCACTATCCAAATGCACTATAACAGAAAAATACTTTGATCCAGCACTTGTACGAAAAGGAGTATACCCTTATGAGTACATGAGTAGTTGGGAGCGGTTCGATGAAGTTGAATTACCTCCCAAAGGTGCATTCTACTCTAGTTTAAAAGGAAAAGATATAAGCGACTCTGACTACAACCATGCTCAGTCAGCGTGGATTAAGTTAAAATGCCAGACCATGGGAGACTACCACGACGCCCACTTGATGGCTGACGTTTGTTTGCTTGCAGATGTATTCGAGAACTACAGAAAAACGTGTATAAAACATTACAGTCTAGACCCTGCTAATTATATCACTGCTCCTGGTATGAGTTGGGATGCTTTCTTAAGATTTACCAAAATACAGATTGACTTACTCTCCGATCTACCAACTCTTCAGATGATTGAAGACGGACTACGCGGAGGAATCTCTATGGCTTCACACGGTTACTGCAAGGCCAACAACAAGTACTTAGACGACTACGATCCTACAAAACCATCAAATTATATCATGTATTTAGATGCAAACAATCTCTATGGTTGGGCGATGTGTCAATCACTACCATTACGTAATTTTAAAATGTTAACATCGCCTTTTGATTTTAATATCACGGAGTTCTTAGAATGGCTTTTAAAGTTACCAGATTCCCACAAAACAGAGATTTATTTTAGAAGTCGACTTAGATTATCCGGATGAACTCCATGACCTACACAATGACTACCCGTTAGCCGCAGAAAGACTTCAGGTGGGATCAGAGTTACCAAAACTTGTTCCTAATCTGCAGAACAAAAAAAAATACGTCTGTCATTATCGACTCCTTCAATTCTACTTACGTCACGGATTAAGACTAACAGCAGTTCATAGAATCATTTCGTTCACTCAAAGGAAGTTTATGGAACCATATATAATGAAGAACACTAATCTCAGAACTCAAGCTACTGACGCCTCAGAAAAAGACTTCTTTAAGCTAATGAATAACAGTTGTTTTGGAAAGACTATGGAAAACCCGCACAAACGCAAAGACGTCAGATTAGTAACACAAGAAAACAAAGCAATCAAATTAACTTCAAAACCTAATTATCAAGACTTCAAAAAATTCCATGACAACCTTTACGGTATCATGATGAAAAAACTTAAAGTAAAACTAGATAAACCAGTCTTCATTGGGTTTTCTGTTCTTGAATTGTCCAAGTTATTGATGTTAGAATTTTTATACGACTACTTTAAACCACTCTACCCAGGATCTAAAGTACTCTACACAGACACGGACTCATTTATTCTAGACATTCCGTCTGAAGACTTCTACAAAGATTTAGAAACAGATTCAGCAAAAGGTGTTGACTCCTGGTATGACACCTCTGACTACCCAAGTGAATCTCCATTACATTCATCCGTAAATAAAAAGGTAATCGGTAAGATGAAGGATGAACTGAATGGAACTATAATCAAAGAGTACGTTGGTCTGAGAGCAAAGATGTATTCAATTGCCAGCCAAACTAGCGTAATTAAAAAAGCAAAAGGAATTTCTAGACCTGTTGTTCAAATGGTCATGACACACGATAACTATAAAGAAGCATTGTTCGATTCCAAAACATTCTATCATGACAACATAAAAATACAGTCTAAATTACACGAAATAAACACAACAGTTGTAAATACATTTTCTCCATTGTCAATTGATATACATGACAACTACTACCTACCATAACTTATTCTTAGCTTCTATTATAATGCCCTTTATTTTAATTAGTAAGTGCATATTCAATAATAATTCAATAAGCTAGAATTCTATGGTTTTCATTTCTTCTACTTATAGTCTTGTTATTTGTAAAAAAATTAAAAATTTTAAAAAGAAGAAAAAACACACGATTAGACTTTGAAAAGGTAAAATGAAATTTGAATGTTGATGCAACATTGACTCAATATGCCATCAGCTTCATACAATTCAGTCATCTATGTCTCTTGTACAACTCATATATATCCTCATGGAGAACGTTGACGTGATTTGTTGCGTATTTTCCCGCAAACTTTACCAATTCACAAATCTTTGGTCTTCAAAAGTAACAGTGTGCAATTATACATAAACAATTTAACAAATGCAAACGAGAGAGATAAAGAGAGAGAGAACTCAGAACTCAGAACTCAGAAACTTTATTTTACAAGGAAAAGAATTTAGGCTGGGCCTAGTCTTCCATTCTGTCCTTGGTTTTAAGCATGCAATACATAACTAATACTATAAATGAACACTGAGACACAGGAACATCGCCAACAAAAAAATAACAACAAACAGTAATATAGCAACGACATGGCAGGCAGAGCATCAACATAAGCAATAAAAACAAATAAAATAGAAAACTAACCAACCAGTTAAACAAGGTAATAGATTAAAAACACCTCTATTACTACAATATACTTCTTCTACTACAATTACTACTACTACTAGTGTTAGACGGAGCAAAAAGCCCATGGGCGGGTAAGAAGCCCACTCCAACTATGCCACAAAACAAAGCAAATCTCGGTCACATTCTGCCCATGAGACAAGTGTAAATGTTTAGCATTCGTCTCATGGACAAACCCGACCGAAACCCGCCCCACTCCATGAGACAACCGGCACGGGCCCTCCACCCGACCATGGACCCTCTACCCCGTCTTCACCAACTATTACTATTACTTCCACCATCACCACCACCATCACCACACCACTACAACTACTACTACTACTACTACTACTACTACTACTACTACTACTACTTACTACTACTACTACTATTACAATTACTATTACTACCTCCATCACCATCACTACTACTACCACTACCACTACTATTACTACTAGAGTGCCACAGTAATGTAACAATAACACGGTACGCAGAACATCACCATCAGTAATAAGAACAAGCAAAACAGAAACCAACCGGCCAAACAAAACATAAATGAAGAGAAGAAAAAAAAAAAAAATGACTTCCACCACAACTTACTTCATCTATACTACTACTACTACTACTACTACTACTACTACTACTACTACTACTACTACAATTACTATCACTACCTCTATCACCATCACTACTACTACCACTACCACTACTATTACAACTAGAGTGCCACAGTAATGTAACAATAACACGGTACGCAGAACATCACCATCAGTAATAAGAACAAGCAAAACAGAAACCAACCGACCAAACAAAACATAAATGAAGAAAAAAAATAAAAATGACTTCCACCGCAATTTACTTCATCTACTACTACTACTACTACTACTACTACTACTACTACTAATAATAATAATAATAATAATAAATCATAGCATCATAATAACACAATTAGGCAAATGTAAATCAAATAAAAAGTAAAAGTAATCATAAAAGCATAATGACACAAGTAGCCTAATGTCAAACAGAAAAAGAAAAAAAACACCAAGCAAACATAATCAGAGAAACAAAATGACAGCATTAGTCTAAACAGACAAAAATGGCTCGTGTGTGGTGCATTAAGTGATAGTGAAGTTTTAATGGATGGGATTAAGAAGATGCCCCCGTAAGTTAGATTTGAAATTTGATACTGACGAAAATGCCTTTACATCTGAAGGCAGTGAGTTCCAAGCATATGGCCCTGAAAAGGAAAAGCTTGTTTTGTAAAGGTCAATGCGGGTGCGTGGAAGAACATATTTATCAGAACAATAACTACATGTGGAAGGAGTTAAGAGATTTTCTAGGTACTGGGGTGTCAAGTTACTGTGGACTTTATACATTAGGACAGCTGTGTTGTACTGTAACTGGTGTTCAAGTGGTAAAATTTCAAGATTATGAAACTTTTCTGAAGTTGACAGAGATGGATCTGGCAGGATTAAGTTGATCGCTCTTCTGTGGAGCGATGCTAGTTTTTTTAGGTGTTTTTTAGCAGCATAGGACCATACAGTGGATGCATAGTTGATGTGCGAGAGGCAGTGGCCATAGAAGAACATTTTACGTGCGTCTAGGTCTAGGTAGGATTGAAGTCGTTTGAGAAGGAATAGGTTGCGTGCTAGTTTATTTCTAACGTGATTTATATGTGATTGCCAGTTGAGTTTGTCATCAAGTATGACGCCTAGAACTCGATGTTCATGGACTTGTTCGATATCGTTGCCATCAATAGTTAGGTTAAGGGAATGGCGTGTTAGTTGATGCTTTTGACGGGAGGTTACAACCATGCACTTTGTTTTCTTGGGATGAATTAACATAGAATTATCCTTGCACCATTTAGATACATCATGTAAGCCTGATTGAAGAGAGTTTTGGATGACAGTTACATCTTCCGAACTGGAATGAAGGGAGGAGTCATCTGCAAAAAGATCGCATGAAACATTTGGGTTGGATATAGACAATGGAAGATCGTTAATGAAAATACAGAAAAGTAATGGACCGAGGACAGATCCCTGGGGTACACCACATTTCACCTTGCCTGTAGAAGAGGACTCGCCATTACAAAAAACGTATTGCGTTCTATTATCCAGATATGATGAAAGGAATGTTAGGGAGTGCTGGTTTCTGAGATAGTGTGATAATTTGTTGATAAGTATTGTGTGGTCGACAAGGTCGAAGGCTTTTCTTAGATCAAGAAAGACGGAACCAGTTAACTGATGTTTGTTTATTGCTGAGAGCCAAGAATCACACAAACGGACAAGAGCTGTGTGACAAGAATGGTGATTACGAAAGCCAGACTGAAGGGGGTGAAGGAGGTTGAAGTTTTCTAGATATTTAGATAGGTGACTGTGGACGTGCTTTTCTAGGGGTTTTGATAGCACTGACAGAAGTGAAATAGGTCTAAAGTTGCTTAGGTCAGAATTATCGTTTGTTTTGGGTATTGGGATAACTTTAGCTGTTTTTAGGGCAGAGGGTATTGTTCTTAGGTCTATGCACAAATTATATATATATGTAAGGGGTTCGACAATGTATGGAAGAGAAAGTTTTAAAAGAGAGGCGTTTAGCGTGTCAGGTCCCATTGATTTTTTATTCTTTAAACTAGTAATAAGAGCTCCTACTTCATGAACTGCTAGTAATGATATCTGAAAGGAGGAGTGTTGGTTTGTTCTCTCCTCGCAAAAGGTTTGGAGCAATGAGGGGACCGTGTATTTATTAGGGCATAAGGTGTCAGACTGCATTGTTGAACTTGCTAAGTTGAGGAAGTGCTCGTTGAATGAGTTAGGAGACCAGGTGTAGCTGTGATTTTGTTTAGTGCAATTCTTGTTACTGAAAGTATTTATTGCTCGCCATAATGAAGCCGTATCTTTGTTTGTGGCTAACATTTTATTAAAGTAGTTTCGCTTTGACACTTCAATAAGGTCAACTACTTTATTGCGTTGTTTCTTGTATTCAGTCTCCTTCTTTTCTCTGTCAAGCTTGTGTTTCTCTTTGGCAGAATCGGAGAGTTGCGCATTATCTGCGTTCTTTTTAGGTAATGTTTGTTTTTGTAACTGATCTCTCTCCTTCTTTAGTATATCCCTCTCTTTCATAGACCCCTGTATGTCAGGTGTGAGCCAACCAGGGAGAGAAGGTTGTTTGACTCTTTTCCTGCGAAGCGGTGCGTGCTTGTTCACTATTGGGAGAAGCGTATTATAAAAGGCATCTAGAGCACTCTCAGGGTCAGTATAATTAAAAATGTCATTAAAATTAGCTACATTAAGGTCGTAAAAGTAGTCATTTTGACTGAAATGTTTAAACGATCTGTAATGAATAGTAGTGTGTCCCTTATTTGGCTGTTTTGGAGGCTTGAATAGATAAGTGCAACAAATGGGGAAATGGTCGCTAATACTTTTATTTAAAGTTCTAACGTTTGATACCAAGCATGTATTATTTGTAAGAATATGGTCAAGGAGGGTGGAGGAGGTGGGGGTGATTCGGGTGGGGGAGGTTACAAGTTGGTGCAAACCAAATAAAGAAGTGGTGGATTGCCATGATGGCTGTGATTTCATGAGGTCGAAATTAAAATCCCCAAGCAGAATAACATTATTATTGAGGCGGGCACCTTGTCCATCATGGCAACAAAATCGTCTAGCCAGATGAACGTTGCGGAGGGATTCCTGTAAACAAAACCAATTAAAAAAGATGGGGATCTTGGAAATTTAACCTCTAGCCAAATACATTCTATAAACGATTCTAGATCTGCTCTCCTTTTAGTAAAATTAGCTAAACTGTCATGTATGTATGTAGCTATGCCGGTTTCACCTTTGCGTTGGGCATCACGGCGGAGAATGGTGTAGTGGGGGATGTGAAGGAGTTCATCAGATATGCCTGAGTGCAGGCGTGTTTCTGTGAGTCCGATAATGTGGGTGTTTGGGGGTTCATTGAGTAGCAAAGAGATGTCAGCAAGCTTATTGTACAGAGTTACAGAACATGCAATCAATAACGAGAAAAACAACAATAAATGTGTAGGTAACGAAAAGTAAAAAAAAAAAAAAAAAAAAAAAAAAAAAAAAAAAAGAAGAAATAAAATCAAAAGAAGGGCAATCCTGACACAACACTGGTATTGTCACAAAGTGAATCCTCAATATAAAAGGACTAGCCACGTTACCAAGCGCTATTAATGTAGGAGATCACTAAACCACTATGCTTGGTGGGTCTCCACAGCCATGCTGGATTCGCTGAAGGGAGGGTGGGGGGAGAAAAGAAAAAAAATGGGAATGTGCGTGTATAGCGCAACAACACTGGGTCACTATTGTTTCTTCCCGACAAAGGAAGTCAATGAAAGCGTCACTCACAACACACGGGGAAGGAAAAGCGTCACTCGCGAGTCTTGAAAAGGCAATTAAAGTTCACTGCACAAATCAATGTAATATAATATAATATAATGTAATATAAGTCCGGAGGCCATTGGCCATTGCTCAATGGTTAATGTTTACCAACTTAATTAAAATAAGAAAATGTTCTTAGCGTACAGTATGATAAGGTTTGTCAACAGCGCGCTCAGAAAAAAAAAAGTCACTGGCTATTACCAAAGCATAAAAAAGTCACAAAAAAGAACAAACCCCAATAATGGTCCAGGGTTAGTCTCCACAATCCCAGAGCGCAGGAGAAGGTCACCTTGAACATGTTGTAGAAAATGCAAATTGTCCCCCCAGAACATAAGCAGTAGGATCAAACCTACCATGACACCGGCAGGTCGCGAACGGGCAGTCAAAATGGATACTGACATTTTTTTTGGGAATACCACCCTTTTCCACATGAAATGGATAAATATTGAATGGAATGTACCACATGTTGATCGGAAATCCAGCGGGGCAGAAGGCATGCTGTCATAGCAAGTAGCTTGCAAAGTTCTAGCACCAAACACAGTCTATAGGGGAAGACGGGGTAAAAAGTGCATGGGCGGGTAAGAAGCCCACCTCAATTATCTCATGAAATAAAGAAAATTTCAGTCAAATTTGCCCATGAGACGAATGCTAGACATTAACGCTCGTCTCATGGGCAAAATGAGACTGAAATTTGCTTCATTTCATGAGATAATTGGGGTGGGCTTCTTACCCGCCCATGCGCTTTTTACCCCGTCTTCCCCTATCCGTAGAAATTGGCAATGAACAGGAGACGACGTGACCCGTATATCCACTCTGCTTGCACGTGAAAACACCTCTCCGAGAGAGAGAGAGAGAGAGAGAGAGAGAGAGAGAGAGAGAGTCAAGATAGACAGATCTTCTTCTTCTTTCGGTTAAGTGCCCACAATCAACAATTTGATTTTTATGGCACTATTTCGGTTGAGATCCGATGTCGGAGAAACAAAAGAATTAAAAAAATTAGTAACATAAAAGAAAATGAAGCTGTCACAGCATTAAAGAACATGAAAAATGGTAAAAGCCCGGGTCCTGATGGATTCACTGTTGAGTTTTTTTTAATTCTTCTTCATTGATATTGGCATGTTTTTGGTACGGTCCATCAATGTGGGTTTTTGTAAAGGACAGTTATCCATAACGCAAAGGCAAGGTTCTATTACATGCATTCCTAAGGAAGGAAAGCCAAAGCGATGCATTAAAAACTGGCGGCCTATCTCTCTTTTAAACACTGCATATAAAATTGCCTCAGCATGTATTGCTAATCGATTAAAAGATTTTTTACCAAATATTATACATGAATGTCAAAAAGGCTTCTTGAAGGGTCGTTATATATATTGGAGAAAATATTCGTTTGCTGTACGATACTTTATTATATGTAGAAAAAAACAATATTCGTTTGCTGTACGATACTTTATTATATGTAGAAAAAAACAATATTCCTGGTATGTTATTATCTGAAAAAGCATTTGACAGTGTCTCCTGGTCTTTTCTTCTAAAATGTTTAAATTTTTTAAATTTTGGGCCAGACATGATTCAGTGGATTAAAACTTTATATTCTAATATTACAACTTGTATATCTGTCAATGGCCAATATTCATCTTGGTTTCCAATCGAAAGGGGGGTCAGACAGGGAGATCCATCCTCCCCTTATTTATGCTTAATATGTGCTGAGATTCTTTCTCTTATGATCCATAGAAATGTAAATATTAGAGGCATTAAAATAAAAGATCAGGAAAATTTATTGTCCCAGTTTGCGGATGACACTACATTATATGTAGATGGATCCGAAAGATCATTTAACGAAACCATAAATATTCTTACGAAATTTTCACTGATATCTGGTCTAAAAATAAATTTTGATAAAACTCAAATAATTTGGATTGGTAG
Organism: Phymorhynchus buccinoides; assembly: GCA_017654935.2. NCBI lineage: Eukaryota > Metazoa > Mollusca > Gastropoda > Neogastropoda > Raphitomidae > Phymorhynchus > Phymorhynchus buccinoides. The sequence goes on along the minus strand of CM065690.1, from coordinate 61,377,845 downwards.
TAGAAAGAACTGTGGCATTAGATTTATGCGGGACAAAATTTTTGTGTGGGATCCTCGTACTTTTAAAATGTTAGATGTTAAATTCTCTACCGATACAGATAACATTGTACACATTAACTATGAAGACAAACTCCTGGCAATGAAAAGGCTTAATATGGTAAAATAACAGTAATTAGGACCCTAGCGTTTTCAAAAATAATACATCTGTTGATCAACCTGCCAGACCCAAAAAAGGTAAGATTAAAAAGTCTCTAATTGAGAAAGAGTATGGTGCTGGTGGTTTGAAAATGCTTGTGAGTATTTTTTTTGTTAGGTAGGTAGGTAGGTAGGTAGGGACAGGCTTCATCAGCCTAGGCCTCGCGGCCTATTAATCGTCCCCTCAATATCAAATGACTTATGATTTGTTTTCAATTGGTCTGAGCAAGTTTTTGGAAAATCAAATCAATCAAAATCACAAAAAAATGTCTGAAATTTAGGAAGATTGTCTAGAAGATTTTTAAAAGTATTAATATTTTGTGCAAACTTAATGTTAGTGTCAAGATCATTCCAGTAAACAGCAACTCTGTTAGTAAAGTAACATTTTCTTTTGTTAGTATTGCAATGTTTAAAAAAAAATTTGCCATCAGATTTTCTAGTGCTAGTAATTTGTGGGGCTGAAAAGAAAGTATCAACATGAACGTCATCAATGTTGTTGAAAATTTTATAGGTTTGAATTAAACTTCCTCGAAGCCTTCTGCCTTTTAGAGAATGTAAATTAAGATATTTTAACCTCTCTGGATAGGTCATGTTTTTACACTCTTTTAACAATTTAGTTGCACGCCTTTGAACCTTCTCAATTTGACTTGACTGTCGTTTTAAAAAAGGACACCATATAACATTTGCATATTCCAGATGTGGTCTAACAAATGATTTATATAATTTTAAAAAGATATCTTTATTAATAAATGAGAAACTACGCTTTATCATTCCCAACATTTGATTAGCCTTGCTGACCACTCTCTGGATATGCACATCAAAAGATAAATTTTTGTCAAAGTAAACACCCAAATCTTTTTCCTCTGTAATAGCGGCTACTGGCTGGACACCATCATTTAGTCTCATTTCATAGTCACATTCAGGATTGTTCTTACCCACATGCAAAACACCACATTTAGATACATTAAAATACAAATTCCACTTATCGGACCAATCTTGCAATTTAACAATGTCATTTTGTAGAGAAGTAGAACAAAATGATTTATTATAGATTTTGGTATCATCCGCAAAGATCTTACAGGCACTGTCAATATTATTAGGTAGGTCATTAATAAATATTGTAAAGAGAACAGGTCCCAGGATACTACCTTGAGGAATACCACTACGAACAGAAGATTCTTTTGATTTGTTAAGACCCACTCTAACACGTTGTGACCTGTCTTTCAAAAAGTTCTTTATCCAATTTAGTACATTATCACATATTCCATAGGCAGCTAACTTTATCAATAATCTTTCATGTGGTACAGTGTCAAACGCTTTTTTGAAATCAAAGTATATGATATCAACACCATAGCCCTGATCAACAAGAGATGTTAAATCCTCCATAACTTCTAACAATTGTGTTACGCAAGATCTTTTTTTTCGAAATCCATGTTGACAGTTAACATACAAGTTATTATCACTAAAATGGGACACAATAGTACCCCTAACTATACTTTCTAAAACTTTACACACAATACAAGTCAAACTTATAGGACGATAATTGCCAGGGTCTGATTTTCATCCTTTTTTGAATATAGCAGTTACTAATTCCGCTGTCCTCCAATCTTTGGGTAAATCACCAGTCTCTAATGATTTATTAAACAGAGCAGAAAGGGGAACAGATAATACATCACTCAACTCTTTCAGAACTCTTGGTGGTATTAAGTCTGGGCCTTGGGATTTATTTGGGTCAAGTTCTTCTAATTTGGTTTTCACCGCCAAGGGAGTTATTCTAACATCGGTAACTGCAATACCATTAGAAAAAGAACATTTGTCAATATTTGGTAGATTTGAAACATCCTCCTGAGTAAAGATAGATGAAAAGAAATTATTAAGAGCGTCAGCTTTATCTAAATTAGTAACAGCCATGTTGCCCTCCTTTGTTTTTAGCGGTACAGTTATCCCAGTGTTAATCTTCAATCTATCCTGGACATATTTCCAGAACTTTTTTGGATTAGATTTAGCCTCACTAGCAACTTGTTTCTCATACTCTTTTCGATTTTTTCTTATTATATCTTATTACATTTGTCCCTTTCTTTTATATACTTTAGGTAAGCACGTTTACGGCCAGATTTAGTACAGAGATATGTGAAGACTAATTTGGATTTTTTATTAACGCTTTTTAAAGTTTTCTTGTTCATCCACACTGGTGTTTGATTACAATCAGTATTTTTTTTAACTTTAGGAATACACTCCTCCATACCTTTATGCAGCACATCTTTCATACAATTCCATGACTCTTCCACACTCAGCTCAGATAATCCCTCCCAGTCATACTCCCTCACAATGCCCCTTAATTTAGTGTAGTTAACATTACTCAATTTATATACATACTGAACGTGTTGTTCAACTTTATCTTTAGAAATATTTAGCTGAAAAGATAAGACATCGTGGTCACTTTTACCGACTGGATCCAAGTGAACAATGTCAGACACTAATTTACTGTCACTAACAAGCACCCAATCATCTAGGGTTGGGTTTTGATTAATTCTACATCTTGTTGGATGTTTTAGTTTTTGGATCAAAAAAGCATCTTGAATATGTTGTAAAATGTTATTGTTTTTCTCACCAGTCCACCCCCCATCCCAACGTACATATGGAAAGTTAAAATCACCCATGCAGCACACACACTTTGTTATACTGCATCAAAGATTACCTTTTCTGAGTTAAGCATTTGGAAGAGATTATCGTCATTGTCAGAGGAACTTGTATTTGGACTGCGGTACAGACAGCCAACTAATATTTTACCATCGCTCACTGTGTCAAATGTGCACCATACACCTTCTTGGAAATCATAACATTCTCGCGCATTCAAAGATTTATGAACATACAAAGCAACACCTCTATGATGGTATTTGTTGATAAAAGGAATAGCGTATTCAGAATCACAAAACGTTAGAGCATTTTTAGGTTTGATTTCTGATAAAGCAATAATAGAAGGTTTCATAATATCAATTCGTGTCAGAAACTCATCTTTCTTATTTAGGAAACCATCAACATTAGAGTACAAAACATTACAATCTTCAACATCATGCACACAAGGGCCCGCAAGCATGGGGTCCTCCGGCACAGCTACAGTATTTTAAACTTTTATATTATGATATCCATATCTTAACACTATTTTAACTACTATTTTATCAATTAATATAAGTTGTCTTCCCCCATCAGAAATTAAGGGTTATTCATTAAACCCATTTTAATATTCATTTTAACAATAGATAAACTATTCAAATGGTAGAACATGGTGCCCTACCAGTGGAACAATAAAAATATAAAACATGTGTCTGTGTTGTATATAGTTAACTTAGTTGGGATCCGTTAAAGTAAATACACCCGAGTGGTGGTCCCCCTCTTGGGGAGGTGTCCCCGTCGTCGGTAGTTGACGCGAGGATGTCTCGCGTACCCTCCGGCGGCGGGGGCGGCCCCCCTCGATGGTTGAGGACCCCCGGGTCTTTGTCCCTCCCCCTACCCTTACCCCAAGACCCGTGAGATGACCTCCCCCTTGATGGGGCGGGCCCGTCGTGGGTTGTTGACGCGAGGATGGCTCGCGTATACCTCCCTCGGCCGGCCCGCCCCAACTCGGCGTGTTGAGGCCCTCCCCCTTCCCTTTTTTTTAATGATCCCTCCTAAGAATTTAAACAATAATCTCCCTTTATATATTTCTTAAACCTTGCCCCCACTTCACAAAGTGATAGCCAGGATGGGAGTTTTCTCCCCTGGCGTTTTAACAAAAAGATTTCCATGTACAAATTTTTATGCTTGTAAATATATAAACTTATAAATTGATGTAAATATAAAGAGAATATTTGTAAATACATATCTTTTAAAAATAAATAAGGCCTCATTTGGTTTTTACTAATAAATATAAAGATTAAATTTTTAACATTGTAGCCTTGAAATTTTAATACAACAGGGAGGGTTGTACTCGGGCCAGATATCAAACGAATTTTAAAAACAATATTTTATACATTTATAGTTATTTAACAAACATCTAAAGTATGATACAATACTACTTATTGCAACAAATACTTGTAGCGGTGCCATTGCCGATGAGGGTTAACCGAGGCGTGGTCACCGCTACAGCTATCTGTATTAATTTTTAAAAAATCGGGACTTTACTGGTTTCGTACTGCCTCTGGGCATTGCCTCCAGTATTGTTCCCACCATATTTGTATTTACAAATGTCCCATATGTGTCTGATTCAGACCAAGAGGACGTAAAACACCATTTTCATCAAACATCTAAAGTCTCTATTAACTAATTTTATGATTTTTAACAGGATTATTCCTCATAATACATTAAAACTTGCGCTTTTAGAATCCCTCCCCCATATTTCAATGTTTGTCTTCGTCTTTGTATACGTCCTCTTACGTTCATGTATTGTCTTTTGTTTATTTTACAATTAACAAATGTCCCAAATGTGCCTTCCCAGGTCGAGAGGACGTAAAATTCCAGAGTACTACTACTACTACATCATGCACACAATTGGTCACTTTCTCTCTTGTTACGTAGATTTATTTTTTCAAGTGATGAATCTGATTGGATTTTTTTTATTACTATAAATAATTATGTTCCCTATGTTAAATAATGTCAGTAAGTTTGGAGCAGAATATGGAAATATTATTATGCAAACTGTACAAAACCCATTTTGGAAAGATGTCATGAGGCATTATAAAAAAAATGTGCCTAAAATGTCAACCTACTTCAATTCATGAGTTTATGTCTGAATGTCTCCTCTTTAATGCAAACATTGTAAGAAAGAAAAAGGTTATATCTGTACAAGAGTGGAGCACTTATGACATCCTTTTTGTAGCTTTGAAATACGAAACTAAGCAGACGCTTAGCTCTGTATCCCTGCAAGTCTGCAACTTCCTGTGCGTGGACATTACGTTTTATAGTGACAGCGACACACAGTTCCACAGATATCAGCCAAAATGCCGCGTATTATGATAAAGGGCGGTGTTTGGAGAAACACCGAGGTCAGTATGAATGTTTTATTGGGTCGTTTCGTACCCTGGACGTTTCGCACCTATTTTTCGTTGGCGTTTCGTACCCCTTAGGCTTTGCCTTTGGTCGATTCGTACCCTAACCTTTTTGACGTTTTTCATAGCTTTCAGTTTCATTCAATGATTCATTCAATGATAAGTTACGAAACGTCTCGGGTACGAAATACAGTGGATTCTTGTGGTCCAAAAGTCTTTATTTAAAAATATTGGCTTTCTCCAAATAAAATTTCTACCTTCAATTTTGAGTGAAGCAATTTTCAGTGTAGAGAGATCATACTCAAACAGAGAGAGACAGACAGAGACAGAGAGTGCAACTGAACTGTTTAACAATCATAGAGAGAAAGAGAGAGAGAGAGAGTGAGCAACTGAGCAACTGACTATACCCCGAACGAAAGAAGACAGCAAAAAGCCTTGCGAGACAAACTGAAGAATAGAACTTTAGAAGGGCGGAGGGAAGAACTCAATAAGAAGAAGAGGGGAAACAGACATTGTCATCAGAGGTGGCAAAATAGTGAAAAAACCACAAAACTCTGACAGTCTGAGTCTGCTCAGGCCTCAGACAAACACTGACTGAAAGACAAACCCAATGTACATGTAGTTTTAACCATAGTCTTAAAGACCAATCACTGATGATAGAGAGAGTGCAAAGAAGGGCTACAAAATTGATAAGAGGATTCCATAATTATTCCTACAGGGAAAGACTAGAGCTCCTTAAATTACCTTCTTTAAAGGCTAGAAGAGTCGGGGGTGATTTAATTCAATGCTTCAAAATATTTAACAATATTGATGACCTAAATATACAAGATTTTTTAAAATTATCAAATGTAGACAAAACTAGAAACAGTGTCGACAAAATATTTATTGAATATAGTAAAACTAACATTAGAAAATACTGTTTTACTAACAGAACTGCACCTTTGTGGAACAAGTTACCAACTAATATTAAGCAAGCACCTAATACTAACACTTTCAAAAATCTATTAGATAACTGGGAATATTATAAAAATTTGACATATGAATATGATGAATGATTATCTAAAACCTGAGTGCACGATAAAACCTTGTACGTTAAAAATCTTATTAAGGATGGGACGCTTGAAAGCCTAACGGCTATGTTTTTAGTCCCTAGTAACCTAACCTAACCTAACCAAGACAATCTTAACCCCTTGACTGCCACCAACGTATCACGTACTGACCTGATGACATCACTGATGACGTCATCAGATGAAGAGGAATAACCCTGATGCGCTGGCTTTTGCTCTAACACAGTCAAGAGAGTAATATCCCCAGACCATTGTGCCAGATTGGTTCTATCAGTTGTCTTTTTCATGGCATGATTTGCCCAATGAATTGTTCATGAATTTTCTCTGGCAGTCAAGGGGTTAAGAATAAAACAAAAGGCAGTTTTAAATGTGTGGGCAATACAAACAAAAATGAGCTAGGAATTAATGTGTTTTATGCCAATGCTGATGGCTTGCTAAATAAAAAAGATGAGCTCCTTACTCTGATTGAAGATTGTAAACCCCATATTATTGCTGTTACTGAAACTGTCCCCAAACATGTAAAAGACTTAGTTTATTCCATCTGAATATAAAATAGATAATTATGATATGTTCCATAACGACAACCCCTCTAGAGGGGTGGTACTATATTTTGATAAATCTTTGAATGCCCAAGAATGCACTCATTTAACTAAAAATAAATTTAAAGAGGCAGTATGGTGCCATTTTGAATCTAAATTTAAAAAAGTTGCCTGATTGGTTGCATCTACAAGAGTCCAAACTCCACTGATGAAAACGTCAAAGAATTGTATGAACTTCTTAAAGATGATTCTATGAAAAAATATGACAAAATATGCATAATGGGAGACTTTAACTTTCCAAACATAAACTGGACGGGACAATGGTCCTCATTGAAGGATGAAGAGTTTGTGGATGCAACCAGGGATGCTTTTTTAGAACAAGCGGTGACTAGACCAACAAGAACAAGAGAAGGCCAGAAATCCAATATTTTAGACTTAAGTTAATTTTTGTTAATGACATTGAGCTCGTTTCAGATGTTGAACATTTATGCCCTCTAGGGAAAAGTGATCACCAAGTTTTAAACTTTTTAATCTATATAAATGCAAACAAATTTGACAGTACACCCCAAGCACAGAACAAAATTTTTTATTTTAAGAAAGCAAATTTTACTCAAAATCAAATGAAAGAATACTTCGCAAACGAAGAGTGGACACATTTGGGGGCTTTGGAGGTTGATGATTGCTGGCAGATTATTTGGGACAAAATTCACAAATCAATGGAAGAACATATTCCCAAAATCAAAAGGAACATGAAAAATAAAAAATATTCAAAAACATACTGGATGTCAATAGGACTTAGAAAAAGTGTTCGAAAGAAATATAGGCTTTACAAAAGATTTTTGGAAAACAACAAATCTAAGCAAGGTAAAAAATATCGAGAATATATAAAAGAAAGAGACAAGAGTGGTAAGCAATTAAAAAGGGAGAGAAAAATTCATGAACGAAAAATAGCTGATAACTGTAAACAAAACCCTAAACTGTTCTGGAGGTACATTAATTCCAGATTGAAAATGAACACAGGGATTAGTCCACTTAAAGATAAAGATGGTAATCTTGTATGTGATGATGAGGGTAAAGCTAATATTTTAAACAACTACTTTTCTAGTGTATTTACTAGAGAAAACACATACAATTTACCAAGTGTAAAATCTAAGGTGTCTCAGGCTCATAATTGTTCTGATATTCATGTTTCACAAGAACAGGTAAAACTGAAACTGAAGGAATTAGACCCCAACAAAGCCCAGGGCCCAGATAGAGTGCCAGCACTGATTTTGAAAGAACTGTCTGAGGAGCTGGTCCCACTTCTAACTATTTTATTTAACAAATCCTTACAAACAGGTGAGCTGCCCGCAGACTGGAAAAAAGCTGAAGTAAGAGCCATCTTCAAAAAGGGTACAAAATCTGAACCAGGAAATTACCGGCCTGTAAGCCTCACATGTATTATTTGCAAAATTTTAGAACAATTTATTAGAGACACAGTTGTAGCCCACATGACAAATTTTAACCTGTATTCAGAATGTCAACATGGCTTTAGGACAGGAAGATCTTGTATGACCCAGTTGACGGATGTCATGGACAATTTTACTAAATTTTTAGATGAAACAGAAATTTTTGATGTGGTATATTTAGATTTTCGCAAGGCTTTTTACTCCGTCCCACACGAACGATTGCTATTAAAGCTTCAGTCTTATGGTATAGATGGGAACATATTAAGATGGATAGGAAATTTTCTTACGGGCAGAGCACAAAAGGTACGAATAAATGGTAAATATTCTTCTGAAGCAGCAGTGTTGAGTGGCATTCCACAAGGTAGCATCCTAGGCCCCATTCTGGTCACAATTTTCATTAATGTTCTACCGGATCAAGTAGAAAGCATATATGTAAAATGTTTGCGGACGATACCAAAATATACAATACTTCACAAAATTCTAAAACAATTCAACATGACATTGGCAGACTAATAAACTGGACAGAGAAATGGAATCTGTATTTTAATGATAGTAAATGTAAGGTGATGCATTTAGGAAAGAAAAATCCAAGTTGCAATTATGAAATCTCACATGGTACCGACAAACATATTCTAAAAACTTGCAAAGAGGAAAAGGATCTTGGAGTCATCTTTGACTCTGGATTAACATTTGATAACCACATTAATACGGCTATTGGTAAAGGCAACAAATGCTGGGCCTAATTAGAAGAAGTTTTATTGGGTTAGATAATATGGTATTTTTAAAACTATATAAAAGTTTGGTCAGACTTCATCTAGAGTATGGAAATCAGGTCTGGAGTCCGTTTTTAAAAAGGCAATCGGCAGCATTAGAAAGGGTCCAAAGACGAGCAACAATATTGATTAAAGGCGTTAGTCACCTTGATTACGAACACAGACTAAGAAAGTTGAAATTACCATCTCTGAAATACAGAAGAATTCGTGGGGATCTGATAAATTACATACAAAAAAATTCACAGTGATAACAATACTAATAAATCTTTGTTCCAGCTAACAACTGACTCAAGAACCCGTAACTGATTTAAAAATACTAACCCAGTATAGCCGAACTAATATTAGAAAAAATTTCTTTTCTAACAGAGTAACAAAGTTTTGGAATACTCTTCCTGCACATATTAAACGAGCACAGAATCTAACACAATTCAAAAACCTCCTTGGTGGATACCCAACATATCAAAACTACAATATGAGCATGACTAAAAGGCAGATTTGCCGAAAACAAAACACAAAAACCTCTCACTAGTCTCAGCTGTGCAAAAGTTCAAACAAAAATGACAGGACAGTGAAGAGGCCGCGAGGCCTAATGTCCTAACTACCTGACCTGACCTGACCTGAACTGTTTAACAATCATGCATCAACACAGAGTCAGACAGCATTGCCGTTAGACAGTATTGCTTTGATTCCCTTGCATAATTACATTTAAATACCTCAAAATCTAAAGAAGTCGGATGCTGTAGCCGCATCTCTTCTCTCAGCCGATTCGCTGCCTGAACTTCAGATGTCAGCTTTGGGAGGTTCTCAGTGCCTGTGAGCTGATAGACACTAAGTGTCTCTTCTACTATTTCGGAGGCTGACTTGTGCACGTTTTCCCTCAGTTGCGCCTTACGTTGTACTTCTGCTCGAATTTTCTTCCTGAGTGTCACGTTTACTCCACCTGATACGCTCATAATTAGTTCAATGTTAATGCCTATATTACAAATGTTCTGTACTTGACAGCCCTGTTCTCGCCCTGTGTCAGGTTCTGTCACCGAAAGTCAGTTGATTCCTACGTTGTAACGCCTCATGTTGTTTTGCAGGATGAGATCCTCAAGGCAGCGGTGATGAAATATGGCAAGAACCAGTGGGCACGAATCGCGTCCCTGCTGCACCGAAAATCAGCCAAGCAGTGCAAGGCCAGATGGTGAGTCAGCAGGCACAATGAAACTTGTAGTTGTGGGCATTATCTTGGTTTCTTTTTTGAAATGGCCTAAAACTATGGCGATAAACTAAAGGGAAAAAACCCAGTTCGCATTATATGCTTTCCTTCTGTGTACTCTCTCTCTCTCTCTCTCTCTCTCTCTCTCTCTCTCTCTCTCTCTCTCTCTCTCAGTCTCTCTCTCTCTCTCTCTCTCTCTCTCTCTCTCTCTCTCTCTCTCTCTCCCCCCCCTTGGTCATATATTATTCTCAATATTTATTAATGACACCATTATATCTAACGACTTCATGTGAAATGTTTGCTGACGATACTACAGTACACTCCTGTGACAGTAAAGTGGAAAACATTTTTATTTCTTTGCAAGACAATAAATTATCAACAAACGAATAGAATGGTCCGAATTTAACCACATGCAGCTACACCCCAAGAAATGTAAATACTTACTTATCACCACCAGACAAAAGCGTCAAAACCTGACCCTTGGTTCTCAATCCCTGTATATCAATGGTGAAATCATGGAAGAGGTTGACTATCATTAGGCACCGGCACCAAAAACTTTGATCTAGGAATTCAGGTTTGATAAATAGCTCATTAAAAAGTACTTTTAAAAATAGGAAGAACACAAAAAGAATGAAAGCTGTATGTTTAACGGTTTTGAAGATACAGCTGTTTGAAGTTGACGTTTTGCGTCATTATGCAAAAATCTTTAATTTCCCTCAAGTTTAGAGATCTAAAACAAAAACAAATATGACTTACAGCAATATTTGTTAAGCATAGTTCAAATCTGTATATCATATATATTGCAAAAACTCACAAAGAGTATTCCTGCCATAAAAAGTATTTTTGTGACAGAGCTTCAAACTTGGCAAAAATACCAATTTCTTATATCAGAAACGAGACGATAAGGCATTTTTGGAACATCGCCACACATAAAGTATTCTTTGTATACCCCTGAAAACGTATTTCTGAGGTGTCTACAACATGGTTAATGGGTTTAATTTTTTTATAGGCAGCTCACTTGATATATATAAATGTTTGACTTGGCCTCAAAGTATGGTCATCAGCTAAAAACACCCGATGGAAATTCAAGGGGAGACACCCGGTATGACACTTTGAACACCTGTAACTCAAAAACTATGCATCAGATTCCTTTCAAATGTTGCATGGTTGTTTAAAAGGTAATAGCAAACAACATGTCAAAGCCCAATCTAAACAACCAGCAAATAAGAAAATTTATGCAGATTTGTATGCTAAAATAGACAATGAGTGATCTGAAAAACCACTCAAATTCTTACTTAGCATGATTTATGTGCTTTAAGTTGTAATTGATTGATTATTGTGATATCTTACTGTAATGTATAATTGTAATTAACTATTAACTCTTCTACTACCAAGTATTACTTAGACTGTTTACTGTTGCGCACCAAATAATTTTTGCCGCTGCACTGATTTTCGCACACACTCACTTTAAAAATTCATAGAAAAAATACTCGCTCGAATCATCACGAAAATTACCTGTGTCGATCTGCTGCTGCAAACCCAAGATCGTTTCAACACTTTCGATGCTCTTTTTTATTCGCCTAAGTTCGGATTCTGCCACTTCTTCCACAGTAAATGCTTCGTCGTCACTGTCGCCATCTTGTAGAGGTTCACGCCAAAAGTCGTCAGTTTTCAGGGTTTGTGGGGTCCTTTCAGGTGCTTTAAAGTGCTGTGAAATTGATTGGTCTTCAAAAGGCCTGTAAAGTCCTTTATATCAGCAAGGAGGTCCTTTTAAATCAGTCAAAGGTTCCTTTTAAAATTGGTGCGGTCAGTTTAAATCCTTTAATCAGGAAGAAAAAACAAAACTAAGTACCTTATAAGAAATGAACTCCCAAAAATATATTAAATTAAATAAAATTTGCCAAAAATCGATCGCCTTCGTATCTTTCGAGCAGATGATCTAATTTTAATAGTCACTGTAAATCCGGTCACGTGCGCGAGATTCGGCGAGATATCTTATGCGCCATGTTGAAATTCTTCGCACATGCGGCTGCTTGTCACGAAATCCCCCGCTCGATCCTGATCAGAGATCGGGAGAGGGAAATCGCGAACCCCGAGGAGAGTCACGCACGCCCAGACAGACAAACTCGCAGGAGAAGGCACACGCGCACACCAGAAGTACAATACAAAACAAGACTATTTATTATAAGCAAGCACACACACACACTTACACAATTCAATACACTCAATGTTTAACAAATTATCTACACAATTTACATGGCATTCACAATGTACTTCAAAAGGTCAAAAAGCCTTGAAAACACTAATTACACTTTCTCTCAAAAATAAAAACAGAAACGGGGATGAACGCTTTACAAAGCTCCTATCAGCATAGCTAGAAGCGCAACTGGAATAACCCTCTGTTATCCAGCTCTCCGCAGAGTCTCTTAATACCTAATTAAGCTAGGACGATGGCCGCGAGGCTAAACATAGGTCCGCGAGGCTAAACATATACCGCAAGGCTAAACATAGGCCGCGAGGCTAAACATAGGCCGCGAGGCTAAACATAGGCCGCGAGGCTAAACATATACCGCAACAAGGAATAATGCGCGCGCGTGCACGCATTTAGGATTCTGAATCTCTGTGAACTCAAATACGCTTTGCACCGCAAAACGATTTGCACGGCCTAAACACACAATGGCGAGCCAAAACATTGATTCAAAAATATGTGCCGAGTTCACGTACCAAATTCTACGACCGGCAAAAACCTATCCAACTGACAAGTCATGACCCAGCCAGTCAGTTCCTTAGCCCCTTATGCAAAAATCAAGAAAATAATAAGAAAAAATGAACCAAAGAAAACGCACACAAATATACATGTTAGCAAACCTATAACTAGCTATTCTACATTGTTACGCGCGCGTTGTTGTACGAGTTTTAACGGGATTAATACTAATTTTATGCAGCTACTGACCAAACTTCCAAGTGGCGGAATGAAGAAGAAGAATCCTCCCCACAAGACAGTCGCAGCTCTGGTCTCGCCAAGGGCTCGGGGTAAGCGCGAGCAGGTGGAAGGGGTTCCGGACCGGCCACAGCTTTCTTCCAGGACTCCAGTGAACGCCAGGGACGATGACGGGGAAGGGAGGACAATGAGGAACCAAATAAAAAGGGGGTGAAGATGGCGATGAGGATGAAGAGGAGAAACGATGTCAGCCGAAGCTCTACAGCTTCGCTATCCCCACGTCCCCCTCCCCCTGGACTCGTGCAGGATAAACAATTGATAACAGGATCCTTCAGGGACGTGGCCCTCACCACACCTCAGCACTGGGCGGCCGTAGGTTTGACAGAACGATGAAAAGGAGAAAGGATGAAGCGATGAGGCGATGTTGCTTAACTGAAGGAAAAAATATGGAGTGACGTTTGACCGGTCCCTAAACCTCACGAAGTCGCCCCGCCATTGTTGAATGTGGAGTCTCGCGAGAGGTCAGAGCTAACACGGGTTGCACGGATTTCACAAGTAGGTTTTGTCTCGATTCAGGTTCAAAGAAAAGGAAAGATCTCGGGGTCCTTTGCGATAGAATGGTATACTGTGCCTTTCTCTGTCCTGTTCATAAGAACAATGTCACAAACTCTTGACACTGCTTCAGTGCTTGTTTTCAAGTAAAAATTATAAAAATGCCTGGAAAGTGTTCGTTTACAGGATCATTGGCTGAGAGAAGACATTTAAAAGGACTGGGTCCGAAAAGTGATGAACAACAAACATGTAGTTCGTTGTGCATAATGTGAAAAAAACATCAACATCTTGTCAATGGGAAAGTCGGTGCTGAAACGACACGCAAAGACTGAAAATCACAAGAAAGATGAAGAAGGCCAAGGCGAATCGAGGTTGCAATGGTGACCGACTTTTTTGCAAGCAGCAGAATT
>CM065690.1:61353133-61363195 GCA_017654935.2 Phymorhynchus buccinoides | reverse complement strand
CCTGTTGAAGAGGAAAGTACTTGCTGGAGGTTTTTTGCTTGGAATGTTTTTATGCAAAGTCGCTGACACCATTGGGATCTGACAGAACCTGATTACGCTGAAGAGGCCATTGAGCGGGTTGGATGGTGGAGGAACACAAGTCAAGGAGGTTGGCACTCTGGTGGGCAGAGTGGTACTGTACTGCATGGTGTCGTTCATGATTACTCGCTATCTCAATGTACTCTGACTGACACATGGCGTTTCTGGGGCTCCTGCCGGGAATGTGCGTGTATACCAGGTCCACGTTCGCGCAGTTGAATCGCCGCAGAGGATGACATTCTTTTCCCTTAATGCCAGTTAACTTCTGCAGAGAGGCATCCATGGTGGTCTAGGTGGTCCATGTTGGCGGTGGGCATGTAGAAGGAGCCTATAGTCACGTCTTTGCAATGTGTCTGATTTTGTCCAGGGACATTTCTGCATCTGCGACGCATGACTCGTAGACTTCATCCATACCCGTAGAGATAAAAAGCATCTTGAACAGCACGAAGACTTCTGTTCATTCCTGTACGGGATGTATCAAAAAACATCACTGTCACTATAATCGCAATCACAATAAAAAAAATGTCAGGTAATGGTGGGGGCAGTCCTTAGGCAAAAGTGTATGGTCTTGTGCAAGAAAAGTAGGGCCTAAACCGCCATATTGGACAGTCACGTGATTTCTGATTAAAATAATCTACTGTTGAATCCTCCATATTTTGTAAACTACCCCATGGATCTTGTGATGTGGCCTGTATCCTGACCTGTGACACATTTCGAGCACATTTAGCTGCTGATTCTGTTACCCACCCTTGAGCGATGCCATTCTTGCGCTTAGTATAAACAAATTAGATACAAACTCCTGCAAAATGCAAGATTCAGAATAGTCGAGCTGTGAATAATACTTCGTCTGCTTGTTTTCATTACATACCATCGTGGTGGATGCATGTGGGATTGCGAGCAGGGCCGGAGAATGCTGCTATGCAAATGACATCGTGACCTGGTGCAGAGCAGAGAGCTGTATGGATAGCCTGATACTCGATGTCATTCCGAGTAATTCTGCGTCCTTCCGATCGTAGATTACCACTCAGTGAATCATGAAGTGCATTCGTGAGCTGGGATCATCTAGAGCATACAATTTTGGTAATGCGGCTTGCAAGCATTTTCCATGCTTTCGTTGTGTTGCCAAAGCCCAAACATTGTGAAATGTCGCATCAAAATAAACAAAATAAACAATTCAGCCAATGAGGGTATTAGTTCATTTATTGTACTTTTTTCAGGAAAAATGGTTTTTGGGACAAAAAGGTGTTATGGAGTGGATAAAGTAGGATGATTTGAACCCAAAGCCTACACACATCCCCAAATCGAATTGTGAACACGATTTGATCAAGAATCAATCAGGTTGTCCACCTAACTAAGGCCTCTCTTCAACTTCTTTAGCTGTCATCTTGCTAACTCATACTGCGCATCCACATTGTGTCTTCATGCATGATGTTATACATCATCTTTTTAGTAAGCTGCAGCATTTTTAAGCTGAATTCAATGATGCTACTATGACAGTCTGCCAATCAGATGAGTACTATGACAGTCTGATCTGTAGAGCTTGAGCAACTACCTATGAGTGTTTATAATGGACAAAGCACACAAAATATGTAAAGGGCAGTCTGCGGGTGTGGAATTAAATGCAGAGAAGAGAGAGAGAACTTCTGAAAATGCTATGGAATTACTTGTTATGAAAGACATACTGTCTTTATTTAAACGCATTCAAGCGCAGTAGAATTAAGTAAATTAATTGAAAAAATAAGATACTTAATGGCCTTCACAATAAATAGTACAAATGATATTTTTCTTCCAACTAGTTCCAACAAAATTAGACTATCTCGCAGGAACATTCTAAGAAAAAATGCAGCAATACCTGTTTTGGAAAATCTAATGCCTGAAATACTCAAAAGGATGACTAAGATACACAAAAAATTAAATGTCTTAAAACCTCAGACAATCATCAAAAGGTGTAAAGAACTGCTTTTAAAAGTGATATTAAGGACGGACAGAAAGAATAAGCACAAGCATAAGTTTCTTTATTGTCCATTGGCATTGTACAAACGCACACGGAAAATTGTCTTCCACCGTGTAAAATAAAGAAATATCAAAATAAGAAATATGAAACATAAAATTTACATTAACACAAATATGTAACTCTCACACCACACCCAATCATTCATCCGCTCTCTTGCTCACTCATCATGCAACCACCACCACTTCCGCCTTCATTTTTCACCCTTTCTTTTCCTTTTTCCTTCCTTTCCTAAAAAAAAAAAAATATTAAAAATTTTTTCTTTGTTCCTTTTCACTCCCCCCTCCCCCCTTTTTATTTTAGTAGGTAGAGCTTTTTCCCTGCTCTCTTTCATCCTATTGTCTGTGTGGCTGACTAAGATGGACATTTCCAAGAGCCTTAGGTGTTGTTATTTCATACAAAAATGTCTGGGATTTTCTGTGTGACCATAGTGTTGGTGTACTGACACATTCATATCTGTGTGAAGATGGTGCATGTGGTGGGAGAGACCGAGAGTGTGTGTGTGTGCATGTGCGTGTATGTTATGTGCATGTGCATGTATATATGCGTGTGTGTGCATGTATATGTGTGTATGTGTGTGTGTGCAAGTGGATAAACGTGTGCATTAAAAGAGTTAAGTGGACAATCACTACAACAACAACAGTGATAATGATGAAGATGATGATAAATAATGAATAAGTAAAATGGGAACCACCACCACTACCAATACTAATATTAGTAATAATAAGAAAAACAAAAATGATGATGATTTTGATGATGATGATGATGATAATGATGGGGACAATAGGCCATACTATGTCATACTAGGGAAAAAATCAACAATCTAAAGACCACGTGGCCTAGACTGATATTAAACCCACTCCACACAATTTCAACAGCAACAACAACTACTACTACTACTACCATCACCCACCAACACCACCTCCGCTACCACTACTATTACTACTAGTAGGCCTACTTCTTCTTCTCAACTATGACTACACAAACAGCAGCAACAACTACTACTACTACTACCACCACCACCACCAACACCACCACCTCCGCTACCACTACTATTACTACTAGTAGGCCTACTTCTTCTCAACTATGACTACACAAACAGCAACAACAACTACTACTACTACTACCACCACCACCAACACCACCTCCGCTACCACTACTATTACTACTAGTAGGCCTACTTCTTCTCAGCTATGACTACACAAACAGCAGCAACAACTACTACTACTACTACCACCACCACCAACACCACCTCCGCTACCACTACTATTACTACTAGTAGGCCTACTTCTTCTTCTCAACTATGACTACATACAAACAGCAGCAACAACTACTACTACTACTACCACCACCACCACCAACACCACCTCCACTACCACTGCTATTACTACTAGTAGGCCTACTTCTTCTCAGCTATGACTACACAAACAGCAGCAACAACTACTACTACTACTACCACCACCACCACCACCACCTCCGCTACCACTACTATTACTACTAGTAGGCCTACTTCTTCTTCTCAAATATGACTACACAAACAGCAGCAACAACTACTACTACTACTACCACCACCACCACCACCACCTCCGCTACCACTGCTATTACTACTAGTAGGCCTACTTCTTCTCAGCTATGACTACACAAACAGCAACAACAACTACTGCTACTACTACCACCACCACCAACACCACCTCCGCTACCACTACTATTACTACTAGTAGGCCTACTTCTTCTCAACTATGACTACACAAACAGCAGCAACAACTACTAACAACAACAACAACAACAAAAACTACTACTACTGCAGCCAACAACAACAATAATAATAATGGATATTTGTTGCGCTCTTTCTCCAAAGAGCTCAGAGCGCTTACAAAGTTAACTTTAGACAACAACAATAACAATAGTAATAAACACAAAACATTGAATATATACACTAC
Source organism: Phymorhynchus buccinoides (assembly GCA_017654935.2). NCBI lineage: Eukaryota > Metazoa > Mollusca > Gastropoda > Neogastropoda > Raphitomidae > Phymorhynchus > Phymorhynchus buccinoides. The sequence goes on along the minus strand of CM065690.1, from coordinate 61,359,166 downwards.
TCACAAAAAGTTAAGGATCACTATGAGAAAACAGGTGCGCAATAAACTCCGTTCGCTCCTGTTATTTTTTTCTCAGTCAAGCCAAATTGTTATGAATTCTTGTTCAGCTGTAAGTGGGCGATGTTGTGTTAGTGGAAACATTGCACGTGATTCTCTATTACTGAGCTTGGCAGCAAAAGAAAAATCGGAAACTTGCGAAAAAGGACCTTGTTTTGGATCGTTCTGCATGAACACATTGCACAAGCCAGATGGAAAAACCATTATGCACGTGCAAGCACTGCTGTTTATGTGTGAGATGCTGTCTCTTGCTTGGCTTTATAAGAAGACATACCACCAGTATTAGGCCTGATTTGACAATGCCTCCACGACGAAAATTGAGCGAGTTGGATAGGGGACGAGCTGTTGCATGGTTCCAAGATGGTGTTCCCAAGCGAGAAGTGGCCAGGCGACTTCAGGTGTCCATCTCGGTCATTGTCAGACTGATTCAACGCTTCACAGCCACTGGGAGGGTCCATGAAAGACGCAGATCTGGTCGACCGAAGAAGACAACTCCACGTGAAGATCGTCTCATTGAACGACAAGCCCTGCAGACAAGAACAGCCTCTTCCAGCATCATTCGAAGGCAGCTGAGGGTGGCTACTAACATCAACATCAGCCAGCAGACCATACGGAACCGCCTTCATGGGTTTAACCTCCGTTCTCGTCGCCCAGCTGTACGGCCACGCTTAACTCCAGCCCATAGGGCAGCACGCCGCGCCTTCTGCAGACGTCACGTGAGGTGGACACGTCAGCAATGGTCCCAGGTCCTGTTCAGTGATGAATCACGCTTCACCCTGAACCACAACGACGGCCGACTGAGGGTCTGGAGGCGCCCAGGGGAACGCTTTATTGACGCCACTGTCCAAGAAAAGGTGGCCTTTGGTGGAGGTTCTGTAATGGTCTGGGGGGCCTTCAGCCTTCACCACAGAACACCCTTGTATCATGTACAGGGTAACCTGACTGGCCTCCGATAACGGGATGAGATCCTTCGACCGCTGGCTGTGCCTACACTGCAGCAGATGGGACCGCCGGCTGTCTACCAGGATGACAACGCTCGCCCCCACAGGGCAAGGGTGGTCAACGACTTCCTGCAGCAGTCTGGAGTCAACAGAATGGAGTGGCCAGCATGCAGTCCCGACCTCAACCCGATTGAGAACCTCTGGGATGAGCTGGATCGCAAAGTGAGGAGCAACTACCCCCCTCCCAGGGATGCCCAGCACCTCTACCAGATGCTGCAGGCTGAGTGGCAGGCGCTTCCACAGAGGATCTTCACCACCCTGGTCAACTCCATGAGGACTCGCTGCGTCGAGTGCCAGAACAGCCATGGCGGATACACGCATTACTGAACTTTTGGGAGCATCAGAATGCCCTGTCTTGTGATTTCAATGACTTTGGGAAATCAAATTTTGATACGTACCCACTTTGATCAAATGTACAGACCAAACGATTGCTCGAAATTGAAGGCAATTGTGTATCGTTATCACTAAAGCATTGAATTAAATGTTGGCCAAAATTCAACGCATTGGCTTTCTTATTTGGAAAGTTATGAATTAGTTTGCAAGTGATCCTTAACTTTTTGTGGATAGCTTATATTAAATACAAATCCGATACTTCACACGTGCACGCGCGCACACAAACAAACACACAGAATAGACATTCATGCGCGTACCGAAATCATGAGTGCGACCCAGTCAGCCAACACGGGTAGCAAAATGCAAACCAGCAAACTGCCAGTCGTTCTGCCAGCCTAGTCCAATCCACACCACACCACCCGCATCAACTGCCCAAGACGCACCCATGACCACGGTACCAGGACCAAACAGGGCTCGGTGCAGTTAGGAGTAAGACAGAGTGAAGAGGTGAGTTTTCAGCTGAGACTTAAAAGAGGACAGAGTTTGCGCATGACGGACAGAGAAAGGTAGGCTGTTCCAGATCACAGGGCCAACTTAAGCAAACGCACGGCCTCCCTGGAACTTCTTGCGGTATTGTGGAACACGACAATATTCTTATATACCGATCTTCAAGTAGCGCTAAAGAGGCCTGCAACCGTGTGATATAAAACAATGTCTTGACATATCATTTGCGTAAATTAACCCATAGGCTTAGTGTAAACGCGTGTAAGAATACACCGTTGCTATTAAAAACTTGACGTCACAGTTATTTATCTTGACATATCATTATCATTATCATATTATATCATCTTGTCGACGCGATCGAGATCTATGTCAAACATGGCTCAAAAGCGGTTTGTGTCTTTGTCCGAAAATGAATGGCAGTAACGGGACATAAATCCGTCTCTTCCTTGGCAGTTTACCAACACACCTCATCTTCACAAAAGATGAAGATGGGCAACACACTTGCAAGACACGTCGCCGGGACATCTAGGCCTAGGCCTATCGAACTCCATGACCCACAGCCAGGCGCGTCGACACCGGTAGCAGACGAACAATGGAAGGTCGTCACAGGGAGTGTCACAGTTGAAAATGAGGACTCTATGCTGTCGCGAGAACAGATGGATTTGATCTTCAGTCCAGAAAACGAGCTGACTGACCCTTCAAGAAGAGCGAATGCACCTCTTTTTCAAAACTGCGTATTTTCAGGTTCTGTGATCCATCAACATCGCAAAAAATTGACAATGTTGTAGAAGCTGACACCCCTCTGTTTTCACGTTTTGGACTCGCTCTCATTAACTGTTACTGTTTATGTTTTATTGTTGGTTACACAAGTTTAATTAAGTGCAACTGTTGTTAGTGTTTCAGTTCATTCTTTTACTTTGTGTTAATTTTTACACTGTACGTGAATTTGTTTCACCACATGTTTCGAAATACATTTCTGTTTAAATGTTCTATTTTGTTGAACTGTATTATTTGCGTAAGGATGTGTGTGGCAGCGTGTGTGCTGCGACCATTGTAAAAATGGAAGCTTCTTCACTTCTCTGCTTTGCTGTTCCGAGCCTTTCTTTTTCTTTCTTTTCTGTTGATGCATATCGGTATATATCCGTTATTAGTATTTGTGAGTGTGATATTGCTTTTATCCTATCTCTCGTGGCTTGCTGTTTATCACACTCGGTCTCCGACCTCGTGTGATAAACAGCAAACCACTTGAGATAGGATAAAAGCAATATCACACTCACAAATCCTAATAACTGATAGTGTCAGCAAAGGAGCGGAGGAGAGACCTGGAGGGAGTGTATAACTCAATAGATAACGCATTAATAGGACTCAGTTAGGGGGGGGGGGGGGGGGTTGAGGGTGTAGGAGAATGTGTGTGTGATGTGTGTGTGCGTGTGCGTGTGCGCCACTCGTGAGTGAGCAAATACGTGCAAGAGTAGATGCATGAGAAATTAAACTGTGCATGTTCGCAGTTGCGTGTGGCAATTATGTGCGTGCACACGTGCTCAGTGTGCGGTGTGTGTGTGTGTGTGTGTGTGTGTGTGTGTATACAGATTCAAATATACGAATGATCAAAGACAAAAACATATTTATCATATATATATATTATGCGTTTGCGCGCATACAAACAACACACACACTCACACAGACACACACACACACACACACACACACGAGATGTGTTATGAGCAGTATGGCGACTGCGTGGAGAAGTGGAAATAAACGCGGCTGTGGCTTAATGGTAAGACCCACTTCAGTGGTTTGCAATTTGAAAATCCACAGAAGTAATATCGTTGTAATACCTTCTTTTGCCATAGTTACACGCCAAAATGGGCAGATATCTTAATGAAAATCATTCTACTTTCTGTTTATGTTAAAATGAATTAAGATTGAAGCACAAAAAGTATGATAATCACAGACTGATTACCCCTACCCCAAGATGCAAAATAGTAAGCGCAAAGAAGGAAAATTAATTATTAAAAAAATTCACACGGCCAAAATAACCCGTTCTCCAAAGCGTAACATATCAATTAATTCTTCCCATATAATGGACTTTCAAAAAACACAGGTGAAAAACATATCCCCAGGTTGGGTTTTTTGTGGGGGGGGGCAGGGGGGGGAGTAAACACCTATCCCAGGTAGCGGTCTATATGGCTGTCACTTTGAGTATGCACCCCGCCCCTTCCCCCACCCCCACCCCACTCACACATACACACCGAGCATATAATAAGATCCCCTAATAAGCTAAAACAAAAAACGAAAACCACAGTATAGAGATACAAATGAAAAGATTAACATCACTTATAACAATAATAATAATAATAATAATAGCATCACAGCAGATAATAAAAAATATATCACAACACTGGTGATGTTGATGTTGTTGCGGGTGTTTGCATGGAAGCCATAGGTGGGCCAAGGTGGAATGGATGATGATGATGATGGTGGTGGTGATAATTATGATGATGATGGCGATGATGATTGTCACGACTCGCTAAGGTCGGACGTAGAAAAAAACAAAATCCTACTAAAGAAAAATAACCCCAGGAGAAAACTACTGACACACTCACTCAACAACAAAAAAACAAGTACGTACGAACAAAAAACCTTTTATTTACAAATATACATTGGCGCACAAATAACATATAAATGACATAATCCTTCATTTACACATTATAATTACATAATAGCAGCACACATACATCAATTTCACCCCCATGTCTTCCAAACACATACATTGCGATTTCACACCTCAGCGCCCTTTCACACACACACAGACACACACCCCAGCCCCCAGGAGCACTACGCGACGACACAAGGCAAACGGCCTCAAACACAGAGGGATCATCACAACGATGAAAAGAACCTCCCACGCCGAACAAGCGAAGCCGACGAAAAAGAAAATCCCACGCTGGTCGCGACGCACGGCCGAGGCCACAACCGGGCTGGCCAAGACCAGACCGCCCGCTCAATCAGCGGAAACGGCCCCATGGCTGACACCCGGCGGCCCTCGACGCACGCCACACGACTACCCCCAACACAGGGCAGCCACACCAACGAGGAACAGCCTCCAATGACGCCACCTCCTCGCGAACACACTCTGACGAGCAGCAGCCGGGACACGCAGACCCGCCGCTCCAAGACAGTCATCCAAACGCCAGCACGCATGCCAGACAGCAACATAACACCAAACACGCCAGTCCACAGCAAAAGCCCCAAATCCTAGATCCTTACGTCCACCAACAAAGCACGGGCCCACAGGACAGGACACTTAGGCAACTTGACCAAACCAAGCATACTGCCTGAACGAAGAAACGAAGACACGAAGAAACGAAAACGCCACAGCATGTCCAGGCACTACGACCTTCAATACACCGGTCAACCGGTTGAAGCGAGTCAACCCGCCCCGAAGAACAAAACGGGTCCAAACGACCCACCTGCCGACACCTCTACATCAAGAGGGCCGAACAGGTGACGACAAAAGCAAAAGCCAGAGTGATTTGAAATCGGAAAGTTAGAACTCCCAACATAACGGGACTATGTTTTTACTAACTCCACAGCCGAGCAAAGCTGTTAGCCAATCACACAACGACTTACAAAACGAACAGCACAGAACAAGACTAAGACACGGACGAAAGGAAATCTAGGACTGGTGCACAAAACTTGCATACAGACATTCATACGCTTTCTTACGAACCTTCAAGAATAAACTGAACACAAACACTGCGTGCAACACGAATTGCACAAAACAAACTATCGTCTACCAGACAAGCTTAATTTTGTCTGCTCACAAAGACGCTGAGCTAATACATTTCTACTGCCCACTGACAGGCTAAAACGAAACTTAGAAAGTACTGGCACAGTGCACATGCTAAAAATACCCGAGGAATATGCCGTTTGTGACATACCCCAAGATTAAAGCGATATCCAGCTTTAATTACCAAAAACTTTCTTAAGTTCCAAAAAGGAACAGACGGCGAGGACACTAAATCCCACAAATCTAAAAGTACCTGAGGAATATGCCGTTTGTGACACTGATGATGATGGTGATGATGATGATAATGTTGTTGTTGTTGCAGGTGTTTGCGTGGAAGCCATAGGT
>CM065690.1:61343133-61348133 GCA_017654935.2 Phymorhynchus buccinoides | reverse complement strand
TCCCGACGTGCCACAGCACCGTCAAGCAGTGAAGACTAGCGACTGGAGTCCTGCCGACAGCTCGTCTCCACATCCCTGATGGGTCCTTGGGAGGGAACGAAGTTGCACATAGTACTTAGTGCTGGCACATGCGGCATTCTGCTAGGCAACATGCACTGGTGAGTAGTCCACGCCTTCTAGCCTTTGCAGATGGAAGCCCGCCGGCAACACCAGCATTGCGCTTGCAGATATTGGGCTTTCGGACCCAGTGTTACAGCGTCTGCGGCAATGATCTCAGTTGTGACAGCGCCATGCGAGACAGCCTGCCGTCCTCTGCCGCTCTGACTCTCCAGTGCCATTTCCAGCCCCAGGCTTCTCGAGCATCAGTGCTGTAGCCTCACACTTGCATGTAGGCCTGTACTAGAGTATGCATCACAAATTGTGCTGCCCTACACCGCCTGGACCGACCCTCCAAACTTGCCAATGTTCTCCTCAATTATACATAGAATTGCACAGTGATTTTTTAACTCTTGCTCACTAAACAGTTGTTCTTAAATAATCGATCTTTTAATCACTGTCTTGTCGTTTATTGATGATGCTAGAAAATAGCGACTCTCATATTGGCAGTCACGCTGCTCTGCACCGTGTCTTAAACCCCGAGGAAGTCAATTAAATGACGAAATATATGCGAAAGTTATGCTATCCTCAGTTTGCTTTTTGTAAGTTTTTAGACCTGGAATGTTATAAGTTTATAGTTATAATAGGTGTATCCTGTGCACTGCTAACGCATCAAAGAAAGTTTGCCGTGATTGGTAGCACTAGACCTCAACAAAGAGCATGATGTACTCGGATGACCTAGGAATCTATATTTATATATATATATGGTCTGTCGCGCAATTCTGGCCTGTGACCTAAAGGTCACAAGAATGGAATTCTGGCTGCAGCACGAATGTAATTGATGTAGGATTCACCGCTTCATGTGCAGAGCCTCCTGACAGTGCAGATTAACAAAAATACTATGTACCCGTTCAAATATGTTCTATGGATTTGTTAAATGTCCCGATAGCCGACACCCATAAACTGTCTCCACACTTACACCTTTCGCTAGCTCATGAACTTTTTTACTGCACGAATTAATTATTACGAACCCCACGTAGCTCAGACGACATAGCTCTCAAACCCCTCCACCCATCACCCTTAAAATACAACGCGGACCCATTCTCACCCCTGCTCTAACAAGCAGACTCTCGCAAGACGCCCAGCTTCAAAGCACACAAAGACCCAACACTACAAGCCTCCAATCCACCTAACTGATACATGCCACTGAAGGCTCGAGCAGAAATCGACAGGGAAAGAACAAGCAAGCAGAGACCTCCAACAATTTATTGGTGATAGTCCTGACAACCAAAATCCAAGGGAAAACCTTCGCTACTCTTAAACATACAACTGCACACAAAGTAGTATCAGCAGACAAGACCTCTAGAGCTTCGCGGCCACTCCTCGGAGTAATATCAAATCCGATATAGTGATAGAATGCGACACTGAATCCGGACCTACATGGCGATGCGGAGAAACCAGGCGCAAACCCATGACCACTGAGGCTTTTATTAAGTCTAGTGAAGTCAGTTCCGCACCAGGCGCTACACCCCGCCTACAGGATATGACAGAAGCATCCTGGCCCGCGCGGTCAGAGGGGCCGCAAGTCTTCGTCGCGGCCCTGGCTCAAGGATGGCTTCATCTACTCCGGGGTATGGGATTGAAAGTCTACGAAGTCAGGCAGCCCGTACGGCCAAGAGATGCAGAAATGTCACCTGGACAAAAATCAAGACACATGAGGGCTAAAAAAGACGTGACACTTATAGGAGCCTCCTTCTACATCCGACACCCAACACCACGCCACAATGGCACCAACCTTATGGACCTACTCATGCGATGCCTCACTCTGCAGATAAGCCTTACTCGGACATAAGGGAACAAGAGCGAGGGCCGCAAAAGAATGCATCCTCCTGCGGCCAGATTCTCAAATGCCCCAGACGCTGGAGTCTGGTAATACACACACCAGTCCCGGCAGTGATAGCCCAGAAACGCCAATGGATAGACCTAGCAGAGAGAGACCTGATATGGCCAGATAGCGGAGACAGAGCAAAGCATCGGACTTTTTTTACACCACAGCTACATGACCAGCCCCACCGCAGAAGCGGGTGCCACAACATCATCGACTTGGTTATCTCCACTAACCCAACCCTCCTCCCACTCAAAGCCCCTTCTGCAGCATACCAGCCGGTCACTGTCAGATCACAACATTAGCGTCTGCGCTCAGCCCGAGCTTAGTATAGCATCAAACCATTCCAAGAGACAAAGAAATCACTACCCAGAAAGAAGTACAATGTACCTTCCTTTCAACGAGGCAAACTCGGGCTGGTGAAAAAATGCGGAAAGAAGGCCTAGCCCAAGCATCTTCGGAAAAATAGTCACCACACCCAAGTGATGAAGGCGCGGAACGTCAAACACCCTAATGGAAAACGCCTCAGAGATATCAGACGCCCGCCACTGAGAAACATGTGCCATCTGTCCTTTGATCAGGCAGATTCAGATTGCCCTGGCTGAACAGTCATCTGCGCCGACTAATCAGAAAGAAAAGGAGGCTATAAAATCAGGCCCGCAGAACAAAGAACTGGGCAAACTTCAAGACCATCCCCAAAGAATGCAAAAGATCATTTAGAAAGGCAGAAGCAGACTTCCTAAATAACACCATCAACAGAGGACTTGAGCAAAACAACACAAACCCCTTTTGGAAGTACAAGTCCAAAAACAATTACAACATCGGAATTGCACCTCTAAAAACAGAAAACTAGTCAGTGACAGTTCCAAGAAAGCCAACATACTAGCCAACCAGTTCAAGTCAGTATTCACGAAAGCCTCACCACCGCCGAGCCCTTCTCTCACCCAGTTTCCACCAATTGAGGATCTCCACATCGGAAGAGAAGGAGTGGCAAAACTGCTACGGAATATAAACCCGTCCAAAGCAGCAAGCCCTGACAACATATAATCCCTAACCAAGACCTGCTTACACATAAGAATAGATGCAACCTTTTCTGCAAGCCTGGCCCCAGACAGAAGGCAGCTGACTTTGCCCCCCCCCCCCATTATTCCAGAGATCAGCAGCAAATCACGTTAATGCCACATGGACCCCTGCCAGCACACAGAGCTGGCCTTTCAGCCAATGTATGCACCCTATCTTCAAGAAAGCGGGATAAGCCATCATCGGTGAAAACTTACAGGCCTGTTCTATCTACCATACGAGAACCGGGTGCACAAAGCAAGCATCCCTCGCGAGCCCACATCAATCTGCAGTCAACTACGACCCATGCCAGACCATTTAGGGCCGAACACAAGATACCTCCACCAACCTGAATCATCGGATTCCGTGCGAGCAGTGCTTCTACATGTGAGACCCAGCCCCTGCGTCACGTACCCCTCCATGATCTAGTGCCTCAAGCTATTGAGCCAAGAACGCTAACACTGCAGTTCACGCGACCATCGCGATCCAATGACGATCTTCTCGAAGGCCATTCAACACCATAGCCCCCATCAAAGACTGTTGGAAACGTCGCAAAACCTGCGAGACGGAGCCCGAGACGTTAACGCGTTTTGTGGCGTAAGAGAGCCCCCTCTACCAGTGGCCCTCACCAACATTCCTCACCCAGAGGCGTTTTTGATGAAGGTGCCCCCGTTGGCTGCGTAGAATAAGAAGGAAAATCGTCTGATCAAGTCACTGTGGAATCTGGTGTGCCCCAAGGCACCGTTCTTGGCCCCATACTATTCGTATGCCACATCAACGACCTCCCGTAATCCAACATCAGGCTCTTTGCAGACGACTGCCTGCTCTACCATACCGTATGAAATAAGGAACAACACAGGCACCTAGACCATGATAACCCTGCAAGCGGCGACCTATTGAAGCAGACTGGAAACATGGGATGAAGCCCGCGTAACCTTCATTGCTGTAGGCTGAGATTTCAACTACCAAGAACATAGCTACATTATGCCAGGGTCGGCTGCCATAAGCAAATCACTCATACCTTATACCAGCTAGGGACAACCACATACTGCAAGTGCAACAGGTTGACACTCTAACCACCCCTACTTCGGAGTCGAGTTAAGTAACAACTTGTCCCCTAGACGCAAGCCCACATAAACAAGATCGCCAAGAAAGCAAACGCCAGCCCTGGGCAATAGCCACCTTCGAAGAATCTACGCTTAACATGTCCTGGAATGCAAAAATAGCGAATGAAGAACGCTCATATGTCTCACTTAAGTTAGATCCCTCCTGGAGTAATAAGCTCCACGGTCTGGCCGACCCTATCACCCGCCCCAAGGCGAAATCAACCAAGTTAGAAGGGCATCCTAGCGAAGGCCAGCCTGGGCCTCACACAGGCGAGATATACCGGACGCTTCCCCGCAACCCAGGCTGTGTCACTCGCCATGCCCTTCAAGCATCTACAACTCATGCCCCTAGCGTCATAGCAAGAAAGCGAGAAGGCCAACAACCTTTCGTAATGTAAGATCATCAGTAGGGCAACTACGCTTGCATATGAGAGGCTGCCGGAAAAAAAAAATCAACATTAACATCGGCCACAAAAAGAAAGACTCATCAGACCAACAAGATCGTAAAACCATGAAAACAAAAACATTGTCGAGCAATTCACAAGAAACAACAGGTGCTGCTACAACATCCAGCACTCAAAACAACAGTGTTCAAAAACAGCTTCTTTCCCAGAACAACCAAGGAATGGAATGCTCTAAACAACAGTGTTGTTTCAGCTCAGTCGGTGGAGGCTTTTAAGAACCTCCTCCACCAGATTCCCCAACCAGATGTAAACAACACCCTTACCACACCCTCCCCCAATCCCCACACCTCCACCCCATTCTCCCCCTTTTCCTCCACCACCACCATCGACAGAGCAACAAATATACGGAATGCCTGAAGAAGGAGGAAGGACAGAACAGGTCCAAGAGAA
>CM065690.1:61313457-61340957 GCA_017654935.2 Phymorhynchus buccinoides | reverse complement strand
ATATAACAGGAACAGTGTAGTGTTTGGAGGCGCTGTTCCATATAACAGGAACAGTGTAGTGTTTGGAGGCGCTGTTCCATATAACAGGAACAGTGTAGTGTTTGGAGGCGCTGTTCCATATAACAGGAACAGTGTAGTGTTTGGAGGCGCTGTTCCATATAACAGGAACAGTGTAGTGTTTGGAGGCGCTGTTCCATATAACAGGAACAGTGTAGTGTTTGGAGGCGCTGTTCCATATAACAGGAACAGTGTAGTGTTTGGAGGCGCTGTTCCATATAACAGGAACAGTGTAGTGTTTGGAGGCGCTGTTCCTTATAACAGGAACAGTGTAGTGTTTGGAGGCGCTGTTCCATATAACAGGAACAGTGTAGTGTTTGGAGGCGCTGTTCCATATAACAGGAACAGTGTAGTGTTTGGAGGCGCTGTTTCATATAACAGGAACAGTGTAGTGTTTGGAGGCGCTGTTCCATATAACAGGAACAGTGTAGTGTTTGGAGGCGCTGTTCCTTATAACAGGAACAGTGTAGTGTTTGGAGGCGCTGTTTCATATAACAGGAACAGTGTAGTGACGCTCCTGTTGCCACACTTGACAACTTTGTAACGCTCCTGATGCCATACTTGACAACTTTGTAACGCTCCTGGTGCCACACTTGACAACTTTGTAACGCTCCTGATGCCATACTTGACAACTTTGTAACGCTCCTGTTGCCACACTTGACAACTTTGTAACGCTCCTGTTGCCACACTTGACAACTTTGTAACGATCCTGGTGCCACACTTGACAACTTTGTAACGCTCCTGATGCCACACTTGACAACTTTGTAACGCTCCTGACGCCACACTTGACAACTTTGTAACGCTCCTGATGCCACACTTGACGGACGACTTTGTAACGCTCCTGGTGCCACACTTGACAACTTTGTAACGCTCCTGATGCCACACTTGACAACTTTGTAACGCTCCTGATGCCACACTTGACTACTTTGTAGCGCTCCTGGTGCCACACTTGACAACTTTGTAACGCTCCTGGTGCCACACTTGACAACTTTGTAACGCTCCTGACGCCACACTTGACAACTTTGTAACGCTCCTGATGCCACACTTGACGGACGACTTTGTAACGCTCCTGGTGCCACACTTGACAACTTTGTGACGCTCCTGATGCTATACTTGACAACTTTGTAACGCTCCTGGTGCCACACTTGACAACTTTGTAACGCTCCTGGTGCCACACTTGACAAATTTGTAACGCTCCTGATGCCACACTTGACAACTTTGTAACGCTCCTGATGCCACACTTGACTACTTTGTAGCGCTCCTGGTGCCACACTTGACAACTTTGTAACGCTCCTGGTGCCACACTTGACAACTTTGTAACGCTCCTGGTGCCACACTTGACAACTTTGTACGCTTTTGTGCCACACTTGACGACTTTGTAACGCTCCTGGTGCCACACTTGACAACTTTGTACGCTTTTGTGCCACACTTGACGACTTTGTAACGCTCCTGGTGCCACACTTGACGACTTTGTAACGCTCCTGGTGCCACACTTGACGACTTTGTAACGCTCCTGGTGCCACACTTGACAACTTTGTAACGCTCCTGATGCCACACTTGACGGACGACTTTGTAACGCTCCTGGTGCCACACTTGACAACTTTGTAACGCTCCTGATGCCACACTTGACGACTTTGTAACGCTCCTGGTGCCACACTTGACAACTTTGTAACGCTCCTGGTGCCACACTTGACAACTTTGTAACGCTCCTGGTGCCACACTTGACAACTTTGTAACGCTCCTGGTGCCACACTTGACAACTTTGTAACGCTCCTGGTGCCACACTTGACAACTTTGTAACGCTCCTGGTGCCACACTTGACAACTTTGTAACGCTCCTGGTGCCACACTTGACAACTTTGTAACGCTCCTGGTGCCACACTTGACAACTTTGTAACGCTCCTTGTGCCACACTTGACGACTTTGTAACGCTCCTGGTGCCACACTTGACAACTTTGTAACGCTCCTTGTGCCACACTTGACGACTTTGTAACGCTCCTGGTGCCACACTTGACAACTTTGTACGCTTTTGTGCCACACTTGACGACTTTGTAACGCTCCTGGTGCCACACTTGACGACTTTGTAACGCTCCTGTTGCCACACTTGACGACTTTGTAACGCTCCTGGTGCCACACTTGACGACTTTGTAACGCTCCTGGTGCCACACTTGACGACTTTGTAACGCTCCTGGTGCCACACTTGACTACTTTGTAACGCTTTGTGCCACACTTTTTTCTTCTTCTTTTTAATGAAAAGGGAACATTATGCAAGGGTCGTCATCGTTTACAGCAAACCCAACTTTTAGCGTAATCAGCGGGTTTTTTTAAGGGGATACATCATCATCATCAACAGCAGCAGCAGCAACAACAACAGCAGCATGTTCAGCAGCATCAACAACATCTTCAGTAGCACTTTAGTAATAATAGCAGTAATAGTAGTGCTAGTAATTATGTAAGATTGATAACTAAAACATATAACTAAGCAGAAACTAAGAACGAAAATTCACATGGGAAATGTGCCTTCTTTACACCGCCAACTCTCTCGCTCATTACCCCCCAACTATTACACCCCCTCCCTCCACCCTCTTACAATACAGAGAGGGGGGGGGGGGGGAGAAAACACTTAGGCAATTTGCGCCAATGTTGGGGCAAACCAGGGTGAAGTTGGACTAAAGGAATTGAACAAAGGGGAATACTCTCTTTCTAATTAACTCCCATCCACCAAAGTTGATTACAATGCCAATCATCTAGCAATGCGTGGGTCAGAACCAAAGTGAGACAAACGAAGCATAATTCTCAATAAAGAATGTGCCAAGTTCGCATTTATGACCCTTCACCCACACAGGACTAAAGGGTTAACAGAATTTGCCTGAGCAAATTGAGTGAATTTGGACCTAAAGGGTTAACTGGATTAGCAGGGTCGAACCAGAGCCCCCAGTTAGGACACATAATCTACCACGGGTAACGGGCCTCAACTGTTAATAATGATGTTGTTCTGGCAAGACAGTTGTAATCTACTGTGAGTAACCTCAACTGTTAATAATGATGTTGTTCAAGACAGTTGTAATCTATTGTGAGTAACCTCAACTGTTAATAATGATGTTGTTCAAGACAGTTGTAATCTATTGTGAGTAACCTCAACTGTTAATAATGATGTTGTTCAAGACAGTTGTAATCTACTGTGAGTAACCTCAACTGTTAATAATGATGTTGTTCAAGACAGTTGTAATCTACTGTGAGTAACGGGCCTCAACTGTTAATAATGATGTTGTTCAAGACAGTTGTAATCTACTGTGAGTAACCTCAACTGTTAATAATGATGTTGTTCAAGACAGTTGTAATCTATTGTGAGTAACCTCAACTGTTAATAATGATGTTGTTCTGGCAAGACAGTTGTAATCTACTGTGAGTAACGGGCCTCAACTGTTTATTGTGAGTAACATCAACTGTTAATAGTGATGTTGTTCTGGCAAGACAGTTGTAATCTACTGTGAGTAACGGGCCTCAACTGTTTATTGTGAGTAACATCAACTGTTAATAGTGATGTAGTTCTGGCAAGACAGTTGTAATCTACTGTGAGTAACGGGCCTCAACTGTTAATAATGATGTTGTTCAAGACAGTTGTAATCTATTGTGAGTAACATCAACTGTTAATAGTGATGTTGTTCTGGCAAGACAGTTGTAATCTACTGTGAGTAACGGGCCTCAACTGTTAATAATGATGTTGTTCAAGACAGTTGTAATCTACTGTGAGTAACCTCAACTGTTAATAATGATGTTGTTCAAGACAGTTGTAATCTATTGTGAGTAACCTCAACTGTTAATAATGATGTTGTCAAGACAGTTGTAATCTACTGTGAGTAACCTCAACTGTTAATAATGACGTTGTTCAAGACAGTTGTAATCTACCGTGAGTAACCTCAACTGTTAATAATGATGTTGTTCAAGACAGTTGTAATCTACTGTGAGTAACCTCAACTGTTAATAATGATGTTGTTCAAGACAGTTGTAATCTATTGTGAGTAACCTCAACTGTTAATAATGACGTTGTTCAAGACAGTTGTAATCTACTGTGAGTAACCTCAACTGTTAATAATGATGTTGTTCAAGACAGTTGTAATCTACTGTGAGTAACCTCAACTGTCAATAATGATGTTGTTCAAGACAGTTGTAATCTACTGTGAGTAACCTCAACTGTTAATAATGATGTTGTTCTGGCAAGACAGTTGTAATCTATTGTGAGTAACCTCAACTGTTAATAATGATTTGTTCAAGACAGTTGTAATCTACTGTGAGTAACCTCAACTGTTAATAATGATGTTGTTCAAGACAGTTGTAATCTACTGTGAGTAACCTCAACTGTTAATAATGATGTTGTTCAAGACAGTTGTAATCTATTGTGAGTAACCTCAACTGTTAATAATGATGTTGTTCAAGACAGTTGTAATCTACTGTGAGTAACCTCAACTGTTAATAATGATGTTGTTCAAGACAGTTGTAATCTACTGTGAGTAACCTCAACTGTTAATAATGATGTTGTTCAAGACAGTTGTAATCTATTGTGAGTAACCTCAACTGTTAATAATGATGTTGTTCTGGCAAGACAGTTGTAATCTATTGTGAGTAACCTCAACTGTTAATAATGATGTTGTCAAGACAGTTGTAATCTACTGTGAGTAACCTCAACTGTCAATAATGATGTTGTTCAAGACAGTTGTAATCTACTGTGAGTAACCTCAACTGTTAATAATGATGTTGTTCAAGACAGTTGTAATCTACTGTGAGTAACCTCAACTGTTAATAATGATTTGTTCAAGACAGTTGTAATCTACTGTGAGTAACCTCAACTGTTAATAATGATGTTGTTCAAGACAGTTGTAATCTACTGTGAGTAACGGGCCTCAACTATTAATAACGATGTTGTTCAAGACAGTTGTAATCTATTGTGAGTAACCTCAACTATTGATAATGATGTTGTTCTGGCAAGACAGTTGTAATCTACTGTGAGTAACGGGCCTCAGCTGTTAATAATGATGTTGTTCAAGACAGTTGTAATCTATTGTGAGTAACATCAACTGTTAATAATGATGTTGTTCTGGCAAGACAGTTGTAATCTACTGTGAGTAACGGGCCTCAACTGTTAATAATGATGTTGTTCAAGACAGTTGTAATCTACTGTGAGTAACCTCAACTGTTAATAATGATGTTGTTCAAGACAGTTGTAATCTACTGTGAGTAACCTCAACTGTTAATAATGACGTTGTTCAAGACAGTTGTAATCTACCGTGAGTAACCTCAACTGTTAATAATGATGTTGTTCAAGACAGTTGTAATCTACTGTGAGTAACCTCAACTGTTAATAATGATGTTGTTCAAGACAGTTGTAATCTATTGTGAGTAACCTCAACTGTTAATAATGATGTTGTTCAAGACAGTTGTAATCTACTGTGAGTAACCTCAACTGTTAATAATGATGTTGTTCAAGACAGTTGTAATCTACTGTGAGTAACCTCAACTGTTAATAATGATGTTGTTCAAGACAGTTGTAATCTATTGTGAGTGTAGATAAGTGTTTGGAGGCGCTGTTCCTTATAACAGGAACAGTGTAGTGTTTGGAGGCGCTGTTCCTTATAACAGGAACAGTGTAGTGTTTGGAGGCGCTGTTCCATATAACAGGAACAGTGTAGTGTTTGGAGGCGCTGTTCCATATAACAGGAACAGTGTAGTGTTTGGAGGCGCTGTTCCATATAACATGAACAGTGTAGTGTTTGGAGGCGCTGTTCCATATAACAGGAACAGTGTAGTGTTTGGAGGCGCTGTTTCATATAACAGGAACAGTGTAGTGTTTGGAGGCGCTGTTCCTTATAACAGGAACAGTGTAGTGTTTGGAGGCGCTGTTCCATATAACAGGAACAGTGTAGTGTTTGGAGGCGCTGTTCCATATAACAGGAACAGTGTAGTGTTTGGAGGCGCTGTTCCTTATAACAGGAACAGTGTAGTGTTTGGAGGCGCTGTTCCATATAACATGAACAGTGTAGTGCTTTGAGGCGCTGTTTCATATAACAGGAACAGTGTAGTGTTTGGAGGCGCTGTCCATTTAACAGGAACAGTGTAGTGTTTGGAGGCGCTGTTTCATATAACAGGAACAGTGTAGTGTTTGGAGGCGCTGTTCCTTATAACAGGAACAGTGTAGTGTTTGGAGGCGCTGTTCCATATAACAGGAACAGTGTAGTGTTTGGAGGCGCTGTTCCATATAACAGGAACAGTGTAGTGTTTGGAGGCGCTGTTCCATATAACAGGAACAGTGTAGTGTTTGGAGGCGCTGTTCCATATAACAGGAACAGTGTAGTGTTTGGAGGCGCTGTTCCATATAACAGGAACAGTGTAGTGTTTGGAGGCGCTGTTCCATATAACAGGAACAGTGTAGTGTTTGGAGGCGCTGTTCCATATAACAGGAACAGTGTAGTGTTTGGAGGCGCTGTTCCATATAACAGGAACAGTGTAGTGTTTGGAGGCGCTGTTCCATATAACAGGAACAGTGTAGTGTTTGGAGGCGCTGTTCCATATAACAGGAACAGTGTAGTGTTTGGAGGCGCTGTTCCATATAACAGGAACAGTGTAGTGTTTGGAGGCGCTGTTCCATATAACAGGAACAGTGTAGTGTTTGGAGGCGCTGTTCCATATAACAGGAACAGTGTAGTGTTTGGAGGCGCTGTTCCATATAACAGGAACAGTGTAGTGTTTGGAGGCGCTGTTCCATATAACAGGAACAGTGTAGTGTTTGGAGGCGCTGTTTCATATAACAGGAACAGTGTAGTGTTTGGAGGCGCTGCTCCATATAACAGGAACAGTGTAGTGTTTGGAGGCGCTGTTCCTTATAACAGGAACAGTGTAGTGTTTGGAGGCGCTGTTTCATATAACAGGAACAGTGTAGTGACGCTCCTGTTGCCACACTTGACAACTTTGTAACGCTCCTGGTGCCACACTTGACAACTTTGTAACGCTCCTGATGCCATACTTGACAACTTTGTAACGCTCCTGGTGCCACACTTGACATCTTTGTAACGCTCCTGATGCCATACTTGACAACTTTGTAACGCTCCTGTTGCCACACTTGACAACTTTGTAACGATCCTGGTGCCACACTTGACAACTTTGTAACGCTCCTGATGCCACACTTGACAACTTTGTAACGCTCCTGTTGCCACACTTGACAACTTTGTAACGCTCCTGGTGCCACACTTGACAACTTTGTAACGCTCCTGACGCCACACTTGACAACTTTGTAACGCTCCTGATGCCACACTTGACGGACGACTTTGTAACGCTCCTGGTGCCACACTTGACAACTTTGTGACGCTCCTGATGCTATACTTGACAACTTTGTAACGCTCCTGGTGCCACACTTGACAACTTTGTAACGCTCCTGGTGCCACACTTGACAAATTTGTAACGCTCCTGATGCCACACTTGACAACTTTGTAACGCTCCTGATGCCACACTTGACTACTTTGTAGCGCTCCTGGTGCCACACTTGACAACTTTGTAACGCTCCTGGTGCCACACTTGACAACTTTGTAACGCTCCTGGTGCCACACTTGACAACTTTGTAACGCTTTTGTGCCACACTTGACGACTTTGTAACGCTCCTGGTGCCACACTTGACAACTTTGTACGCTTTTGTGCCACACTTGACGACTTTGTAACGCTCCTGGTGCCACACTTGACGACTTTGTAACGCTCCTGGTGCCACACTTGACGACTTTGTAACGCTCCTGGTGCCACACTTGACAACTTTGTAACGCTCCTGGTGCCACACTTGACAACTTTGTAACGCTCCTGGTGCCACACTTGACAACTTTGTAACGCTCCTGGTGCCACACTTGACAACTTTGTAACGCTCCTGGTGCCACACTTGACAACTTTGTAACGCTCCTGGTGCCACACTTGACAACTTTGTACGCTTTTGTGCCACACTTGACGACTTTGTAACGCTCCTGGTGCCACACTTGACAACTTTGTAACGCTTTTGTGCCACACTTGACGACTTTGTAACGCTCCTGGTGCCACACTTGACAACTTTGTAACGCTCCTGTGCCACACTTGACGACTTTGTAACGCTCCTGGTGCCACACTTGACGACTTTGTAACGCTCCTGTTGCCACACTTGACGACTTTGTAACGCTCCTGGTGCCACACTTGACGACTTTGTAACGCTCCTGGTGCCACACTTGACGACTTTGTAACGCTCCTGGTGCCACACTTGACTACTTTGTAACGCTTTGTGCCACACTTTTTTCTTCTTTTTTTTAATGAAAAGGGAACATTATGCAAGGGTCGTCATCGTTTACAGCAAACCCAACTTTTAGCGTAATCAGCGGGTTTTTTTAAGGGGATACATCATCATCATCAACAGCAGCAGCAGCAACAACAACAGCAGCATCTTCAGCAGCATCAACAACATCTTCAGTAGCACTTTAGTAATAATAGCAGTAATAGTAGTGCTAGTAATTATGTAAGATTGATAACTAAAACATATAACTAAGCAGAAACTAAGAACGAAAATTCACATGGGAAATGTGCCTTCTTTACACCGCCAACTCTCTCGCTCATTACCCCCCAACTATTACACCCCCTCCCTCCACCCTCTTACAATACAGAGAGAGAGGGGGGGGGGGGGGAGAAAACACTTAGGCAATTTGCGCCAATGTTGGGGCAAACCAGGGTGAAGTTGGACTAAAGGAATTGAACAAAGGGGAATACTCTCTTCTTCTAATTAACTCCCCTCCACCAAAGTTGATTACAATGCCAATCATCTAGCAATGCGTGGGTCAGAACCAAAGTGAGACAAACGAAGCATAATTATCAATAAAGAATGTGCCAAGTTCGCCTTTATGACCCTTCACCCACACAGGACTAAAGGGTTAACAGAATTTGCCTGAGCAAATTGAGTGAATTTGGACCTAAAGGGTTAACTGGATTAGCAGGGTCGAACCAGAGCCCCCAGTTAGGACACATAATCTACCACGGGTAACGGGCCTCAACTGTTAATAATGATGT
Source organism: Phymorhynchus buccinoides (assembly GCA_017654935.2). Lineage (NCBI taxonomy): Eukaryota > Metazoa > Mollusca > Gastropoda > Neogastropoda > Raphitomidae > Phymorhynchus > Phymorhynchus buccinoides. The sequence goes on along the minus strand of CM065690.1, from coordinate 61,331,841 downwards.
TGTTCTGGCAAGACAGTTGTAATCTACTGTGAGTAACCTCAACTGTTAATAATGATGTTGTTCAAGACAGTTGTAATCTACTGTGAGTAACCTCAACTGTTAATAATGATGTTGTTCAAGACAGTTGTAATCTACTGTGAGTAACCTCAACTGTTAATAATGATGTTGTTCAAGACAGTTGTAATCTACTGTGAGTAACCTCAACTGTTAATAATGATGTTGTTCAAGACAGTTGTAATCTATTGTGAGTAACCTCAACTGTTAATAATGATGTTCTGGCAAGACAGTTGTAATCTTCTGTGAGTAACGGGCCTCAACTGTTTATTGTGAGTAACATCAACTGTTAATAGTGATGTTGTTCTGGCAAGACAGTTGTAATCTACTGTGAGTAACGGGCCTCAACTGTTTATTGTGAGTAACATCAACTGTTAATAGTGATGTTGTTCTGGCAAGACAGTTGTAATCTACTGTGAGTAACGGGCCTCAACTGTTAATAATGATGTTGTTCAAAACAGTTGTTATCTACTGTGAGTAACGGGCCTCAACTGTTGATAATGATGTTGTTCAAGACAGTTGTAATCTACTGTGAGTAACGGGCCTCAACTGTTAATAATGATTTGTTCAAGACAGTTGTAATCTACTGTGAGTAACCTCAACTGTTGATAATGATGTTGTTCAAGACAGTTGTAATCTACTGTGAGTAACCTCAACTGTTAATAATGATGTTGTTCAAGACAGTTGTAATCTACTGTGAGTAACCTCAACTGTTAATAATGATGTTGTTCAAGACAGTTGTAATCTACTGTGAGTAACCTCAACTGTTAATAATGATGTTGTTCAAGACAGTTGTAATCTATTGTGAGTAACCTCAACTGTTAATAATGATGTTGTTCAAGACAGTTGTAATCTACTGTGAGTAACCTCAACTGTTAATAATGATGTTGTTCAAGACAGTTGTAATCTACTGTGAGTAACCTCAACTGTTAATAATGACGTTGTTCAAGTCAGTTGTAATCTACTGTGAGTAACCTCAACTGTTAATAATGATGTTGTTCAAGACAGTTGTAATCTATTGTGAGTAACCTCAACTGTTAATAATGATGTTGTTCTGGCAAGACAGTTGTAATCTATTGTGAGTAACCTCAACTGTTAATAATGATGTTGTTCAAGACAGTTGTAATCTACTGTGAGTAACCTCAACTGTTAATAATGATGTTGTTCAAGACAGTTGTAATCTACTGTGAGTAACCTCAACTGTTAATAATGATGTTGTTCAAGACAGTTGTAATCTACTGTGAGTAACCTCAACTGTTAATAATGATTTGTTCAAGACAGTTGTAATCTACTGTGAGTAACCTCAACTGTTAATAATGATGTTGTTCAAGACAGTTGTAATCTACTGTGAGTAACCTCAACTGTTAATAATGATGTTGTTCAAGACAGTTGTAATCTACTGTGAGTAACCTCAACTGTTAATAATGATGTTGTTCAAGACAGTTGTAATCTATTGTGAGTAACCTCAACTGTTAATAATGACGTTGTTCAAGACAGTTGTAATCTACTGTGAGTAACGGGCCTCAACTATTAATAATGATGTTGTTCAAGACAGTTGTAATCTATTGTGAGTAACCTCAACTGTTAATAATGATGTTGTTCTGGCAAGACAGTTGTAATCTACTGTGAGTAACGGGCCTCAGCTGTTAATAATGATGTTGTTCAAGACAGTTGTAATCTATTGTGAGTAACATCAACTGTTAATAATGATGTTCTGGCAAGACAGTTGTAATCTACTGTGAGTAACGGGCCTCAACTGTTAATAATGATGTTGTTCAAGACAGTTGTAATCTACCGTGAGTAACCTCAACTGTTAATAATGATGTTGTTCAAGACAGTTGTAATCTACTGTGAGTAACCTCAACTGTTAATAATGATGTTGTTCAAGACAGTTGTAATCTATTGTGAGTAACCTCAACTGTTAATAATGATGTTGTTCAAGACAGTTGTAATCTACTGTGAGTAACCTCAACTGTTAATAATGATGTTGTTCAAGACAGTTGTAATCTACTGTGAGTAACCTCAACTGTTAATAATGATGTTGTTCAAGACAGTTGTAATCTACTGTGAGTAACGGGCCTCAACTATTAATAATGATGTTGTTCAAGACAGTTGTAATCTATTGTGAGTAACCTCAACTGTTAATAATGATGTTTCTGGCAAGACAGTTGTAATCTACTGTGAGTAACGGGCCTCAGCTGTTAATAATGATGTTGTTCAAGACAGTTGTAATCTATTGTGAGTAACATCAACTGTTAATAATGATGTTGTTCTGGCAAGACAGTTGTAATCTACTCTGAGTAACGGGCCTCAACTGTTAATAATGATGTTGTTCAAGACAGTTGTAATCTACTGTGAGTAACCTCAACTGTTAATAATGATGTTGTTCAAGACAGTTGTAATCTACTGTGAGTAACCTCAACTGTTAATAATGATGCTGTTCTGGCAAGACAGTTGTAATCTACTGTGAGTAACCTCAACTGTTAATAATGATGTTGTTCAAGACAGTTGTAATCTACCGTGAGTAACCTCAACTGTTAATAATGATGTTGTTCTGGCAAGACAGTTGTAATCTATTGTGAGTAACCTCAACTGTTAATAATGATGTTGTTCTGGCAAGACAGTTGTAATCTACTGTGAGTAACCTCAACTGTTAATAATGATGTTGTTCAAGACAGTTGTAATCTACCGTGAGTAACCTCAACTGTTAATAATGATGTTGTTCAAGACAGTTGTAATCTATTGTGAGTAACCTCAACTGTTAATAATGATGTTGTTCAAGACAGTTGTAATCTATTGTGAGTAACCTCAACTGTTAATAATGATGTTGTTCAAGACAGTTGTAATCTATTGTGAGTAACCTCAACTGTTAATAATGATGTTGTTCAAGACAGTTGTAATCTACTGTGAGTAACCTCAACTGTTAATAATGATGTTGTTCAAGACAGTTGTAATCTACTGTGAGTAACCTCAACTGTTAATAATGATGTTGTTCTGGCAAGACAGTTGTAATCTATTGTGAGTAACCTCAACTGTTAATAATGATTTGTTCAAGACAGTTGTAATCTACTGTGAGTAACCTCAACTGTTAATAATGATGTTGTTCAAGACAGTTGTAATCTACTGTGAGTAACCTCAACTGTTAATAATGATGTTGTTCAAGACAGTTGTAATCTATTGTGAGTAACCTCAACTGTTAATAATGATTTGTTCAAGACAGTTGTAACCTACTGTGAGTAACCTCAACTGTTAATAATGATGTTGTTCAAGACAGTTGTAATCTATTGTGAGTAACCTCAACTGTTAATAATGATGTTGTTCAAGACAGTTGTAATCTACTGTGAGTAACCTCAACTGTTAATAATGATGTTGTTCAAGACAGTTGTAATCTATTGTGAGTAACCTCAACTGTTAATAATGATGTTGTTCAAGACAGTTGTAATCTATTGTGAGTAACCTCAACTGTTAATAATGATGTTGTTCAAGACAGTTGTAATCTACTGTGAGTAACCTCAACTGTTAATAATGACGTTGTTCTGGCAAGACAGTTGTAATCTACTGTGAGTAACGGGCCTCAACTGTTAATAATGATGTTGTTCAAGACAGTTGTAATCTACTGTGAGTAACCTCAACTGTTAATAATGATTTGTTCAAGACAGTTGTAATCTACTGTGAGTAACCTCAACTGTTAATAATGATGTTGTTCAAGACAGTTGTAATCTATTGTGAGTAACCTCAACTGTTAATAATGATGTTGTTCAAGACAGTTGTAATCTACTGTGAGTAACCTCAACTATTTATAATAACGTTGTTCTGGCAAGACAGTTGTAATCTACTGTGAGTAACGGGCCTCAACTGTTAATAATGATGTTGTTCCGGCTAGACAGTTGTAATCTAATCTCAAGGGCAAAAGAAACGCAACTGAAACGCGAAATTTTGAAAGTGCTTAACCTATTATTTTTACACTTTGTGATGAAATAATATCACAGCCCAGTGTCGCAACGCTGATGCAGTATGAAGATACAGCAAAACTCGGTTATATGAAAATCGAAGGGGGAATTTTTGTTTTCTTATATCCGAGTTTTCTTTACCCGAAGCTCGGATATAAGAAAACATTTTGAAGTTTTTTTCTTATAGCCGAGTTGAATGGGAATAAAGGGGAAAAAATAATAGAGAAAAAGAGAAAATAAAGACTAACAGAAACATAAAACGAAGAAAAAATCCTTTTACCTAATTTCGTGCATGAAAAAAAAGGAAAAACAGCAAAAGAAAGGAAAAAAAAAAAGAAAGAACAGAAAATTAAAAACAAAAATGAAGGCAGAAGTGGTGGTGAGTTGCATGATGAACGAGCAAGATAGGTGTGGTGTGATAGTAACATATTTGTTTAAAATGTAAATTTCTGTTTCATGTTTTTAATTAATATTTTAATTTGGATGTAATAATAATAATAATAATGGGAATTTATATAGTGCTCTTTCTCACATGAGCTCAGTGCGCTTTACATTGATAACAAGAACATTAAAGGCAAACAAATAATTAATCATTAGAAAGTAAAATAAGCACGATGCTTACACACAACGTTCTCTTACTTCCTTACTCACTCACACACACACACACACACACACACACACACACACACACACACACACACACACACACACACACACACACACACACACACACACACACACACACGCACACATACACACACATGCATGCGCACACGTACACTCGCACACAATTAATTATACAAGTAAAATAGTTACAACATGAACATTCTAAGAAGAAACATAGAGACCACATTCACATTCTCAATCAAGTTTGAATACAATACTGCAACTTGAAATAAAATCATACTGCCATCGACATACCAATTACATGACTAATTATAATAGACAAATTTTGCAAAAACAAAAATACCCTTCTACCTCATTTACAAGCATTTAAAGTTTACAAGACGTAGACATTCTACATACAAAATACGAATAATAAAATAATTGTAAATACATTTTTTACAAGATTTCTGCAATAAAACGGACCCCCCCCCCCCCCCTACACACACACACACACACACACACACCTCCCACACAAACACTAATCAATCATAATATGTCCGAAACAAGTGAGTTTTAAGGGCAGAGCGAAAGGCGGAAATAGAGTCAGATGAGCGGACATGTTGTGGGAGGGAATTCCATAAGTGAGGTGCTAAATAGTAGAAAGATCGTTCACCAAACGATTTCGTGTGGACCCGAGGAACCTTGAGTGTGCAGCAGTCAGAGGAAGAATGTATTTAACTTATTTTACACAGTGGAAGACAATTTTCCATTTGCGTTTGTAGGATGCCAATGGACATTAAAGAAACTTGTGACATGACTTATGACTCATGTTTTACATCATAAAATCAAAATACAGCAAAACTCGGTTATAAGAAAATCGAAGGGAGATATGTTTTTTGTGCTTCTTATATCCGAGTTTTCTTATTTTGAAAATCGGATGTAAGAAAACATTTTGAAGTTTTTAACTTTCCCTTTTTGGAAGGACTTCAATTTTCGCAGAACATCCTTTCAGTTCAGGTCCAACTCACTTTTAAGAAAATGTTGTCAATGGCAATTCACTTATAAGAAAATAGAACTTGCTTATAAGAAAATGGACTGCAAACCAACTCTCTTGTATGACATAATTTTCTTATATCCAAGTTTCCATCGCGGATGGGAGAAGGAAATTGCTTGATTGCGAGTTTTCTTATAAACGAGTTTCTTATATCCGAGTTTTGATAATAGATAAGAAAGAAGGAGTTCGGCAGGGACATTATTTTTTGCTTGATTATAAGCGGATTCGGCTGTATCACGCACAGCATTACAAATGCGCCGATGGGAGACCATTTAAGACGGTACGTGATGTTTGAGTGAAATGGTGAAATGTGACGCACTGGCACATCGTGCTGATAACATTAAATGGTGTAGGAGTGTTCGGACATGATTAATGAATAAAACCGTGCTCTAAATTTTGAACTCAGCCCTGTCATTCGTGCATAAAAGAAGCTGTTTTTGAGGGCTGGCTGTAGGAGCAGCGCCTGTTGTTTCTGGCAAATTGTTCGACAATGTTTTTGTTTTCGTGGCTTTCCGATCTTGTTGGTCTGATGAGTCTTTTGTTTTGTACTGGTGTTAGATATTTTTCTGCCTCAATGCTAGGTAGGTGCCCTTCTATGATCTTATGCAAAAAGGTTAAACGTTGTTGCCTTCTCCTTTCTTGCAACGGGGGCAGGTTGAGGTCTTGAAGCATGGCAGTGACACAGCCTGGGTTGCGGGACCAGTAATCTCACTTTCTCACTCACTGGCAACCGCACTTTCTCTTTCACCGCACCGAAAATATGGAATCAGCTCCCATTCACCACTCGCAACTCAGAAACACTTCCACGCTTCAAAACCGCTCTAAAAACCCACTATTTCCGCCAGTCCCACAACCTCGATTAAAATATGTCTGCTGTCTCCCTTATGTCTTTCCGTCTGTTGGTCTGTTTGTCTGTCTGCCCCCCCCCCCCCCCTCTCTCTCTCTCTCTCTCTCTCTCTCTGTGTCAACGTGTCTGTCACTCTGTATGCCTGTCCATCTGTCCCCCCTCCCCACCCCCTTGCTCTTTTTCTTAACTTCTCTCCCCCCCCCCTCCCCACTTTGTCTACTCGTCTCTCACTCTTTGTCTCTCCGTTTTCTATCTGTCTTACTCTCTGCTCCTCTCTATCCCCGTCTCTATCCCCAACTCCTTCCTTCTTTTACGCTCCCTCTTCTGCTTTTCTGCATTACTTTCCATTTTGTCCATTTTCTTCTTTCTGCTTCTGCTCTCTGCTGCTACGGTCAATGATGCACAATGGATGAGTGCATGTGAGCGCGTGCGTGTGTGTACATGCGCGCATGTGTGCGTGTGTGTGTGTGCGCGTGCGTGCGTGCGTGCGTGCGTGTGTGCGTGCGTGCGTGTGTGCGTGCGTGCATGCGTGCGTGTGTGTGTGTGTGTGTGTGTGTGTGTGTGTGTGTGTGTCTGTCTGTCTGTCTGTGTGTGTGTGTTTGTGAAAGGATGGGCTGGATGGGTGTATTTTAATATTGTGAACATTTTATGTACTTGTGTATTTTTATTTCTTTATCCATTTTGTCTCACTGTTTTAAAATGATTTTACGTTATAAGTGTTTTAAAATGCTATTTTATTAGTATGTGTGTGAGTGTCATTCATTTAATGTTTTTCCACTAATCGTGTGTGTGTGTGTGTGTGCGCGCGTGTGTGTAGGGGTGTGTGTGTGGTGTGTGTGTGTGTGTGTGTGTGTGTGTGTGTGTGTGTGTGTGTGTGTGTGTGTGTGTGTGAATGTTTATTAATATTGAATATTATGTGCCTTTTTTGTGACTATTGTATGTACAAATTATAGTAAGTTGTTATTTTATGATGCATGCAACTGTATTTCAGTCCTATATATCTCTGTCTCTGTGTGTGTCTCTCTCTTCTCTCTTTCTCTGTCTGTCCCTCTGTCTGGCTCTCTGTGTCTCCGTCTCTGTCTTTCTCTGTATGTCTGTCTCTTTCTCTTTCTCTCTCTCTCGTTCTCTTTCTCTCTCTATCATTATAAGTGTGGGTGTGAGTGTGATTTGTTAATAGTGTGGCCTGGGCGTCTTTAAGTGTCCATCAGTGTGAGTGTTTCAAGTTGGTTGCGAAAGTGTACTGTAGATTATGTCATTCATTATTTGGGCGTGATTGAGAAATTGACTGAGGGATCAGGGAAGGGGGGTGTTGGTCAATGTTTGATGCATACTTTTTGTTCATTGTGTTTACTATTCATTTTAGTGATTTCTGTAAAGCGCTTAGGGCTTAAAGATTAGGCGCTATAAAAGTTGTCTTAATAAATAAATAAATGAATCTCGCTTGATGAACCTGGCTGCCCTTCGCTGGATGCCTTCTAACTTGTTGATTTCGCCTTGCGGGTATGGGTCCCAGACCGTGGAGCTATACTCCAGGAGGGATCTAACAAGTGAGACATAAGCGTTCTTTCGGCAGTTTTCAGGACAGAAGCGTAGATTCCTTCGAAGCATGCCCAGGCTGGCATTTGCTTTCTTGGCAATCTTGTTTATGTGGGCTGTCCAGGACAAGTTGTTACTTAACTCTACTCCGAGGTAGGGGTAGGTGTCAACCTGTGGCAGTATGTGGTTTTCCAACTGGTATAGGTATGGTGATCTATGCCGCATACTCATAATGTAGCATTTCTTGGTGTTGAATATCATGCCACACCCTTCAGCCCGTTTCCAGTCTCTTCAGATCGCATTGCAGGGTCTCATGGTGTGCCTGTGTCCTTATTTCATGGTTGAGCAGGCAGTTGTCTGCAAAGAGCCTGATGTTGGATTTAACAGAGGCCGGGAGGTCGTTCATGTGGCATAAGAATAATATGGGGCCAAGAACGGTGCCTTGGGGCACGCCAGATTCCACAGTGACTTGGTCAGACGATTTTCCTTCTACCACTATATACGCCTTTGGGTGAGGAAGTTGGTGAGCCACTGGTAGAGGGGCCTCTTATACCATAACTCTCCAATTTCTCCAACAGCTTTGAGTGGGGCAGGGTATCGAATGCCTTGGAGAAGTCCAGGATCGCGATGTCCATCTGCACGTTCTTCTCAAAGCTTGACCACAGGTCATGGAGGGTAGTGACCAGCTGGGTCTCACAGGAGAAGCCCCGACGAAATCCATGATGTGCGTTTCCCCTTTCTTGAAGATAGGTGCAACATTGGCTGAAAGCCAGTCGTCTAGCTGGCAGGGTCCCTGTGTTGACTAATCTCTAGAAAATGCAAGTCAGACCTTCTGCCAGCTCGGATGCACATTCTTTAAGCACTCGGTTGGGGATATTGTCTGGGCCTGCTGCTTTGGACGGGTTTACATTCCGTTGCAATTTTACCACTCCTCTTCCGATGTGGAGATCCTCAATTGGGGGAAACTGGGTGAGAGAAGGGCTCGGCGGTGGTGAGGCTTTCGTGAATACTGACTTGAACTGGTTGGCTAGTATGTTGGCTTTCTTGAAACTGTCACTGACTAGTTTTCCATCTGTTTTTAGAGGTGCGATTCCAATGTTGTCATTTTTCTTGGACTTGATGTACTGCCAAAAGGGTTTTGTGTTGTAGTCGGCGCAGACGACTGTTCAGCCAGGGCAATCTGAATCTGCCTGATCGAAGGACAGATGGCACATGTTTCTCAGTGGCCTCTGATAGTTGATATCTGAGCGTTTCCCATAGGGTGTTGACGTCCACGCCTTCATCACTGAGTGTGGTGACTTTTTTTTTAGATGCTTGCTGCTTCTTTCCGCACTTCATCCCAGTTTGCCTTGTTGAAGAGGAAGTACTTTCTGGGAGGTTTCTTTGCTTGGAATGGTTTGATGCAAAAGTCGCTGACCACCATGTTGTGATCTGACAGACCTGATACGCTGACAGAGGCATTGAGCGGGGTTGGATTGGTGGAGAACACCAAGTCAAGGAGGTTGTCACCTCTGGTGGGCTGGTCATGTACTTGGTGTAGTCCATGCTTCTCCGCTATCTCAATCAGTCTCTGCTGCACATGGCGTTCTGGGGCTCCTGCCGGGACTGTGTGTGTATACCAGTCCACGTCTGGGCAGTTGAAATCGCTGCAGAGGATGACATTCTTTTCCCCTTTGCCAGTAACTTTCTGCAGAGAGGCATCCAGGTGGTCTAGGTGGTCCATGTGGCGGTGGGGCATGTAGAAGGAGCCTATAGTCACGTCTTTGCCATGTGTCTTGATTTTTGTCCAGGACATTTCTGCATCTGCGACGCCTGACTCGTAGACTTCATCCATACCCGTAGAGATAAAGCCATCCTTGACCAGCACGAAGACTTCTGTCATTCCTGTACGGGATGTATCAAAAACATCACTGTCACTATACTCAATCACAAATTAAAAAAATGTCAGGTTAATTGGTGGGGCAGTTCCTTAGGCAAAAGCTGTTACGTCTTGTGTCAAGAAAGTGGGGCTAAACCGCCATATTGGACAGTCACGTGATTTCTGATTAAAATAATCTACTGTTGATATCCTCCATATTTTTGTAAACTACCCCATTGATCTTGTGATTTGGCCTTATCATGTGACCTGTGACACATTTCGAGCATCATTTAGCTGTGATTTTCTTTTACCACCCTTGAGACGAGGCATTCTTGCGCTTAGTATAAACAAATTAGATACAAACTCTGCAAAATGCAAGATCAGAATAGTCGAGTGTGCTAATACTTCGTCTGCTTGTTTTCACTACATACCATTGTGGTTGATGCATTGTGGGATTGCCGAGCAGGGCCGAGAATGCTTGGCTATGCAAATGACATCGTGACCTGGTTGGCAGAGAGCTGTGATTGGATAGCCTGATACTCGAGGTCATTCCGAGTAATTCTGAGTCCTTCCGATCGTAAGATTCCCAATGAGTGAAGTGCATTCTTTAGCTGGGGATCATCTAGAGCTACATTTTGGTATGCGGCTTGCAGCTATTTTCCCATGCTTTCGTTGTGTTGCCAAAGCCCAAACATTGTGAAATGTCGCATAAAATAAACAAAATAAACAATTCAGCAATGAGGGTATTAGTACTTTTTTCATGAAAAATGTGTTTTGGGACAAAAAGGTTGTATGGAGTGGATAAAGTAGATGATTTTGAACCCAAAGCTACACACATCCCCAAATCGAAAATTGGAACGATTTTGATCAAGAATCAATCCAGGTGTCCCACCTTAACTAGAGGCCTCTCTCTCACTCTTTATCTGTCATCTTGCTAACTCCACTACTGCATCCACATTGTGTCTCATGCATGATGTTATACATCATCTTTTTAGTAAGCTGCAGCATTTTTAAACTGAATCCAATGATGCTACCGTGACAGTCTGCCTGTCAGTTGAGTTCTATTTGTTTGATCAGTAGAGCTTCAGCAACTACCAATGGTGTTTATAATGGACATACGACGCAAAATATGTAAAGGACAGTCTGCGGGTATGGAATAAATGCAGAGAAGAGAGAGAAAACTTCTGAAAATGCTATGGAATAACTGTTATGAAAAACATACTGTCTTTATTTAAACGCATTCAAGCGCAGTAGAATTAAGTAAATTGATTGAAAAATTAAGATACTTAATGGCCTTCACAATAAATAGTACAAATGATATTTTTCTTCCAACTAGTTCCAACAAAATTAGACTATCTCGCAGGAACATTCTAAGACAAAATGCAGCAATACCTGTTTTGGAAAATCTAATGCCTGAAATACTCAAAAGGATGACTAAGATACACAAAAAATTAAATGTCTTAAAACCTCAGACAATCATCAAAAGGTGTAAAGAACTGCTTTTAAAAGTGATATTAAGGACGGACAGAAAGAATAAGCACAAGCATAAGTTTCTTTATTGTCCATTGGCATTGTACAACGCACATGGAAACTTGTCTTCCACCGTGTAAAAATAAATATATTAAATAAAAGTATGAAACATAAATTTACATTAACAAAATATGTAACTCTCACACCACACCCAATCATTCATCCGCTCTCTTGCTCACTCATCATGCAACCCACCACCACTTCCGCCTTCATTTTTCACCCTTTCTTTTCTTTTTTCCTTCCTTTCCTCCTTTTTTCTTTGTTCCTTTTCACTCCCCCCTCCCCCTTTTTATTTTTAGGTAGGCTTTTTCCTGCTCTCTTTCATCCTATTGTCTGTGTGGCTGACTAAGATGGACATTTCCAAGAGCCTTAGGTGTTGTTATTTCATACAAAAATGTCTGGGTTTCTGTGTGACCTAGTGCTTGGTGCACTGACACATTCATACTGTGTGAAGCTGGTGCATGTGTGGGAGAGAGAGAGTGTGTGTGTGTGCATGTGCGTGTATGTATGTGCATGTGCATGTATATATGCGTGTGCGCATGTATATGTGTGTATGTGTGTGTGCAAGTGGATAAACGTGTGCATTAAAAGAGTTAAGTGGACAATCACTACAACAACAACAGTGATAATGATGAAGATGATGATAATAATGAATAAGTAAAATGGGAACCACCACCACTACCAATACTAATATTAGTAATAATAAGAAAAACAAAAATGATGATGATTGTGATGATGATGATGATAATGATGGGGACAATAGGCCATACTATGTCATACTAGGGAAAAAATCAACAATCTAAAGACCACGTGGCCTAGACTGATATTAAACCCACTCCACACAATTTCAACAGCAACAACAACTACTACTACTACTACCACCACCACCAACACCACCTCCGCTACCACTACTATTACTACTAGTAGGCCTACTTCTTCTTCTCAACTATGACTACATAAACAGCAGCAACAACTACTACTACTACTACCACCACCACCAACACCACCTCCGCTACCACTACTATTACTACTAGTAGGCCTACTTCTTCTCAGCTATGACTACACAAACAGCAGCAACAACTACTACTACTACTACCACCACCACCAACACCACCTCCGCTACCACTACTATTACTACTAGTAGGCCTACTTCTTCTTCTCAACTATGACTACACAAACAGCAGCAACAACTACTACTACTACTACCACCACCACCACCACCACCACCTCCGCTACCACTGCTATTACTACTAGTAGGCCTACTTCTTCTCAGCTATGACTACACAAACAGCAACAACAACTACTACTACTACTACCACCACCACCAACACCACCTCCGCTACCACTACTATTACTACTAGTAGGCCTACTTCTTCTCAACTATGACTACACAAACAGCAGCAACAACTACTAACAACAACACAACAACAAAAACTACTACTACTGCAGCAACAACAACAATAATAATAATAATAATGGATATTTGTTGCGCTCTTTCTCCAAAGAGCTCAGAGCGCTTACAAAGTTAACTTTAGACAACAACAATAACAATAGTAATAAACACAAAACATTGAATATATATATTAAATACAAATCCGATACTTCACACGTGCACGCGCGCACACACAAACACACAGAATAGACATTCATGCGCGTACCGAAATCATGAGTGCGACCCAGTCAGCCAACACGGATAGCAAAATGCAAACTGCCAGTCGTTCTGCCAGCCTAGTCCAATCCACACCACACCACCCACATCAACTGCCCAAGACGCACCCATGACCACGGTACCAGGACCAAACAGGGCTCGGTGCAGTTAGGAGTAAGACAGAGTGAAGAGGTGAGTTTTCAGCTGAGACTTAAAAGAGGACAGAGTTTGCGCATGACGGACAGAGAAAGGTAGGCTGTTCCAGATCACAGGGCCAACTTAAGCAAACGCACGGCCTGCCTGGAACTTCTTGCGGTATTGTGGAACACGACATATTCTTATATACCGATCTTCAAGTAGCGCTAAAGAGGCCTGCAACCGTGTGATATAAAACAATGTCTTGACATATCATTTGCGTAAATTAACCCATAGGCTTAGTGTAAACGCGTGTAAGAATACACCGTTGCTATTAGAAACTTGACGTCACAGTTATTTATCTGGACATATCATTATCATTATCATATTATATCATCTTGTCGACGCGATCGAGATCTATGTCAAACATGGCTCAAAAGCGGTTTGTGTCTTTGTCCGAAAATGAATGGCAGTAACGGGACATAAATCCGTCTCTCCCTTGGCAGTTTACCAGCACACCTCATCTTCACAAAAGATGAAGACGGGCAACACACTTGCAAGACACGTCGCCGGGACATCTAGGCCTAGGCCTATCGAACTCCATGACCCACAGCCAGGCGCGTCGACACCGGTAGCAGACGAACAATGGAAGGTCGTCACAGGGAGTGTCACAGTTGAAAATGAGGACTCTATGCTGTCGCGAGAACAGATGGATTTGATCTTCAGTCCAGAAAACGAGCTGACTGACCCTTCAAGAAGAGCGAATGCACCTCTTTTTCAAAACTGCGTATTTTCAGGTTCTGTGACCATCAACATCGCAAAAAATTGACAATGTTGTAGAAGCTGACACCCCTCTGTTTTCACGTTTTGGACTCGCTCTCATTAACTGTTACTGTTACTGTTTTATTGTTGGTTACACAAGTTTAATTAAGTGCAAATGTTGTTAGTGTTTCAGTTCATTCTTTTACTTTGTGTTAATTTTTACACTGTACGTGAATTTGTTTCACCACATGTTTCGAAATACATTTCTGTTTAAATGCTCTATTTTGGTGAACTGTATTATTTGCGTAAGGATGTGTGTGGCAGCGTGTGTGCTGCGACCATTGTAAAAATGGAAGCTTCTTCACTTCTCTGCTTTGCTGTTCCGAGCCTTTCTTTTTCTTTCTTTTCTGTTGATACATATCGGTATATATCCGTTATTAGTATTTGTGAGTGTGATATTGCTTTTATCCTATCTCTCGTGGCTTGCTGTTTATCACACTCGGTCTCCGACCTCGTGTGATAAACAGCAAACCACTCGAGATAGGATAAAAGCAATATCACACTCACAAATCCTAATAACTGATAGTGTCAGCAAAGGAGCGGAGAGACCTGGAGGGAGTGTATAACTCAATAGATAACGCATTAATAGGACTCAGTTTAGGGGGGGGGGGGAGGGTGTAGGAGAATGTGTGTGTGTTTGTGTGCGTGCGCACTCGTGAGTGAGCAAATACGTGCAAGAGTAGATGCATGATAAATTAAACTGTGCATGTGCGTGTGGGCATTATGTGTGCACACGTGCGTGTGTGTGTGTGTGTGTGTGTGTGTATACAGATTCAAATATACGAATGATCAAAGACAAAACATATCATATACACTACTCACAAAAAGTTAAGGATCACTATGAGAAAACAGGTGCGCACTAAACTCCGTTCGCTCCTGTTATTTATTTCTCAGTCAAGCCAAATTGTTATGAATTCTTGTTCAGCTGTAAGTGGGCGATGTTGTGTTAGTGGAAACATTGCACGTGATTCTCTATTACTGAGCTTGGCAGCAAAAGAAAAAGCGGAAACTTGCGAAAAAGGACCTTGTTTTGGATCGTTCTGCATGAACACATTGCACAAGCCAGATGGAAAAACCATTATGCACGTGCAAGCACTACTGTTTATGTGTGAGATGCTGTCTCTTGCTTGGCTTTATAAGAAGACATACCACCAGTATTAGGCCTGATTTGACAATGCCTCCACGACGAAAATTGAGCGAGTTGGATAGGGGACGAGCTGTTGCATGGTTCCAAGATGGTGTTCCCAAGCGAGAAGTGGCCAGGCGACTTCAGGTGTCCATCTCGGTCATTGTCAGACTGATTCAACGCTTCACAGCCACTGGGAGGGTCCATGAAAGACGCAGATCTGGTCGACCGAAGAAGACAACTCCACGTGAAGATCGTCTCATTGAACGACAAGCCCTGCAGACAAGAACAGCCTCTTCCAGCATCATTCGAAGGCAGCTGAGGGTGGCTACTAACATCAACATCAGCCAGCAGACCATACGGAACCGCCTTCATGGGTTTAACCTCCGTTCTCGTCGCCCAGCTGTACGGCCACGCTTAACTCCAGCCCATAGGGCAGCACGCCGCGCCTTCTGCAGACGTCACGTGAGGTGGACACGTCAGCAATGGTCCCAGGTCCTGTTCAGTGATGAATCACGCTTCACCCTGAACCACAACGACGGCCGACTGAGGGTCTGGAGGCGCCCAGGGGAACGCTTTATTGACGCCACTGTCCAAGAAAAGGTGGCCTTTGGTGGAGGTTCTGTAATGGTCTGGGGGGCCTTCAGCCTTCACCACAGAACACCCTTGTATCATGTACAGGGTAACCTGACTGGCCTCCGATACCGGGATGAGATCCTTCGACCGCTGGCTGTGCCTACACTGCAGCAGATGGGACCGCCGGCTGTCTACCAGGATGACAACGCTCGCCCCCACAGGGCAAGGGTGGTCAACGACTTCCTGCAGCAGTCTGGAGTCAACAGAATGGAGTGGCCAGCATGCAGTCCCGATCTCAACCCGATTGAGAACCTCTGGGATGAGCTGGATCGCAAAGTGAGGAGCAACCACCCCCCTCCCAGGGATGCCCAGCACCTCTACCAGATGCTGCAGGCTGAGTGGCAGGCGCTTCCACAGAGGATCTTCACCACCCTGGTCAACTCCATGAGGACTCGCTGCGTCGAGTGCCAGAACAGCCATGGCGGATACACGCATTACTGAACTTTTGGGAGCATCAGAATGCCCTGTCTTGTGATTTCAATGACTTTGGGAAATCAAATTTCGATACGTACCCACTTTGATCAAATGTACAGACCAAACGATTGCTCGAAATTGAAGGCAATTGTGTATCGTTATCACTAAAGCATTGAATTAAATGTTGGCCAAAATTCAACGCATTGGCTTTCTTATTTGGAAAGTTATGAATTAGTTTGCAAGTGATCCTTAACTTTTTGTGGATAGCTTATATATATGCGTTTGCGCGCACACAAACACAAACACACACACACTCGCACACTCACACACACACACACACACACGAGATGTGTTATGAGCAGTATGGTGACTGCGTGGAGAAGTGGAAATAAACGCGGCTGTGGCTTAATGGTAAGACCCACTTCAGTGGTTTGCAATTTGAAAATCCACAGAAGTAATATCGTTGTAATACCTTCTTTTGCCATAGTTACACGCCAAAATGGGCAGATATCTTAATGAAAATCATTCTACTTTCTGTTTATGTTAAAATGAATTAAGATTGAAGCACAAAAAGTATGATAATCACAGACTGATTACCCCTACCCCAAGATGCAAAATAGTAAGCGCAAAGAAGGAAAATTAATTATTAAAAAAATTCACACGGCCAAAATAACCCGTTCTCCAAAGCGTAACATATCAATTAATTCTTCCCATATAATGGACTTTCAAAAAACAGGTGAAAACATATCCCCATGTGGGGGGGGGGGGGAGTAAACACCTATCCCAGGTAGCGGTCTATATGGCTGTTACTTTGAGTATGCACCCCGCCCCTTCCCCCACCCCCACCCCACTCACACATACACACCGAGCATATAATAAGATCCCCTAATAAGCTAAAACAAAAAACGAAAACCACAGTATAGAGATACAAATGAAAAGATTAACATCACTTATAACAATAATAATAATAATAATAATAGCATCACAGCAGATAATAAAAAATATATCACAACACTGGTGATGTTGATGTTGTTGCGGGTGTTTGCATGGAAGCCATAGGTGGGCCAAGGTGGAATGGATGATGATGATGATGGTGGTGATGATAATTATGATGATGATGGCGATGATGATTGTCACGACTCGCTAAGGTCGGACGTAGAAAAAAACAAAATCCTACTAAAGAAAAATAACCCCAGGAGAAAACTACTGACACACTCACTCAACAACAACAAAATAAGTACGTACGAACCCAAAAACCTTTTATTCACAAATATACATTGGCGCACAAATAACATATAAATGACATAATCCTTCATTTACACATTATAATTACATAATAGCAGCACACATACATCAATTTCACCCCCATGTCTTCCAAACACATACATTGCGATTTCAGACCTCAGCGCCCTTTCACACACACAGACACACACCCCAGCCCCCAGGAGCACTACGCGACGACACAAGGCAAACGGCCTCAAACACAGAGGGATCATCACAACGATGAAAAGAACCTCCCACGCCGAACAAGCGAAGCCGACGAAAAAGAAAATCCCACGCTGGTCGCGACGCACGGCCGAGGCCACAACCGGGCTGGCCAAGACCAGACCGCCCGCTCAATCAGCGGAAACGGCCCCATGGCTGACACCCGGCGGCCCTCGACGCACGCCACACGACTACCCCCAACACAGGGCAGCCACACCAACGAGGAACAGCCTCCAATGACGCCACCTCCTCGCGAACACACTCTGACGAGCAGCAGCCGGGACACGCAGACCCGCCGCTCCAAGACAGTCATCCAAACGCCAGCACGCATGCCAGACAGCAACATAACACCAAACACGCCAGTCCACAGCAAAAGCCCCAAATCCTAGATCCTTACGTCCACCAACAAAGCACGGGCCCACAGGACAGGACACTTAGGCAACTTGACCAAACCAAGCATACTGCCTGAACGAAGAAACGAAGACACGAAGAAACGGCACGATGTCCAGGCACTACGACCTTCAATACACCGGTCAACCGGTTGAAGCGAGTCAACCCGCCCCGAAGGACAAAACGGGTCCAAACGACCCACCTGCCGACACCTCTACATCAAGAGGGCCGAACAGGTGACGACAAAAGCAAAAGCCAGAGTGATTTGAAATCGGAAAGTTAGAACTCCCAAC
>CM065690.1:61300957-61308457 GCA_017654935.2 Phymorhynchus buccinoides | reverse complement strand
ACTGGTCACCCCTCATCCCATGTGCCACCCTGACGTGCCACGCACGTCAGCAGTGAAGGCTGCGATGGAGTCCCCCCCCTGCCGCAGCTTCGTTCCACTCCCTGATGGTCCTTGGGAGGAACGAGTTTTTTTGACCCTGTACTTTAGTGCGGCACTGGAAAATTCGCTTGAAACTGCAGGTGGTGTCCACGCCTTTGCCGAGATGGAAGCGGCACCAGCTTTGGCTTGCAGATTTGGGCATGTGTACAGCGTCTGTGCTGGGATTTTGTGCAGCGTGGAGAGCCTGGTCCTCTGCCGTCTTGCTCTCCAGTGATTCCCAGCCCAGGTCAGTTCTCGATCATGGTGCTCACACTTGATGTAGGCCCCCCTGTACTGGGTTGAGCACAAATCGTGCTGCCCTACGCTGGACCGCCTCCAACTTGCCAATGTTCTCCTCAATATACTATCAAATTGGCCAAACGTGATTTTTTTTTTGACTCTGGTGTTTTAAATAACGGTTTTTTAATCACTGGGTTTTGTTGTTTTTATTGATGTGCTAGAAAATGCTAACTCATACTGGGTCCAGTGGCGTTTTTCTTTTAAACCCCAAAAAGAAGGAAGTCCAAATTAAATTGACGGAAATATTGGAATTTTTTTTTTTTTATCCCGTTTGGTTTTTTTTTTTGTGGTTTTTTTTTTAGCCCTGAAGGAAGTTATAGTTTTTTATAGTTTTATATAGGTGGGTTATCCCCCATGTGCACTGACGCCATCCAAGAGTTTTTTGCCGTGATTGGGGAGCACTAGACCCACTCAACAACGAGCCTGAATGTATCTCGGGATGTGGACAAAATTTAATTTTATAATATAGTTTTTTTTTTTTTAATTATATATGGTCCCCTGTGGCGAATCGGCCCTGTGACCTGGTCCACAAGAATTGGCAATTTTGCTGCGACTAAATGGTAAATGTGGGGTGGGGGGATTTTCCCCCGACCCTTTTCCCCAAGGTGGCAGAGCTCCTGCATGTGCAGACTACAAAACCCTTCTATGTCGTTTTCAAATGTTCCACCCTATGATTTTTGTTTTTTTTGTCGATTGCAGACAAACCATAAACGTTCCCTCCACCATTCAACCTTTTTTCGTAGCTATGAAAAACTTTGTTAACCTGACAATTTATTTTTACGAAACCCCCTGTCAAAAACCCTCTCCTCAAACCCCTCCTTAAAATCCAACCGACCCGCCAATTCTGCCCCCACCCCTCCCCCTAACCAAGCAGTCCGAAGAACCGCCATCTTTCCAAAGCACACAAAGAACCCCAACACTCAAGCTTTCCACTTCCACCTACTGATACTGCAACAACCGAAAGGCCTGGAGAAGAAATTCGACAGGAATAGACCCAAGAAGCAGAGACCTCCAAACATTTTTATTTTTGGTGGGATGTCCCCCTGAACCAAAAATCCAGGAAAAAACCTTTCGTAATCCTTTAACCACAACTTTGGCCCCAAAAGTATCAGAGACAAGACCTCAGAGTTTGCGGCCACCCCTTGTGGAGTCATATCAAAATCCTATATAGTTGTGGTGGGCATACTGGAATTCCTGGCTTACCAGGAGAGAAAACCAAGGGGAACACCCCCTGACCAACTTGATGCTATTAAGTCTAGTGGAAGGTGTGTTTTCCCGCCCAGGGCTACCACCCCGTACAAGGATGACAGAAGCCACTCTGGGTGGGGGGGAGTCTTCGTGCCTGGGTCCCAAATGATGGCTTTCAATCTAACGTATGGAATTGAGTCCCGACGAAGCCAGGCGGTCCCCCGCAGAAATGCCAGAAAATGTCCCCCCCCCCCCCTGGACAAAAAAATCAAGACACAATGGCAAAGACTGCTAATAGGCCGTTCCCTTCCTACATGCCCCACCGGCCCACATGGACCACCTAGACCACCTGGATGCCTCTCTTCAGAAAGTTCTGGCAAAGGGGAAAGAATGTCCATCCTCTGCGGCGATTTCAACTGCCCAGAACGTGGACTGGTATACACACACGTCCCGGCAGGGAGCCCCAGAAACGCCATGTGCAGCGAGCTGATTGAGATACGCGGATAAGCATTGACTACACCAAGTACATGACCAGCCCCCATAGTGTGACAACATCCTCGACTTGGTGTTCGCCCCTAACCCAACCCTACCCAAAGCCTCTGTCGCATACCGGTCCTGTCAGATCCAAAACAACATGGTGGTCGTGGCTTTTGCATCAACCATTTTCCAACAAAGAACCCCCCAGAAAGTACTTCCTCTTCAACAAGGCAAACTGGGATGAAATGCGAAAGAAGCATCAGCATCTCGGAAGAAGTCACCACAAACCCATGATGGGCGTGGACGTCAACACCCTTGGAAAAACCCCTTTCAGAGATATCAGAGGCCACTTGAAGAAAAACAAAATGTGCCATCCTTCCCTTCGATCAGGCAGAATTCAGAATTTGCCCCTGGCCTGAAAACAGTTAATCTGCGCCCCGACTTAAAATCAGAAAAAAAAAGGAGGCCTTAGGCCAAATCCAGGGCCCGCAGAGACAAAGAACTGGGCAAACTTCAGTAAACCAATCCCCCCAAAGAAAATGCCAAAAGAAGATCATTTTAGGAAAGGCAGAAGCCAGACTTTCCCTAAAAATAACACCATCAACCAGAGGACTTTTTTTTTGAGCAAAACAACACAACCCCCTTTTTTGGAAGTACATCAAGTTAAAAAAAAAAAAAAAGAAAAATGACAACATTGGAAATTTCGCAAAAAACCTCTAAAAAACAGATGGAAAACCTAGTCCCAGTGACAGGTTTTTCCAAGAAAGCCAACCCATACTAAAGCCAACCAGTTCTAGTCAGTCTTTCACGAAAGCCTCACCACTGCCAAGGAGCCCTTCTCTCACCCAGTTTCCACCAATTGAGGGTCTCCACATCGGAAGAGGAGGAGTGGCAAAGCTACTACGGAATATAAACCCGTCCCCCCCAAAGCAGCAAGCCCTAAACAATATCCCAACCAAGTGCTTAAAGAATGTGCAACCGAGCTGGCAGAAGGACTGACTTGCATTTTCCAGAGATCAGTCAGCACAGGGACCCTGCCAGACGACTGGCTTTCAGCCAATGTTTTGCACCTAATCTTCAAGAAGGGGGATAAGCACATGGCCGAAAACTACAGGCCTGTCTCTCTACCACCTCGGTGTGACAAGCAAGCTCCTGGAGCACATCATCTGCAGTCACCTGATTGGCAGCCATTTAGGGAGACACACAAAGATTCTCCACCAACCTGAATCATGGATTTCCGTCCGGGGCTTATCCTGTGAGACCCAGCTGGTCACTACCCTCCATGATCTGTGCTCAAGCTTTGAGAAGAACGTGCAGACAGACATCGCGATCCTGGACTTCTCTAAGGCATTCGACACCGTGCCCCACTCAAAGCTGTTGGAGAAACTGGAGAGTTACGGTATAAGGAGAGACCCCCCCCCTCTACCAGTGGCTCACCGTGGCTTCACCAACTTCCTCACCCAAAGGGCGTATGAATGGTGGTGGTGGGTAGAAAGAGGAAAAAATCGTTCCGATCAAGTCAAGTTTACTGTTGGAATACTGGCGTGGCCCCCAAGGCACCGTTCTTGGCCCCATACTATTCTTATGCCACAATCAACGATCTCCCGGCCTCTGTCAAATCCAACATCAGTCTCTTTGCAGACGACTGCCTGCTCTACTGTGAAATAAGGACACAGGCAGACCATGAAACCCTGCAAGGCGACCTGAAGAGACTGGAAACATGGGGCTGAAGGTGGTGTGGCATGAGATTTTCACGCCAAGGAAATTGCCTAAACATTATGAGTATGCGGGCATAGAATCACCAATACCTATGCCCACCTGGGGGAAAACCAACATACTGCCACCGGTTGACACCCAAACCCTACCTCGGAGTAAGAGTTAAGGTTTAACACTTTGTTCCCCCCCTGGACACCCACCATAAACCAAGATGCCAAGAAAGCAAAACGCCAATCCCCCGGTCCATGCTTCGAAGGAATCTATGCGCTTCTGTCCTGAAAACTGCCAAAAGATCGCTTATGTCTCACTTGTTACTGTTAGTTCCCTCTTGGAGTATAGCTCCACCGTCTGTGACTCATACATGCAAGGCCAAATCATCAAGTTAGAAGGCATCCAGCGAAGGGCAGCCTGGTTCATCAAGCGAGATTACCGGTCCCACAACCAAGGCTGTGTCACTGCCATGCTTCAAGATCTCAACCTGCCCCCGTTGCAAGAAAGGAGAAGGCAACAACCTTTCTATGTAAGATCCAAGTAGGGCACTACCTTGCATTTGAGGCGGAAAAATACTAACATCGGCCACAAGACAAAAACTCATCAGACCAACAAGATCGGAAAACCCACAAAACAAACTTGTCGAGCAATTCGCAAGAAAAACAGGCGCTGCTACAACATCCAGCACTCAAAAACAACAGTTGTTCAAAACGCTTCTGTCCCCAGAACAACCAGGGAATGGAATGCTCTCAACGACAGTGTTGTTTTTCGCTGGGTCTTTCATCTGGGTCCGTGGGGCTTTTAAAGAACCTCCTCCACCAGATCCCCAACTCAGATGTAAACAACCAACAACACCCTTCCACACCCTTCCCCCAATCCCCACCCTCACCCCATTCCTCCCCCATTTTTGCTCCACCACCACCCATCGACTAGAGCAACAAGATATACGGAAATGGCCTGAAGAAGGAGGAAGACAGAAAAAAGACCAAGAGAAAAAAGAATGAGGAGAAATATCAGAAGGAAAACAAGAAGAAGCAAAGAATCAAGAGAAAGACAAAGATTCGAACAAGAAGGAAAGTCACGAAGAAAAAAGAAAATATAAGAATAAAAAGATAATGTGATTAGGAATAGGTGCCGCTCCCCCTAAGTTTTTTTTCGTCGATTAATTTGTCACAAAAGTGGGCCCTTTCGACTATTACACAGAAACAGAAAACGATGGTGTGTCCTGTGCAACTGAACGCAGCAATAGGTTGCCGTGATTGGAGCAACTAAAACCTCAACAACGAGCCTGATGCCTCGGGTATGTGGAATTATTCATATATAGTTTGTATATAGGTTGTGTCCTGTGGCATTGAACGCATCAACAAGTTTGCCGTAATTTGAGCACTAGACCTCACAACGAAGCCTGATGCTCGGTATGTGGATTATTCTATATAGTTATATGTGTCATGTTCACTGAACGCAGCAAGTTTGCCGTGATTGGGGCCTAGTCACTCCGCCCCCCCCCCCCCCTCCTCTCCTCTCCATTCTCTCGTCTCTCTCTCCTCTCTCGCTCTCTCTCTATTCCTCCTACGTCTCACTCTCTCCCTCTCTCTCTCTCTTCTCTCAATAAATTAAATCAATCAATCATCTCTCTCTCTCTCTCTCTCACCTCTCTCGTTCTCATCTCTCTCTCTCCTTCTCTCTCTAATAAAATTAAATCAATCAATCTCTCTCCGTCATCTCTCTCTCCTCCCATCTCTCTCTCTCTCTCTGAGTCCTCACATCTTCAGGTCTCAATCTCCCTCTCTCTCTCTCTCTCTCTCGCTCTCTCGGTGATGTGGATGCTTTATTTCATGTGCTTACAACAATTCTATTCTTGTGTGTTTGGTATGCGTGCGTGTTGTGTATGCATGGTGTCTACTCTTTTATTTTTACACTGAATTTCATGTATTTTTTTAATTTTACTAGAAACTAAACTTCATTTTTTTGTAATTACTCAGCAACAAACATTGACCACAAGCGATTTGAGGCGTTTTGAACTTAGTCTAGTTTGTTCCTGTCTGGAGTTTACAAAAGCCAATGTAATAATTTGACAAGGCTTATCAGACTCAAACGGTCTCTGTCTCTCATTTTAGCTGTCCTGTCCTGTCTCGAGGTGATGAGAAATAGCGTCCATCGGTCAGAGACCTTATGGACGGTGTCTGTCTCGTTGTATCCTCTTAAGTTGCCCCCCCCTGAATCGGCGCGACGGGGCTGTCCGGGGCCTGGGTCCCCGGGACCCCTGGCCTTTCCAGTTTCTGTTTCATTTTGGGAGTACACCCATGTGTTATGTATGTATATAGTATATGTATGTATGTATTTATGTATGTACTATGTGTGTATTAATTGCTCTATTTTTTTTATTTTCCTATGCTATGTATGGCCTTGTGCTTTCGCTGCTAATATAATAAAATATTGTTGTATTAATTTGCTGTATTGGTTTTCGGCTTATTTTCCTATTTCCTTATATTTTTTCCTTTTCCTCTCCTTTTTTCATGTGTTTTCAACTTTCTTTCATTTGGATTTTGTTTTCATATTTATATTTTCGAGGGCATGGTGCAAAAAGGTTTATGCTTATCTATTACCCTCAAGAAACATGTATTCGTATTCGTAATTCTCTTCTTTCCCTCTCTCTCTCTCTCTCCCTCTCTCTCTCTCACCGTTCTCTCTCTTCTTCTCTCTCTAAAACTCTATCTCTCTCTTCTCTAATCGCTCTCATCTCTCTCTCTCTCTCTTCTCATCATCTCTCTCTAATCTCTCTCTCTCGCTCTCTCTCTCTCTCATTAATTCCTGTTTGGTGCCAAAAACAACCTCACAAATTACGAGGGGAAGTAAAGAAAAGACTGGCAGGCTAGAAATCGTTACTGCTAAGCAATTACCATTTATAGTTGCCTTGTTCAAACGTTTTCAGGGCGACTTTTGCGCTTTGTTGTTAACATTATCGGTTACTCTGCTAGCAATTACTATTTATAGTTGCCTTGTTTCAAAAGTTTCAGGACGACTTTTTATCGCTTTGGTGTTAACATGTTTATATTTACAACAAACAAACAACTACACGACCAAGTGGTAGTGACGTTATTTTATTCCAAGAAGACAAAACAACTACTGGATATTTCGGCCGAATTTATTTATTTATTTATTAAGACAACTTTTATAGCGCTAACCTTTAAGCGCTAAGTGCTTTACAGAATCACTAAGATGGAATAGTAAACGACACATGAACAAAAAGTAATGCGGATCAAACATTGACCAACACCCCCCTTCCTGATCCCTCAGTCCATTTCTCAATCGCTCCAAATAATGAATGACATAATCTATCGAGACACTTTCGCACCAAACTTGAAACACTCACACTGATGGACAACTTAGAGACGCCCGGGCCAGCACTATTAACAAATCACGACTCACACCCCCACTTATAACGATAGAGAGAGAAAGAGAACGAGAGAGAGAAAGAGAATGAGACAGACATACAGACAGACAGACAGAGAAAGGCAGAGACGGAGAATGCACCTTTATCAAGCATAGCAAAACAAAGAAAACAGAAAACTCAAATATAGCAAAAGGACAAAAAGCATGCACAACAGGAGCAAAAAAACAACCAGATCAAAATTCAAAAAACATACTTCCCCTCTACAGTCCCATGCTAAAATGGTTTATATTTCACTGTTTCATGAAAGTTCCTGGCTCTCCTGTCCTCCTCTCCTTGCATTTTCTTATTTTCTTCCC
>CM065690.1:61299264-61300457 GCA_017654935.2 Phymorhynchus buccinoides | reverse complement strand
CCTCTGATTTATCTCCCCTGTCTAACTGACACCCCCCCTCCCCATGCACACACACACAGAGAGAGACACACACGCACGCACGCACGCACACGCGCGCGCACACACACACACACACACAGACACACACACACACACACACACACACAATCCGCGATCTCTCTCTCTCTCTCTCTCTCTCTCTCTCTCTCTCTCTCTCTCTCTCTCTCTCTCTCTCTCTCTCTCTCTCTCTCTCATACACACTCTATTAGGCTCCTTTTTTTTATTTTTCTCTTCTTTACGATGTCTCTATCAGCGTCTATGTCTCAATCTTTTTTTCTTGTCCCACCTCTTGCTCTCTCCCTTTCAAAGTATGATTGTAATTCTATTTATATTTTGTACATAATGTATTTGCTTGTCATGATTGTCCGTCACCGAAGGTGAACGGACTTTGCGATGGGCTGGTATGTCTGTTTTTGTGTTTTTTTTCCCCTTTTTTTTCTCTTTTCTTTTCTTTCTGTCTGTCCGAACCGCTTGACCGAATCGCGTCAAATTTTGTGTGAAGGTGTGCCACCTTAATAGGAAGAGATCCGCGCAAACCATTTTGCCGTAGTGACCTTGACCTTGACGTACGACCTTGAAAACTGACAATCTATTTTTAGCCATATCTCGGGCACCGATCGACATAGGATGTTGAAACTTGGCATGAAGGTGGTTTGGCTTATGCCCGTTCTGATGATGGCATACCGATCAAGGTCAAGGTCAAGGTCAAAAAGATCGCTGGAGCCTGAAAATCGTAGGGTAATTTTTTCTCCTTCTGTCTGTCCCAAGGATATCTTTCGAACGGGTTGACCGAATCACGTCAAATTTTGTGTGCTGGTGTGTCACCATGAGAGGAAGGCATCCGCGCAAACCATTTTGCCGTCGTGACCTTGACCTTGGCGTACGACCTTGAAAACCGAAAATCTTTCAGGGGCCATAACTCCCACACCGTTAGTGTTAGAGTCTTCAAATTTGGCATGAAGGTACTTTGGCTTATGCCCGTTCTGATGGTGGCATACCGATCAAGGTCAAGGTCACGGTCCGGGCGATTGGTAGGCCTTGAAAGTGGTAGGGGTCTACACATTTGTGCTTGATAGAAGCGCTTCAGATTGTGTCTGGTACTGCATACCCTAGAGAAGAAAACATTCGAGCATACATTATCACCATGCTGACCT
>CM065690.1:61274264-61296764 GCA_017654935.2 Phymorhynchus buccinoides | reverse complement strand
GCTGTTCCTTATAACAGGAACAGTGTAGTGTTTGGAGGCGCTGTTTCATATAACAGGAACAGTGTAGTGACGCTCCTGTTGCCACACTTGACAACTTTGTAACGCTCCTGATGCCATACTTGACAACTTTGTAACGCTCCTGGTGCCACACTTGACAACTTTGTAACGCTCCTGATGCCATACTTGACAACTTTGTAACGCTCCTGTTGCCACACTTGACAACTTTGTAACGCTCCTGTTGCCACACTTGACAACTTTGTAACGATCCTGGTGCCACACTTGACAACTTTGTAACGCTCCTGATGCCACACTTGACAACTTTGTAACGCTCCTGACGCCACACTTGACAACTTTGTAACGCTCCTGATGCCACACTTGACGGACGACTTTGTAACGCTCCTGGTGCCACACTTGACAACTTTGTAACGCTCCTGATGCCACACTTGACAACTTTGTAACGCTCCTGATGCCACACTTGACTACTTTGTAGCGCTCCTGGTGCCACACTTGACAACTTTGTAACGCTCCTGGTGCCACACTTGACAACTTTGTAACGCTCCTGACGCCACACTTGACAACTTTGTAACGCTCCTGATGCCACACTTGACGGACGACTTTGTAACGCTCCTGGTGCCACACTTGACAACTTTGTAACGCTCCTGATGCCATACTTGACAACTTTGTAACGCTCCTGTTGCCACACTTGACAACTTTGTAACGCTCCTGGTGCCACACTTGACAACTTTGTAACGCTCCTGATGCCACACTTGACAACTTTGTAACGCTCCTGACGCCACACTTGACAACTTTGTAACGCTCCTGGTGCCACACTTGACAACTTTGTAACGCTCCTGGTGCCACACTTGACGACTTTGTAACGCTCCTGGTGCCACACTTGACAACTTTGTAACGCTCCTGGTGCCACACTTGACAACTTTGTAACGCTCCTGGTGCCACACTTGACAACTTTGTACGCTTTTGTGCCACACTTGACGACTTTGTAACGCTCCTGGTGCCACACTTGACAACTTTGTACGCTTTTGTGCCACACTTGACGACTTTGTAACGCTCCTGGTGCCACACTTGACAACTTTGTAACGCTCCTGGTGCCACACTTGACAACTTTGTAACGCTCCTGGTGCCACACTTGACAACTTTGTAACGCTCCTGTGCCACACTTGACGACTTTGTAACGCTCCTGGTGCCACACTTGACAACTTTGTACGCTTTTGTGCCACACTTGACGACTTTGTAACGCTCCTGGTGCCACACTTGACGACTTTGTAGCGCTCCTGGTGCCACACTTGACGACTTTGTAACGCTCCTGGTGCCACACTTGACAACTTTGTAACGCTCCTGATGCCACACTTGACGGACTTTGTAACGCTCCTGGTGCCACACTTGACAACTTTGTAACGCTCCTGATGCCACACTTGACGACTTTGTAACGCTCCTGTTGCCACACTTGACAACTTTGTAACGCTCCTGGTGCCACACTTGACAACTTTGTAACGCTCCTGGTGCCACACTTGACAACTTTGTAACGCTCCTGGTGCCACACTTGACAACTTTGTAACGCTCCTGGTGCCACACTTGACAACTTTGTAACGCTCCTGTGCCACACTTGACAACTTTGTAACGCTCCTGGTGCCACACTTGACAACTTTGTACGCTTTTGTGCCACACTTGACGACTTTGTAACGCTCCTGGTGCCACACTTGACAACTTTGTACGCTTTTGTGCCACACTTGACGACTTTGTAACGCTCCTGGTGCCACACTTGACGACTTTGTAACGCTCCTGTTGCCACACTTGACGACTTTGTAACGCTCCTGGTGCGACACTTGACGACTTTGTAACGCTCCTGGTGCCACACTTGACGACTTTGTAACGCTCCTGGTGCCACACTTGACGACTTTGTAACGCTCCTGGTGCCACACTTGACGACTTTGTAACGCTCCTGGTGCCACACTTGACGACTTTGTAACGCTCCTGGTGCCACACTTGACGACTTTGTAACGCTCCTGGTGCCACACTTGACTACTTTGTAACGCTTTGTGCCACACTTTTTTCTTCTTTTTTTTAATGAAAAGGGAACATTATGCAAGGGTCGTCATCGTTTACAGCAAACCCAACTTTTAGCGTAATCAGCGGGTTTTTTTAAGGGGATACATCATCATCATCAACAGCAGCAGCAGCAACAACAACAGCAGCATCTTCAGCAGCATCAACAACATCTTCAGTAGCACTTTAGTAATAATAGCAGTAATAGTAGTGCTAGTAATTATGTAAGATTGATAACTAAAACATATAACTAAGCAGAAACTAAGAACGAAAATTCACATGGGAAATGTGCCTTCTTTACACCGCCAACTCTCTCGCTCATTACCCCCCAACTATTACACCCCCTCCCTCCACCCTCTTACAATACAGAGAGAGAGGGGGGGGGGGGAGAAAACACTTAGGCAATTTGCGCCAATGTTGGGGCAAACCAGGGTGAAGTTGGACTAAAGGAATTGAACAAAGGGGAATACTCTCTTTCTAATTAACTCCCCATCCACCAAAGTTGATTACAATGCCAATCATCTAGCAATGCGTGGGTCAGAACCAAAGTGAGACAAACGAAGCATAATTCTCAATAAAGAATGTGCCAAGTTCGCCTTTATGACCCTTCACCCACACAGGACTAAAGGGTTAACAGAATTTGCCTGAGCAAATTGAGTGAATTTGGACCTAAAGGGTTAACTGGATTAGCAGGGTCGAACCAGAGCCCCCAGTTAGGACACATAATCTACCACGGGTAACGGGCCTCAACTGTTAATAATGATGTTGTTCTGGCAAGACAGTTGTAATCTACTGTGAGTAACCTCAACTGTTAATAATGATGTTGTTCAAGACAGTTGTAATCTATTGTGAGTAACCTCAACTGTTTATAATGATGTTGTTCAAGACAGTTGTAATCTACTGAGAGTAACCTCAACTGTTAATAATGATGTTGTTCAAGACAGTTGTAATCTACTGTGAGTAACGGGCCTCAACTGTTAATAATGATGTTGTTCAAGACAGTTGTAATCTACTGTGAGTAACCTCAACTGTTAATAATGATGTTGTTCAAGACAGTTGTAATCTATTGTGAGTAACCTCAACTGTTAATAATGATGTTCTGGCAAGACAGTTGTAATCTACTGTGAGTAACGGGCCTCAACTGTTTATTGTGAGTAACATCAACTGTTAATAGTGATGTTGTTCTGGCAAGACAGTTGTAATCTACTGTGAGTAACGGGCCTCAACTGTTTATTGTGAGTAACATCAACTGTTAATAGTGATGTTGTTCTGGCAAGACAGTTGTAATCTACTGTGAGTAACGGGCCTCAA
The DNA here is from genome assembly GCA_017654935.2 of Phymorhynchus buccinoides. Lineage (NCBI taxonomy): Eukaryota > Metazoa > Mollusca > Gastropoda > Neogastropoda > Raphitomidae > Phymorhynchus > Phymorhynchus buccinoides. Next base: position 61,293,389 of record CM065690.1, on the reverse strand, counting down.
CTGTTAATAATGATGTTGTTCAAGACAGTTGTAATCTACTGTGAGTAACGGGCCTCAACTGTTAATAATGATGTTGTTCAAGACAGTTGTAATCTACTGTGAGTAACCTCAACTGTTAATAATTATGTTGTTCAAGACAGTTGTAATCTACTGTGAGTAACCTCAACTGTTAATAATGATGTTGTTCAAGACAGTTGTAATATATTGTGAGTAACCTCAACTGTTAATAATGATGTTGTTCAAGACAGTTGTAATCTACTGTGAGTAACCTCAACTGTTAATAATGATGTTGTTCAAGACAGTTGTAATCTACTGTGAGTAACCTCAACTGTTAATAATGACGTTGTTCAAGTCAGTTGTAATCTACTGTGAGTAACCTCAACTGTTAATAATGATGTTGTTCAAGACAGTTGTAATCTATTGTGAGTAACCTCAACTGTTAATAATGATGTTGTTCAAGACAGTTGTAATCTATTGTGAGTAACCTCAACTGTTAATAATGATGTTGTTCAAGACAGTTGTAATCTACTGTGAGTAACCTCAACTGTTAATAATGATGTTGTTCAAGACAGTTGTAATCTACTGTGAGTAACCTCAACTGTTAATAATGATGTTGTTCAAGACAGTTGTAATCTACTGTGAGTAACCTCAACTGTTAATAATGATTTGTTCAAGACAGTTGTAATCTACTGTGAGTAACCTCAACTGTTAATAATGATGTTGTTCTGGCAAGACAGTTGTAATCTATTGTGAGTAACCTCAACTGTTAATAATGATGTTGTTCAAGACAGTTGTAATCTACTGTGAGTAACCTCAACTGTTAATAATGATGTTGTTCAAGACAGTTGTAATCTATTGTGAGTAACCTCAACTGTTAATAATGATTTGTTCAAGACAGTTGTAATCTACTGTGAGTAACCTCAACTGTTAATAATTATGTTGTTCAAGACAGTTGTAATCTATTGTGAGTAACCTCAACTGTTAATAATGATGTTGTTCAAGACAGTTGTAATCTACTGTGAGTAACCTCAACTGTTAATAATGATGTTGTTCAAGACAGTTGTAATCTACTGTGAGTAACCTCAACTGTTAATAATGATGTTGTTCAAGACAGTTGTAATATATTGTGAGTAACCTCAACTGTTAATAATGATGTTGTTCAAGACAGTTGTAATCTACTGTGAGTAACCTCAACTGTTAATAATGATGTTGTTCAAGACAGTTGTAATCTACTGTGAGTAACCTCAACTGTTAATAATGACGTTGTTCAAGACAGTTGTAATCTACTGTGAGTAACCTCAACTGTTAATAATGATGTTGTTCAAGACAGTTGTAATCTATTGTGAGTAACCTCAACTGTTAATAATGATGTTGTTCTGGCAAGACAGTTGTAATCTATTGTGAGTAACCTCAACTGTTAATAATGATGTTGTTCAAGACAGTTGTAATCTACTGTGAGTAACCTCAACTGTTAATAATGATGTTGTTCAAGACAGTTGTAATCTACTGTGAGTAACCTCAACTGTTAATAATGATGTTGTTCAAGACAGTTGTAATCTACTGTGAGTAACCTCAACTGTTAATAATGATTTGTTCAAGACAGTTGTAATCTACTGTGAGTAACCTCAACTGTTAATAATGATGTTGTTCAAGACAGTTGTAATCTACTGTGAGTAACCTCAACTGTTAATAATGATGTTGTTCAAGACAGTTGTAATCTACTGTGAGTAACCTCAACTGTTAATAATGATGTTGTTCAAGACAGTTGTAATCTATTGTGAGTAACCTCAACTGTTAATAATGACGTTGTTCAAGACAGTTGTAATCTACTGTGAGTAACGGGCCTCAACTGTTAATAATGATGTTGTTCAAGACAGTTGTAATCTATTGTGAGTAACCTCAACTGTTAATAATGATGTTGTTCTGGCAAGACAGTTGTAATCTACTGTGAGTAACGGGCCTCAGCTGTTAATAATGATGTTGTTCAAGACAGTTGTAATCTATTGTGAGTAACATCAACTGTTAATAATGATGTTGTTCTGGCAAGACAGTTGTAATCTACTGTGAGTAACGGGCCTCAACTGTTAATAATGATGTTGTTCAAGACAGTTGTAATCTACTGTGAGTAACCTCAACTGTTAATAATGATGTTGTTCAAGACAGTTGTAATCTACTGTGAGTAACCTCAACTGTTAATAATGATGTTGTTCAAGACAGTTGTAATCTACTGTGAGTAACCTCAACTGTTAATAATGATGTTGTTCAAGACAGTTGTAATCTACTGTGAGTAACCTCAACTGTTAATAATGACGTTGTTCAAGACAGTTGTAATCTACCGTGAGTAACCTCAACTGTTAATAATGATGTTGTTCAAGACAGTTGTAATCTACTGTGAGTAACCTCAACTGTTAATAATGATGTTGTTCAAGACAGTTGTAATCTATTGTGAGTAACCTCAACTGTTAATAATGATGTTGTTCAAGACAGTTGTAATCTACTGTGAGTAACCTCAACTGTTAATAATGATGTTGTTCAAGACAGTTGTAATCTACTGTGAGTAACCTCAACTGTTAATAATGATGTTGTTCAAGACTGTTGTAATCTACTGTGAGTAACGGGCCTCAACTATTAATAATGATGTTGTTCAAGACAGTTGTAATCTATTGTGAGTAACCTCAACTATTGATAATGATGTTGTTCTGGCAAGACAGTTGTAATCTACTGTGAGTAACGGGCCTCAGCTGTTAATAATGATGTTGTTCAAGACAGTTGTAATCTATTGTGAGTAACATCAACTGTTAATAATGATGTTGTTCTGGCAAGACAGTTGTAATCTACTCTGAGTAACGGGCCTCAACTGTTAATAATGATGTTGTTCAAGACAGTTGTAATCTACTGTGAGTAACCTCAACTGTTAATAATGATGTTGTTCAAGACAGTTGTAATCTATTGTGAGTAACCTCAACTGTTAATAATGATGTTGTTCAAGACAGTTGTAATCTATTGTGAGTAACCTCAACTGTTAATAATGATGTTGTTCAAGACAGTTGTAATCTACTGTGAGTAACCTCAACTATTTATAATAACGTTGTTCTGGCAAGACAGTTGTAATCTACTGTGAGTAACGGGCCTCAACTGTTAATAATGATGTTGTTCCGGCTAGACAGTTGTAATCTAATCTCAAGGGCAAAAGAAACGCAACTGAAACGCGAAATTTTGAAAGTGCTTAACCTATTATTTTTACACTTTGTGATGAAATAATATCACAGCCCAGTGTCGCAACGCTGATGCAGTATGAAGATACAGCAAAACTCGGTTATATGAAAATCGAAGGGGGAATTTTTGTTTTCTTATATCCGAGTTTTCTAACCCGAAGCTCGGATATAAGAAAACATTTTGAAGTTTTTTTCTTATAGCCGAGTTGAATGGGAATAAAGGGGAAAAAATAATAGAGAAAAAGAGAAAATAAAGACTAACAGAAACATAAAACGAAGAAAAAATCCTTTTACCTAATTTCGTGCATGAAAAAAAAGGAAAAACAGCAAAAGAAAGGACAAAAAAGAAAGAACAGAAAATGAAAAACAAAAATGAAGGCAGAAGTGGTGGTGAGTTGCATGATGAACGAGCAAGATAGGTGTGGTGTGATAGTAACATATTTGTTTAAAATGTAAATTTCTGTTTCATGTTTTTAATTAATATTTTAATTTGGATGTAATAATAATAATAATAATGGGAATTTATATAGTGCTCTTTCTCACATGAGCTCAGTGCGCTTTACATTGATAACAAGAACATTAAAGGCAAACAAATAATTAATCATTAGAAAGTAAAATAAGCACGATGCTTACACAACGTTCTCTTACTTCCTTACTCACTCACACACACACACACACACACACACACACACACACACACACACGCACACATACACACACATGCATGCGCACACGCACACTCGCACACAATTAATTATACAAGTAAAATAGTTACAACATGAACATTCTAAGAAGAAACATAGAGACCACATTCACATTCGCAATCAAGTTTGAATACAATACTGCAACTTGAAATAAAATCATACTGCCATCGACATACCAATTACATGACTAATTATAATAGACAAATTTTGCAAAAACAAAAATACCCTTCTACCTCATTTACAAGCATTTAAAGTTTACAAGACGTAGACATTCTACATACAAAATACGAATAATAAAATAATTGTAAATACATTTTTTACAAGATTTCTGCAATAAAACGGACCCCCCCCCCCCTACACACACACACACACACACACACACACCTCCCACACAAACACTAATCAATCATAATATGTCCGAAACAAGTGAGTTTTAAGGGCAGAGCGAAAGGCGGAAATAGAGTCAGATGAGCGGACATGTTGTGGGAGGGAATTCCATAAGTGAGGTGCTAAATAGTAGAAAGATCGTTCACCAAACGATTTCGTGTGGACCCGAGGAACCTTGAGTGTGCAGCAGTCAGAGGAAGAATGTATTTAACTTATTTTACACAGTGGAAGACAATTTTCCATTTGCGTTTGTACAATGCCAATGGACAATAAAGAAACTTGTGACATGACTTATGACTCATGTTTTACATCATAAAATCAAAATACAGCAAAACTCGGTTATAAGAATATCGAAGGGAGATATGTTTTTTGTGCTTCTTATATCCGAGTTTTCTTATTTTGAAAATCGGATGTAAGAAAACATTTTGAAGTTTTTAACTTTCCCTTTTTGGAAGGACTTCAATTTTCTCAGAACATCCTTTCAGTTCAGGTCCAACTCACTTTTAAGAAAATGTTGTCAATGGCAATTCGCTTATAAGAAAATAGAACTTGCTTATAAGAAAATGGACTGCAAACCAACTCTCTTGTATGACATAATTTTCTTATATCCAAGTTTCCATCGCGGATGGGAGAAGGAAATTGCTTGATTGCGAGTTTTCTTATAAACGAGTTTCTTATATCCGAGTTTTGATAATAGATAAGAAAGAAGGAGTTCGGCAGGGACATTATTTTTTGCTTGATTATAAGCGGATTCGGCTGTATCACGCACAGCATTACAAATGCGCCGATGGGAGACCATTTAAGACGGTACGTGATGTTTGAGTGAAATGGTGAAATGTGACGCACTGGCACATCGTGCTGATAACATTAAATGGTGTAGGAGTGTTCGGACATGATTAATGAATAAAACCGTGCTCTAAATTTTGAACTCAGCCCTGTCATTCGTGCATAAAAGAAGCTGTTTTTGAGGGCTGGCTGTAGGAGCAGCGCCTGTTGTTTCTGGCAAATTGTTCGACAATGTTTTTGTTTTCGTGGCTTTCCGATCTTGTTGGTCTGATGAGTCTTTTGTTTTGTACTGATGTTAGGTATTTTTCTGCCTCAATGCTAGGTAGGTGCCCTTCTATGATCTTATACAGAAAGGTTAAACGTTGTTGCCTTCTCCTTTCTTGCAACGGGGGCAGGTTGAGGTCTTGAAGCATGGCAGTGACACAGCCTGGGTTGCGGGACCAGTAATCTCACTTTCTCACTCACTGGCAACCGCACTTTCTCTTTCACCGCACCGAAAACATGGAATCAGCTCCCATTCACCACTCGCAACTCAGAAACACTTCCACGCTTCAAAACCGCTCTAAAAACCCACTATTTCCGCCAGTCCCACAACCTCGATTAAAATATGTCTGCTGTCTCCCTTATGTCTTTCCGTCTGTTGGTCTGTTTGTCTGTCTGCCCCCCCCCTCTCTCTCTCTCTCTCTCTCTCTCTCTCTCTCTCTCTCTGTGTCAACGTGTCTGTCACTCTGTATGCCTGTCCATCTGTCCCCCCCTCCCCACCCCCTTGCTATTTTTCTTAACTTCTCTCCCCCCCCTCCCCACTTTGTCTACTCGTCTCTCACTCTTTGTCTCTCCGTTTTCTATCTGTCTTACTCTCTGCTCCTCTCTATCCCCGTCTCTATCCCCAACTCCTTCCTTCTTTTACGCTCCCTCTTCTGCTTTTCTGCATTACTTTCCATTTTGTCCATTTTCTTCTTTCTGCTTCTGCTCTCTGCCGCTACGGTCAGTGATGCACAATGGATGAGTGCATGTGAGCGCGTGCGTGTGTGTACATGCGCGCATGTGTGTGTGTGTGTGTGTGCGCGTGCGTGCGTGCGTGTGTGCGTGTGTGCGCGTGTGTGCGTGCGTGCATGCGTGCGCGCGCGCGCGCGCGCGTGTGTGTGTGTGTGTGTGTGTGTGTGTGTGTGTGTGTCTGTCTGTGTGTGTGTGTGTTTGTGAAAGGATGGGCTGGATGGGTGTATTTTAATATTGTGAACATTTTATGTACTTGTGTATTTTTATTTCTTTATCCATTTTGTCTCACTGTTTTAAAATGATTTTACGTTATAAGTGTTTTAAAATGCTATTTTATTAGTATGTGTGTGAGTGTCATTCATTTAATGTTTTTCCACTAATCGTGTGTGTTTGTGTGTGTGTGCGCGCGCGTGTGTGTGGGTGTGTGTGTGTGGGGTGTGTGTGTGTGTGTGTGTGTGTGTGTGTGTGTGTGTGTGTGTGTGTGTGTGTGTGTGAATGTTTATTAATATTGAATATTATGTGCCTTTTTTGTGACTATTGTATTACAAATTATAGTAAGTTGTTATTTTATGATGCATGCAACTGTATTTCAGTCCTATATATCTCTGTCTCTGTGTGTCTCTCTTCTCTCTTTCTCTGTCTGTCCCTCTGTCTGGCTCTCTGTGTCTCCGTCTCTGTCTTTCTCTGTATGTCTGTCTCTTTCTCTTTCTCTCTCTCGTTCTCTTTCTCTCTCTATCATTATAAGTGTGGATGTGAGTGTGATTTGTTAATAGTGTGGCCTGGGCGTCTTTAAGTGTCCATCAGTGTGAGTGTTTCAAGTTGGTTGCGAAAGTGTACTGTAGATTATGTCATTCATTATTTGGGCGTGATTGAGAAATTGACTGAGGGATCAGGGAAGGGGGGTGTTGGTCAATGTTTGATGCATACTTTTTGTTCATTGTGTTTACTATTCATTTTAGTGATTTCTGTAAAGCGCTTAGGGCTTAAAGATTAGGCGCTATAAAAGTTGTCTTAATAAATAAATAAATGAATCTCGCTTGATGAACCTGGCTGCCCTTCGCTGGATGCCTTCTAACTTGTTGATTTCGCCTTGCGGGTATGGGTCCCAGACCGTGGAGCTATACTCCAGGAGGGATCTAACAAGTGAGACAAGCGTTCTTTCGGCAGTTTTCAGGACAGAAGCGTAGATTCCTTCGAAGCATGCCCAGGCTGGCATTTGCTTTCTTGGCAATCTTGTTTATGTGGGCTGTCCAGGACAAGTTGTTTCTTAACTCTACTCCGAGGTAGGGGTAGGTGTCAACCTGTGGCAGTATGTGGTTTTCCAACTGGTATAGGTATGGTGATCTATGCCGCATACTCATAATGTAGCATTTCTTGGTGTTGAATATCATGCCACACCCTTCAGCCCGTTTCCAGTCTCTTCAGATCGCATTGCAGGGTCTCATGGTGTGCCTGTGTCCTTATTTCATGGTTGAGCAGGCAGTTGTCTGCAAAGAGCCTGATGTTGGATTTAACAGAGGCCGGGAGGTCGTTCATGTGGCATAAGAATAATATGGGGCCAAGAACGGTGCCTTGGGGCACGCCAGATTCCACAGTGACTTGGTCGGACGATTTTCCTTCTACCACTATATACGCCTTTGGGTGAGGAAGTTGGTGAGCCACTGGTAGAGGGGGCCTCTTATACCATAACTCTCCAATTTCTCCAACAGCTTTGAGTGGGGCAGGGTATCGAATGCCTTGGAGAAGTCCAGGATCGCGATGTCCATCTGCACGTTCTTCTCAAAGCTTGACCACAGGTCATGGAGGGTAGTGACCAGCTGGGTCTCACAGGAGAAGCCCCGACGAAATCCATGATGTGCTTTTCCCCTTTCTTGAAGATAGGTGCAACATTGGCTGAAAGCCAGTCGTCTAGCTGGCAGGGTCCCTGTGTTGACTAATCTCTAGAAAATGCAAGTCAGTCCTTCTGCCAGCTCGGATGCACATTCTTTAAGCACTCGGTTGGGGATATTGTCTGGGCCTGCTGCTTTGGACGGGTTTACATTCCGTTGCAATTTTACCACTCCTCTTCCGATGTGGAGATCCTCAATTGGGGGAAACTGGGTGAGAGAAGGGCTCGGCGGTGGTGAGGCTTTCGTGAATACTGACTTGAACTGGTTGGCTAGTATGTTGGCTTTCTTGAAACTGTCACTGACTAGTTTTCCATCTGTTTTTAGAGGTGCGATTCCAATGTTGTCATTTTTCTTGGACTTGATGTACTGCCAAAAGGGTTTTGTGTTGTAGTCGGCGCAGACGACTGTTCAGCCAGGGCAATCTGAATCTGCCTGATCGAAGGACAGATGGCACATATTTCTCAGTGGCCTCTGATAGTTGATATCTGAGCGTTTCCCATAGGGTGTTGACGTCCACGCCTTCATCACTGAGTATGGTGACTTTTTTTTTAGATGCTTGCTGCTTCTTTCCGCATTTCATCCCAGTTTGCCTTGTTGAAGAGGAAGTACTTTCTGGGAGGTTTCTTTGCTTGGAATGGTTTGATGCAAAAGTCGCTGACCACCATGTTGTGATCTGACAGACCTGATACGCTGACAGAGGCATTGAGCGGGGTTGGATTGGTGGAGAACACCAAGTCAAGGAGGTTGTCACCTCTGGTGGGCTGGTCATGTACTTGGTGTAGTCCATGCTTCTCCGCTATCTCAATCAGTCTCTGCTGCACATGGCGTTCTGGGGCTCCTGCCGGGACTGTGTGTGTATACCAGTCCACGTCTGGGCAGTTGAAATCGCCGCAGAGGATGACATTCTTTTCCCCTTTGCCAGTAACTTTCTGCAGAGAGGCATCCAGGTGGTCTAGGTGGTCCATGTGGCGGTGGGGCATGTAGAAGGAGCCTATAGTCACGTCTTTGCCATGTGTCTTGATTTTTGTCCAGGACATTTCTGCATCTGCGACGCCTGACTCGTAGACTTCATCCATACCCGTAGAGATAAAGCCATCCTTGACCAGCACGAAGACTTCTGTCATTCCTGTACGGGATGTATCAAAAACATCACTGTCACTATACTCAATCACAAATAAAAAAAATGTCAGGTTAATTGGTGGGGCAGTTCCTTAGGCAAAAGCTGTTATGTCTTGTGTCAAGAAAGTAGGGCTAAACCGCCATATTGGACAGTCACGTGATTTCTGATTAAAATAATCTACTGTTGATATCCTCCATATTTTTGTAAACTACCCCATTGATCTTGTGATTTGGCCTTATCATGTGACCTGTGACACATTTCGAGCATCATTTAGCTGTGATTTTCTTTTACCACCCTTGAGACGAGGCATTCTTGCGCTTAGTATAAACAAATTAGATACAAACTCTGCAAAATGCAAGATCAGAATAGTCGAGTGTGCTAATACTTCGTCTGCTTGTTTTCACTACATACCATTGTGGTTGATGCATTGTGGGATTGCCGAGCAGGGCCGAGAATGCTTGGCTATGCAAATGACATCGTGACCTGGTTGGCAGAGAGCTGTGATTGGATAGCCTGATACTCGAGGTCATTCCGAGTAATTCTGAGTCCTTCCGATCGTAAGATTCCCAATGAGTGAAGTGCATTCTTTAGCTGGGGATCATCTAGAGCTACATTTTGGTATGCGGCTTGCAGCCATTTTCCCATGCTTTCGTTGTGTTGCCAAAGCCCAAACATTGTGAAATGTCGCATAAAATAAACAAAATAAACAATTCAGCAATGAGGGTATTAGTCATTATTGTACTTTTTTCATGAAAAATGTGTTTTGGGACAAAAAGGTTGTATGGAGTGGATAAAGTAGATGATTTTGAACCCAAAGCTACACACATCCCCAAATCGAAAATTGAAACGATTTTGATCAAGAATCAATCCAGGTGTCCCACCTTAACTAGAGGCCTCTCTCTCACTCTTTATCTGTCATCTTGCTAACTCCACTACTGCATCCACATTGTGTCTCATGCATGATGTTATACATCATCTTTTTAGTAAGCTGCAGCATTTTTAAACTGAATCCAATGATGCTACCGTGACAGTCTGCCTGTCAGTTGAGTTCTATTTGTTTGATCAGTAGAGCTTCAGCAACTACCAATGGTGTTTATAATGGACATACGACGCAAAATATGTAAAGGACAGTCTGCGGGTATGGAATAAATGCAGAGAAGAGAGAGAAAACTTCTGAAAATGCTATGGAATAACTGTTATGAAAAACATACTGTCTTTATTTAAACGCATTCAAGCGCAGTAGAATTAAGTAAATTGATTGAAAAATTAAGATACTTAATGGCCTTCACAATAAATAGTACAAATGATATTTTTCTTCCAACTAGTTCCAACAAAATTAGACTATCTCGCAGGAACATTCTAAGACAAAATGCAGCAATACCTGTTTTGGAAAATCTAATGCCTGAAATACTCAAAAGGATGACTAAGATACACAAAAAATTAAATGTCTTAAAACCTCAGACAATCATCAAAAGGTGTAAAGAACTGCTTTTAAAAGTGATATTAAGGACGGACAGAAAGAATAAGCACAAGCATAAGTTTCTTTATTGTCCATTGGCATTGTACAACGCACATGGAAACTTGTCTTCCACCGTGTAAAAATAAATATATTAAATAAAAGTATGAAACATAAATTTACATTAACAAAATATGTAACTCTCACACCACACACAATCATTCATCCACTCTCTTGCTCACTCATCATGCAACCACCACCACTTCCGCCTTCATTTTTCACCCTTTCTTTTCTTTTTCCTTCCTTTCCTCCTTTTTTCTTTGTTCCTTTTCACTCCCCCCTCCCCCCTTTTATTTTTAGGTAGGCTTTTTTCCTGCTCTCTTTCATCCTATTGTCTGTGTGGCTGACTAAGATGGACATTTCCAAGAGCCTTAGGTGTTGTTATTTGATACAAAAATGTCTGGGTTTCTGTGTGACCTAGTGTTTGGTGCACTGACACATTCATACTGTGTGAAGATGGTGCATGTGTGGGAGAGAGAGAGAGTGTGTGTGTGTGTGCATGTGCGTGTATGTATGTGCATGTGCATGTATATATGCGTGTGTGCGCATGTATATGTGTGTATGTGTGTGTGCAAGTGGATAAACGTGTGCATTAAAAGAGTTAAGTGGACAATCACTACAACAACAACAGTGATAATGATGAAGATGATGATAAATAATGAATAAGTAAAATGGGAACCACCACCACTACCAATACTAATATTAGTAATAATAAGAAAAACAAAAATGATGATGATTGTGATGATGATGATGATAATGATGGGGACAATAGGCCATACTATGTCATACTAGGGAAAAAATCAACAATCTAAAGACCACGTGGCCTAGACTGATATTAAACCCACTCCACACAATTTCAACAGCAACAACAACTACTACTACTACTACCATCACCACCAACACCACCTCCGCTACCACTACTATTACTACTAGTAGGCCTACTTCTTCTTCTCAACTATGACTACACAAACAGCAGCAACAACTACTACTACTACTACCACCACCACCAACACCCACCTCCGCTACCACTACTATTACTACTAGTAGGCCTACTTCTTCTCAACTATGACTACACAAACAGCAGCAACAACTACTACTACTACTACCACCACCACCAACACCACCTCCGCTACCACTACTATTACTACTAGTAGGCCTACTTCTTCTCAGCTATGACTACACAAACAGCAGCAACAACTACTACTACTACTACCACCACCACCAACACCACCTCCGCTACCACTACTATTACTACTAGTAGGCCTACTTCTTCTTCTCAACTATGACTACACAAACAGCAGCAACAACTACTACTACTACTACCACCACCACCACCACCACCTCCGCTACCACTGCTATTACTACTAGTAGGCCTACTTCTTCTCAGCTATGACTACACAAACAGCAGCAACAACTACTACTACTACTACCACCACCACCACCACCACCACCTCCGCTACCACTACTATTACTACTAGTAGGCCTACTTCTTCTTCTCAACTATGACTACACAAACAGCAGCAACAACTACTACTACTACTACCACCACCACCACCACCACCTCCGCTACCACTGCTATTACTACTAGTAGGCCTACTTCTTCTCAGCTATGACTACACAAACAGCAACAACAACTACTGCTACTACTACCACCACCACCAACACCACCTCCGCTACCACTACTATTACTACTAGTAGGCCTACTTCTTCTCAACTATGACTACACAAACAGCAGCAACAACTACTAACAACAACACAACAACAAAAACTACTACTACTGCAGCAACAACAACAATAATAATAATGGATATTTGTTGCGCTCTTTCTCCAAAGAGCTCAGAGCGCTTACAAAGTTAACTTTAGACAACAACAATAACAATAGTAATAAACACAAAACATTGAATATATACACTACTCACAAAAAGTTAAGGATCACTATGAGAAAACAGGTGCGCAATAAACTCCGTTCGCTCCTGTTATTTTTTTCTCAGTCAAGCCAAATTGTTATGAATTCTTGTTCAGCTGTAAGTGGGCGATGTTGTGTTAGTGGAAACATTGCACGTGATTCTCTATTACTGAGCTTGGCAGCAAAAGAAAAATCGGAAACTTGCGAAAAAGGACCTTGTTTTGGATCGTTCTGCATGAACACATTGCACAAGCCAGATGGAAAAACCATTATGCACGTGCAAGCACTGCTGTTTATGTGTGAGATGCTGTCTCTTGCTTGGCTTTATAAGAAGACATACCACCAGTATTAGGCCTGATTTGACAATGCCTCCACGACGAAAATTGAGCGAGTTGGATAGGGGACGAGCTGTTGCATGGTTCCAAGATGGTGTTCCCAAGCGAGAAGTGGCCAGGCGACTTCAGGTGTCCATCTCGGTCATTGTCAGACTGATTCAACGCTTCACAGCCACTGGGAGGGTCCATGAAAGACGCAGATCTGGTCGACCGAAGAAGACAACTCCACGTGAAGATCGTCTCATTGAACGACAAGCCCTGCAGACAAGAACAGCCTCTTCCAGCATCATTCGAAGGCAGCTGAGGGTGGCTACTAACATCAACATCAGCCAGCAGACCATACGGAACCGCCTTCATGGGTTTAACCTCCGTTCTCGTCGCCCAGCTGTACGGCCACGCTTAACTCCAGCCCATAGGGCAGCACGCCGCGCCTTCTGCAGACGTCACGTGAGGTGGACACGTCAGCAATGGTCCCAGGTCCTGTTCAGTGATGAATCACGCTTCACCCTGAACCACAACGACGGCCGACTGAGGGTCTGGAGGCGCCCAGGGGAACGCTTTATTGACGCCACTGTCCAAGAAAAGGTGGCCTTTGGTGGAGGTTCTGTAATGGTCTGGGGGGCCTTCAGCCTTCACCACAGAACACCCTTGTATCATGTACAGGGTAACCTGACTGGCCTCCGATACCGGGATGAGATCCTTCGACCGCTGGCTGTGCCTACACTGCAGCAGATGGGACCGCCGGCTGTCTACCAGGATGACAACGCTCGCCCCCACAGGGCAAGGGTGGTCAACGACTTCCTGCAGCAGTCTGGAGTCAACAGAATGGAGTGGCCAGCATGCAGTCCCGACCTCAACCCGATTGAGAACCTCTGGGATGAGCTGGATCACAAAGTGAGGAGCAACTACCCCCCTCCCAGGGATGCCCAGCACCTCTACCAGATGCTGCAGGCTGAGTGGCAGGCGCTTCCACAGAGGATCTTCACCACCCTGGTCAACTCCATGAGGACTCGCTGCGTCGAGTGCCAGAACAGCCATGGCGGATACACGCATTACTGAACTTTTGGGAGCATCAGAATGCCCTGTCTTGTGATTTCAATGACTTTGGGAAATCAAATTTTGATACGTACCCACTTTGATAAAATGTACAGACCAAACGATTGCTCGAAATTGAAGGCAATTGTGTATCGTTATCACTAAAGCATTGAATTAAATGTTGGCCAAAATTCAACGCATTGGCTTTCTTATTTGGAAAGTTATGAATTAGTTTGCAAGTGATCCTTAACTTTTTGTGGATAGCTTATATTAAATACAAATCCGATACTTCACACGTGCACGCGCGCACACACAAACACACAGAATAGACATTCATGCGCGTACCGAAATCATGAGTGCGACCCAGTCAGCCAACACGGATAGCAAAATGCAAACTGCCAGTCGTTCTGCCAGCCTAGTCCAATCCACACCACACCACCCGCATCAACTGCCCAAGACGCACCCATGACCACGGTACCAGGACCAAACAGGGCTCGGTGCAGTTAGGAGTAAGACAGAGTGAAGAGGTGAGTTTTCAGCTGAGACTTAAAAGAGGACAGAGTTTGCGCATGACGGACAGAGAAAGGTAGGCTGTTCCAGATCACAGGGCCAACTTAAGCAAACGCACGGCCTGCCTGGAACTTCTTGCGGTATTGTGGAACACGACATATTCTTATATACCGATCTTCAAGTAGCGCTAAAGAGGCCTGCAACCGTGTGATATAAAACAATGTCTTGACATATCATTTGCGTAAATTAACCCATAGGCTTAGTGTAAACGCGTGTAAGAATACACCGTTGCTATTATAAACTTGACGTCACAGTTATTTATCTGGACATATCATTATCATTATCATATTATATCATCTTGTCGACGCGATCGAGATCTATGTCAAACATGGCTCAAAAGCGGTTTGTGTCTTTGTCCGAAAATGAATGGCAGTAACGGGACATAAATCCGTCTCTCCCTTGGCAGTTTACCAACACACCTCATCTTCACAAAAGATGAAGATGGGCAACACACTTGCAAGACACGTCGCCGGGACATCTAGGCCTAGGCCTATCGAACTCCATGACCCACAGCCAGGCGCGTCGACACCGGTAGCAGACGAACAATGGAAGGTCGTCACAGGGAGTGTCACAGTTGAAAATGAGGACTCTATGCTGTCGCGAGAACAGATGGATTTGATCTTCAGTCCAGAAAACGAGCTGACTGACCCTTCAAGAAGAGCGAATGCACCTCTTTTTCAAAACTGCGTATTTTCAGGTTCTGTGACCATCAACATCGCAAAAAATTGACAATGTTGTAGAAGCTGACACCCCTCTGTTTTCACGTTTTGGACTCGCTCTCATTAACTGTTACTGTTACTGTTTTATTGTTGGTTACACAAGTTTAATTAAGTGCAAATGTTGTTAGTGTTTCAGTTCATTCTTTTACTTTGTGTTAATTTTTACACTGTACGTGAATTTGTTTCACCACATGTTTCGAAATACATTTCTGTTTAAATGTTCTATTTTGGTGAACTGTATTATTTGCGTAAGGATGTGTGTGGCAGCGTGTGTGCTGCGACCATTGTAAAAATGGAAGCTTCTTCACTTCTCTGCTTTGCTGTTCCGAGCCTTTCTTTTTCTTTCTTTTCTGTTGATGCATATCGGTATATATCCGTTATTAGTATTTGTGAGTGTGATATTGCTTTTATCCTATCTCTCGTGGCTTGCTGTTTATCACACTCGGTCTCCGACCTCGTGTGATAAACAGCAAACCACTCGAGATAGGATAAAAGCAATATCACACTCACAAATCCTAATAACTGATAGTGTCAGCAAAGGAGCGGAGAGACCTGGAGGGAGTGTATAACTCAATAGATAACGCATTAATAGGACTCAGTTTAGGGGGGGGGGGGGGGGGGGGGTGTAGGAGAATGTGTGTGTGTGTGTGTGCGTGTGCGTGCGCACTCGTGAGTGAGCAAATACGTGCAAGAGTAGATGCATGAGAAATTAAACTGTGCATGTGCGTGTGGGCATTATGTGTGCACACGTGCGTGTGTGTGTGTGTGTGTGTGTGTGTGTGTGTGTGTATTTATACAGATTCAAATATACGAATGATCAAAGACAAAACATATTTATCATATATATATATGCGTTTGCGCGCATACAAACACACACACACACACACACACACACACACACACACACACACACACACACGAGATGTGTTATGAGCAGTATGGTGACTGCGTGGAGAAGTGGAAATAAACGCGGCTGTGGCTTAATGGTAAGACCCACTTCAGTGGTTTGCAATTTGAAAATCCACAGAAGTAATATCGTTGTAATACCTTCTTTTGCCATAGTTACACGCCAAAATGGGCAGATATCTTAATGAAAATCATTCTACTTTCTGTTTATGTTAAAATGAATTAAGATTGAAGCACAAAAAGTATGATAATCACAGACTGATTACCCCTACCCCAAAATGCAAAATAGTAAGCGCAAAGAAGGAAAATTAATTATTAAAAAAATTCACACGGCCAAAATAACCCGTTCTCCAAAGCGTAACATATCAATTAATTCTTCCCATATAATGGACTTTCAAAAAACAGGTGAAAACATATCCCCATGTGGGGGGGGGGGGGAGTAAACACCTATCCCAGGTAGCGGTCTATATGGCTGTTACTTTGAGTATGCACCCCGCCCCTTCCCCCACCCCCACCCCACTCACACATACACACCGAGCATATAATAAGATCCCCTAATAAGCTAAAACAAAAAACGAAAACCACAGTATAGAGATACAAATGAAAAGATTAACATCACTTATAACAATAATAATAATAATAATAATAGCATCACAGCAGATAATAAAAAATATATCACAACACTGGTGATGTTGATGTTGTTGCGGGTGTTTGCATGGAAGCCATAGGTGGGCCAAGGTGGAATGGATGATGATGATGATGGTGGTGATGATAATTATGATGATGATGGCGATGATGATTGTCACGACTCGCTAAGGTCGGACGTAGAAAAAAACAAAATCCTACTAAAGAAAAATAACCCCAGGAGAAAACTACTGACACACTCACTCAACAACAAAAAAACAAGTACGTACGAACCCAAAAACCTTTTATTTACAAATATACATTGGCGCACAAATAACATATAAATGACATAATCCTTCATTTACACATTATAATTACATAATAGCAGCACACATACATCAATTTCACCCCCATGTCTTCCAAACACATACATTGCGATTTCACACCTCAGCGCCCTTTCACACACACAGACACACACCCCAGCCCCCAGGAGCACTACGCGACGACACAAGGCAAACGGCCTCAAACACAGAGGGATCATCACAACGATGAAAAGAACCTCCCACGCCGAACAAGCGAAGCCGACGAAAAAGAAAATCCCACGCTGGTCGCGACGCACGGCCGAGGCCACAACCGGGCTGGCCAAGACCAGACCGCCCGCTCAATCAGCGGAAACGGCCCCATGGCTGACACCCGGCGGCCCTCGACGCACGCCACACGACTACCCCCAACACAGGGCAGCCACACCAACGAGGAACAGCCTCCAATGACGCCACCTCCTCGCGAACACACTCTGACGAGCAGCAGCCGGGACACGCAGACCCGCCGCTCCAAGACAGTCATCCAAACGCCAGCACGCATGCCAGACAGCAACATAACACCAAACACGCCAGTCCACAGCAAAAGCCCCAAATCCTAGATCCTTACGTCCACCAACAAAGCACGGGCCCACAGGACAGGACACTTAGGCAACTTGACCAAACCAAGCATACTGCCTGAACGAAGAAACGAAGACACGAAGAAACGGCACGATGTCCAGGCACTACGACCTTCAATACACCGGTCAACCGGTTGAAGCGAGTCAACCCGCCCCGAAGAACAAAACGGGTCCAAACGACCCACCTGCCGACACCTCTACATCAAGAGGGCCGAACTGGTGACGACAAAAGCAAAAGCCAGAGTGATTTGAAATCGGAAAGTTAGAACTCCCAACATAACGGGACTATGTTTTTACTAACTCCACAGCCGAGCAAAGCTGTTAGCCAATCACACAACGACTTACAAAACGAACAGCACAGAACAAGACTAAGACACGGACGAAAGGAAATCTAGGACTGGTGCACAAAACTTGCATACAGACATTCATACGCTTTCTTACGAACCTTCAAGAATAAACTGAACACAAACACAGCGTGCAACACGAATTGCACAAAACAAACTATCGTCTACCAGACAAGCTTAATTTTGTCTGCTCACAAAGACGCTGAGCTAATACATTTCTACTGCCCACTGACAGGCTAAAACGAAACTTAGAAAGCACTAGCACAGTGCACATGCTAAAAATACCCGAGGAATATGCCGTTTGTGACATACCCCAAGATTAAAGCGATATCCAGCTTTAATTACCAAAAACTTTCTTAAGTTCCAAAAAGGAACAGACGGCGAGGACACTAAATCCCACAAATCTAAAAGTACCTGAGGAATATGCCGTTTGTGACACTGATGATGATGGTGATGATGATGATAATGTTGTTGTTGTTGCAGGTGTTTGCGTGGAAGCCATAGGTGGGCCAAGGTGGAATGGATGATGATTATGATGATGATGATGATGATGATGATGTTGTTGTGTTGTTGTTGTTGTTGCAGGTGTTTGCCTGGAAACCATAGGGGAGGCCAAAGTGGAATGGATGATGATGATGAAGTTGATAATGATGATGACGATGGTGATGATGATGAAGGTGATGATGATGGTGATGTTGTTTGTTGTTGCAGGTGTTTGCCTGGAGGCCATAGGGGAGGCCAAGGTGGAATGGATGATGGTGATGATGATGATGATGGTGATGATGATGATGTTGTTCTTGTTGCAGGTGTTTGCCTGGAGGCCATAGGGGAGGCCAAGGTTGAACTGTTGATGATGGTGATGATGAAGTTGATAATGATGATGACGATGGTGATGATGATGATGATGATGAAGGTGATGATGATGGTGGTGATGTTGTTGTTGTTGTTGTTGCAGGTGTTTGCCTGGAGGCCATAGGGGAGGCCAAGGTAGAATGGATGATGATGATTATGATGATGTTGTTGTTGTTGCAGGTGTTTGCCTGGAGGCCATAGGGGAGGCCAAGGTGGAATGGATGATGATGATGATGGTGATGATGATGATGTTGTTGTTGTTGTTGTTGCAGGTGTTTGCCTGG
>CM065690.1:61244264-61269264 GCA_017654935.2 Phymorhynchus buccinoides | reverse complement strand
AAACGTCTCCACATTCACCTTTCGTAGCTATGAACTTTTTACTGACAATTATTACGACCCCCTGTCAGAAGACATCTCTCAAACCTCCTTAAAATCAACGGACCCATTCTCACCCCTCCTAACAAGCAGTCCGAAGACGCCATCTTCAAAGCACACAAAGAACCAACACTCAAGCTCCACTCCACCTACTGATACTGCACCGAAGGCTGAGAGAAATCGACAGGAAAGACAAGAAGCAGAGACCTCCAACATTTTTGGTGATGTCCTGAAACCAAAATCCAAGGAAAACCTTCGTATCTTAAACATCAACTGCCAAAGTATCAGAGACAAGACCTCAGAGTTTGCGGCCACCCTGGAGTATATCAAATCCGATATAGTGTGTGGCACTGAATCCTGGCTACAGGGAGAGAAACCAGGGAAACCCCTGACCACTGAGGCTATTAAGTCTAGTGAAGTGTTCCCGCCAGGCTACACCCCGTACAGGAATGACAGAAGCACTCTGGGTGGGGGAGTCTTCGTGCTGGTCAAGGATGGCTTCATCTCTACGGGTATGGATGAAGTCTACGAGTCAGGCGTCGCAGATGCAGAAATGTCCTGGACAAAAATCAAGACACATGGCAAAGACGTGACTATAGGCTCCTTCTACATGCCCCACCGCCACATGGACCACCTAGACCACCTGGATGCCTCTCTGCAGAAAGTTACTGGCAAAGGGGAAAAGAATGTCATCCTCTGCGGCGATTTCAACTGCCCAGACGTGGACTGGTATACACACACAGTCCCGGCAGGAGCCCCAGAACGCCATGTGCAGCAGAGACTGATTGAGATAGCGGAGAAGCATGGACTACACCAAGTACATGACCAGCCCACCAGAGGTGACAACATCCTCGACTTGGTGTTCTCCACTAACCCAACCCTACTCAAAGCCTCTGTCAGCATACCGGGTCTGTCAGATCACAACATGGTGGTCAGCGACTTTTGCATCAAACCATTCCAAGCAAAGAAACCTCCCAGAAAGTACTTCCTCTTCAACAAGGCAAACTGGGGTGAAATGCGGAAAGAAGCAGCAAGCATCTCGGAAAAAGTCACCACACCCAGTGATGAAGGCGCGGACGTCAACACCCTATGGAAAACGCTCAGAGATATCAGAGGCCACTGAGAAACATGTGCCATCTGTCCTTCGATCAGGCAGATTCAGATTGCCCTGGCTGAACAGTCATCTGCGCCGACTAATCAGAAAGAAAAGGAGGCTAGGCAATCAGGCCCGCAGAACAAAGAACTGGGCAAACTTCAAGACCATCCCCAAAGAATGCAAAAGATCATTTAGAAAGGCAGAAGCAGACTTCCTAAATAACACCATCAACAGAGGACTTGAGCAAAACAACACAAACCCCTTTTGGAAGTACAAGTCCAAAAACAATTACAACATCGGAATTGCACCTCTAAAAACAGAAAACTAGTCAGTGACAGTTCCAAGAAAGCCAACATACTAGCCAACCAGTTCTAGTCAGTCTTCACGAAAGCCTCACCACCGCCAAGCCCTTCTCTCACCCAGTTTCCACCAATTGAGGGTCTCCACATCGGAAGAGGAGGAGTGGCAAAGCTACTACGGAATATAAACCCGTCCAAAGCAGCAAGCCCTGACAATATCCCAACCAAGTGCTTAAAGAATGTGCAACCGAGCTGGCAGAAGGACTGACTTGCATTTTCCAGAGATCAGTTAGCACATGGACCCTGCCAGACGACTGGCTTTCAGCCAATGTTGCACCTATCTTCAAGAAAGGGGATAAGCACATGGCGGAAAACTACAGGCCTGTCTCTCTACCATCGGTGACAAGCAAGCTCCTGGAGCACATCATCTGCAGTCACCTGATGCAGCATTTAGGGAGACACAAGATCCTCACCAACCTGAATCATGGATTCCGTCGGGGCTTCTCCTGTGAGACCCAGCTGGTCACTACCCTCCATGATCTGTGCTCAAGCTTTGAGAAGAACGTGCAGACGGACATCGCGATCCTGGACTTCTCGAAGGCATTCAACACCATGCCCCACTCAAAGCTGTTGGAGAAACTGGAGAGTTACGGTGTAAGAGGCCCCCTCTACCAGTGGCTCACCAACTTCCTCACCCAGAGGCGTATGAAGGTGGTGGTGGTAGAAGGAAAATCGTCCGATCAAGTCACTGTGGAATCTGGCGTGCCCCAAGGCACCGTTCTTGGCCCCATACTATTCGTATGCCACATCAACGACCTCCCGTAATCCAACATCAGGCTCTTTGCAGACGACTGCCTGCTCTACCGTGAAATAAGGACACAGGCAGACCATGAAACCCTGCAAGGCGACCTGAAGAGACTGGAAACATGGGCTGAAGGGTGTGGCATGAGATTCAACACCAAGAAATGCTACATTATGAGTATGCGGCATAGATCACCATACCTATGCCAGCTGGGAAACCACATACTGCCACAGGTTGACACCTACCCCTACCTCGGAGTAGAGTTAAGTAACAACTTGTCCTGGACAGCCCACATAAACAAGATCGCCAAGAAAGCAAACGCCAGCCTGGGCATGCTTCGAAGGAATCTACGCTTCTGTCCTGAAAACTGCCGAAAGAACGCTTATGTCTCACTTGTTAGATCCCTCCTGGAGTATAGCTCCACGGTCTGGGACCCATACCCGCAAGGCGAAATCAACAAGTTAGAAGGCATCCAGCGAAGGGCAGCCTGGTTCATCAAGCGAGATTACCGGTCCCGCAACCCAGGCTGTGTCACTGCCATGCTTCAAGATCTCAACCTGCCCCCGTTGCAAGAAAGGAGAAGGCAACAACCTTTCTATGTAAGATCATAGTAGGGCAACTACCTTGCATTGAGGCGGAAAAATACCTAACATCGGCACAAAACAAAAGACTCATCAGACCAACAAGATCGGAAAACCACGAAAACAAAAACATTGTCGAGCAATTCGCAAGAAACAACAGGCGCTGCTACAACATCCAGCACTCAAAAACAACAGTGTTCAAAAACAGCTTCTTTCCCAGAACAACCAGGGAATGGAATGCTCTCAACGACAGTGTTGTTTCAGCTGGGTCGTTTCAGCTGGGTCGGTGGGGCTTTTAAGAACCTCCTCCACCAGATCCCCAACCAGATGTAAACAACACCCTTCCACCCCCTTCCCCCAATCCCCACCCCTCACCCCATTCTCCCCCATTTTCCTCCACCACCACCCATCGACAGAGCAACAAGATATACGGAAATGCCTGAAGAAGGAGGAAGACAGAAAAAGACCAAGAGAAAAAAGAATGAGGAATGAAAGATCAAGAAAGGAAAACAAGAAGAAGGAAGAATCAAGAAGAAAGAAAGATCAGGAACAAGAAGGAAAGATCAAGAATAAAAAAGAAAATAATAAGAATAAAAAGATAATGTGATTAGGGAATAGGTGCGCTCCCCTAGTTTTTCGTCGATTAATTGGCACAAAAGTGGCCCTTTCGACTATTACACAGAAACAGAAAACGATAGGTGTGTCCTGTGCACTGAACGCAGCAACAGGTTTGCCGTGATTGGAGCACTAAACCTCAACAACGAGCCTGATGCCTCGGTATGTGGATTATTCATATATAGTTATATAGGTGTGTCCTGTGCATTGAACGCAGCAACAAGTTTGCCGTAATTTGAGCACTAGACCTCAACAACGAGCCTGATGCCTCGGTATGTGGATTATTCATATATAGTTATATAGATGTGTCATGTGCACTGAACGCAGCAACAAGTTTGCCGTGATTGGGGCACAGTCCCTCCTCCCCCCCCCCCCCTCTCTCTCTCTCTCTCTCTCTCTCTCTCTCTCTCTCTCTCTCTCTCTCTCTCTCTCTCTCTCTCTCTCTCTCTAAAATCAATCAATCAATCTCTCTCTCTCTCTCTCTCTCTCTCTCTCTCTCTCTCTCTCTCTCTCTCTCTAAAATAAATAAATAAATAAATAAATTAAATCAAATCAATCAATCTCTCTCTCTCTCTCTCTCTCTCTCTCTCTCTCTCTCTCTCTCTCTCTCTCTCTCTCTCTCTCTCTCTCTCTCTCTCTCTCTCTCTCTCTCTCTCTCTCTCTCTCGGTGATGTGGATGCTTTATTTTCATGTGCTTACAACATTCTATTCTTGTGTGTGTGTGTGTGTGTGTATGCGTGCGTGTGTGTGTATGCATGGGTGCTACTCTTTTATTTTTACACTGATTTCAGTATTTTTAATTTTACTAGAAACTGAACTTCATTTTTTTTTAATTCATCAGCAACAAAACATTGACCACAAGCGATTTGAGGCGTTTTGAACTTAGTCTAGTTGTTCTATCTTGGAAGTTTACAAAGGCAATGTAATAATTTTACAAGGCTTATCAGACTCAAACTGTCTCTGTCTCTCATTTTAGCTGTCTGTCTGTCTCGAGGTGATGAGAATAGCGTCCAATCGGTCAGAGACCCTTATGGACGGTGTCTGTCTCGTTGTATCTCTCTTAAGTTGCCCCCCCTGAATCGTCCGACGGGGCTGTCGGGGCCATGGGTCCCTGGACCCCTGCCTTTCAGTTTTGTTCATTTGGGGGAGTAGCACCCATGTGTATGTATGTATATATGTATATGTATGTATGTATGTATGTATGTATGTATGTATGTATGTATGTGTGTATTAATTGCTCTATTTTATTTTATTTAACTATGCTTATGTATGCCTTGTGCTTTTCGCTGCTATATATATATTGTTGTATTATTGATGTATTGATTTTTCGGCTTATTTTCCTATTTTCTTATATTTTTCCTTTTCCTCTCCTTTTTCATGTTTTTTTCAACTTTCTTTCATTTGGATTTGTTTTTATATTTTCGAGGGCATGGTGTAAAAAAGCTTATGCTTATCTATTAACCCTCAAGAAACATTGTATTCGTATTCGTATTCTCTCTCTCTCTCTCTCTCTCTCTCTCTCTCTCTCTCTCTCTCTCTCTCTCTCTCTCTCTCTCTCTCTCTCTCTCTCTCTCTCTCTCTCTCTCTCTCTCTCCTCTCTCATTAATTCCTGTTTGATGCCAAAAACAACCTCACAAATTAACGAGGGGAAGTAAAGAAAGACTGGCAGGCTGAAATCGGTTACTGCTAGCAATTACCATTTATAGTTGCCTTGTTCAAACGTTTCAGGGCGACTTTTAGCGCTTTGTGTTAACATTTATCGGTTACTGCTAGCAATTACTATTTATAGTTGCCTTGTTCAAAAGTTTCAGGACGACTTTTATCGCTTTGTGTTAACATGTTTATATTTACAACAAACAAACAACTACACGACAAGTGTAAAGTGACGTTATTTTATTCACAAGAGACAAAACAAAACTACTGGATATTTCGGCGAATTTATTTATTTATTTATTAAGACAACTTTTATAGCGCCTAACCTTTAAGCTCTAAGTGCTTTACAGAAATCACTAAGATGAATAGTAAACACAATGAACAAAAAGTATGCATCAAACATTGACCAACACCCCCCTTCCCTGATCCCTCAGTCAATTTCTCAATCACTCCAAATAATGAATGACATAATCTACAGTACACTTTCGCAACCAACTTGAAACACTCACACTGATGGACACTTAAAGACGCCCGGGCCACACTATTAACAAATCACACTCACACCCACACTTATAACGATAGAGAGAGAAAGAGAACGAGAGAGAGAAAGAGAATGAGACAGACATACAGACAGACAGACAGAGAAAGACAGAGACGGAGAATGCACCTTTATCAACATAGACAAACAAGAAAACAGAAAACAGCAAATATAGCAAAAGGAGCAAAAAGCATGCAACAACAGGAGCAAAAAAACAACCAGATCAAAATTAAAAAAACAATACTTCCCCTCTACAGTCCAATGCGTAAAATGTTTATATTTCACTGTTTCATGGAAAGTTACTGGCTCTGCTGTCCTCCTCTCCTTGCAGTTTGTTATTTCTTCCTCGATAAACACAGTCCGACCTTGTATTGCTTTTTATGTGAAGTTGTTAGCATCTATCTGTCTTGCAAGACGATGGTGTAGCTAGGATGGCCATAGAGTGGCTGTGGAGGTCAACTGTAGAGGGGCAGTGTCTTCCATAGACGATGGTGTAGATAGGATGGCCATAGAGTGGCTGTGGAGGTCAACTGTAGAGGGACAGTGTCTTCCACAGATGATGGTGTAGATAGGATGGCCATAGAGTGTCTGTGGAGGTCAACTGTAGAGGGGCAGTGTCTTCCATAGACGATGGTGTAGCTAGGATGGCCATAGAGTGGCTGTGGAGGTCAACTGTAGAGGGGCAGTGTCTTCCATAGACGATGGTGTAGCTAGGATGGCCATAGAGTGGCTGTGGAGGTCAACTGTAGAGGGACAGTGTCTTCCATAGACGATAGCTAGGATGGCCATAGAGTGGCTGTGGAGGTCAACTGTAGCTAGGATGGCCATAGAGTGGCTGTGGAGGTCAACTGTAGCTAGGATGGCCATAGAGTGGCTGTGGAGGTCAACTGTAGCTAGGATGGCCAACTGTAGAGGTCTAGTAGCTAGGATGGCCATAGAGTGTGGAGGTCAACTGTAGATGAGTGTCTTCCATAGTCAACTGTAGCTAGGATGGCCATAGAGTGGCTGTGGAGGTCAACTGTAGAGGGGCAGTGTCTTCCATAGACGATGGTGTAGCTAGGATGGCCATAGAGTGGCTGTGGAGGTCAACTGTAGAGGGGCAGTGTCTTCCATAGACGATAGCTAGGATGGCCATAGAGTGGCTGTGGAGGTCAACTGTAGCTAGGATGGCCATAGAGTGGCTGTGGAGGTGGAGGTCTTCCATAGACGATGTGTAGCTAGGATGGCCATAGAGTGGCTGTGGAGGTCAACTGTAGAGGGGCAGTGTCTTCCATAGACGATGGTGTAGCTAGGATGGCCATAGAGTGGCTGTGGAGGTCAACTGTAGAGGGGCAGTGTCTTCCATAGACGATGGTGTAGCTAGGATGGCCATAGAGTGGCTGTGGAGGTCAACTGTAGAGGGGCAGTGTCTTCCATAGACGATGGTGTAGCTAGGATGGCCATAGAGTGGCTGTGGAGGTCAACTGTAGAGGGGCAGTGTCTTCCATAGACGATGGTGTAGCTAGGATGGCCATAGAGTGGCTGTGGAGGTCAACTGTAGAGGGGCAGTGTCTTCCATAGACGATGGTGTAGCTAGGATGGCCATAGAGTGGCTGTGGAGGTCAACTGTAGAGGGGCAGTGTCTTCCATAGACGATGGTGTAGCTAGGATGGCCATAGAGTGGCTGTGGAGGTCAACTGTAGAGGGGCAGTGTCTTCCATAGACGATGGTGTAGCTAGGATGGCCATAGAGTGGCTGTGGAGGTCAACTGTAGAGGGGCAGTGTCTTCCATAGACGATAGCTAGGATGGCCATAGAGTGGCTGTGGAGGTCAACTGTAGAGGGGCAGTGTCTTCCATAGACGATGGTGTAGCTAGGATGGCCATAGAGTGGCTGTGGAGGTCAACTGTAGAGGGGCAGTGTCTTCCATAGACGATGGTGTAGCTAGGATGGCCATAGAGTGGCTGTGGAGGTCAACTGTAGAGGGGCAGTGTCTTCCATAGACGATGGTGTAGCTAGGATGGCCATAGAGTGGCTGTGGAGGTCAACTGTAGAGGGGCAGAGTGTCTTCCATAGACGATGGTGTAGCTAGGGTGGCCATATAGTGGCTGTGGAGTTCAACTGTAGTGTGGTAGTGTCTTCCATAGACGATGGTGTAGGTAGGATGACCATAGAGTGTCTGTGGAGGTCAACTGTAGAGGGGCAGTGTCTTCCATAGACGATGGTGTAGCTAGGATGGCCATAGAGTGGCTGTGGAGGTCAACTGTAGAGGGGCAGTGTCTTCCATAGACGATGGTGTAGCTAGGATGGCCATAGAGTGTCTGTGGATGTCAAGTGTAGAGGGGCAGTGTCTTCCATAGACGATGGTGTAGCTAGGATGGCCATAGAGTGGCTGTGGAGGTCAACTGTAATGGGGCAGTGTCTTCCATAGACGATAGCTAGGATGACCATAGAGTGGCTGTGGAGGTCAACTGTAGAGGGGCAGTGTCTTCCATAGACGATGGTGTAGCTAGGATGACCATAGAGTGGCTGTGGAGGTCAACTGTAGAGGGGCAGTGTCTTCCATAGACGATGGTGTAGCTAGGATGGCCATAGAGTGGCTGTGGAGGTCAACTGTAGAGGGACAGTGTCTTCCATAGACGATGGTGTAGCTAGGATGGCCATAGAGTGGCTGTGGAGGTCAACTGTAGAGGGGCAGTGTCTTCCATAGACGATGGTGTAGCTAGGATGGCCATAGAGTGGCTGTGGAGGTCAACTGTAGAGGGGCAGTGTCTTCCATAGACGATGGTGTAGCTAGGATGGCCATATAGTGGCTGTGGATGTCAACTATAGAGGGACAGTGTCTTCCATAGACGATAGTGTAGCTAGAATGGCCATAGAGTGGCCTGTGGAGGTCAACTGTAGAGGGACAGTGTCTTCCATAGACGATGGTGTAGCTAGGATGGCCATAGAGTGGCTGTGGAGGTCAACTGTAGAGGGGCAGTGTCTTCCATAGACGATGGTGTAGCTAGGATGGCCATAGAGTGGCTGTGGAGGTCAATTGTAGAGGGGCAGTGACTTCCATAGACTGGGGTGTAGCTAGAATGGCCATAGAGTGGCCCGTGGATGTCAATTGTGGAGGGGCAGTGTCTTCCATAGACGATGGTGTAGCTAGGATGACCATAGAGTGGCTGTGGAGGTTAACTGTAGCTAGGATGGCTATAGAGTGGCTGTGGAGGTCAACTGTAGAGGGGCAGTGTCTTCCATAGACGATGGTGTAGCTAGGATGGCCATAGAGTGGCTGTGGAGGTCAACTGTAGAGGGGCAGTGTCTTCCATAGACGATGGTGTAGCTAGGATGGCCATAGAGTGGCTGTGGATGTCAACTGTAGAGGGGCAGTGTCTTCCATAGACGATGGTGTAGCTAGGATGGCCATAGAGTGGCTGTGGAGGTCAACTGTAGAGGGGCAGTGTCTTCCATAGACGATGGTGTAGCTAGGATGGCCATAGAGTGGCTGTGGAGGTCAACTGTAGAGGGTCAGTGTCTTCCATAGACGATGGTGTAGCTAGGATGACCATAGAGTGGCTGTGGAGGTCAACTGTAGAGGGTCAGTGTCTTCCATAGACGATGGTGTAGCTAGGATGACCATAGAGTGGCTGTGGAGGTCAACTGTAGAGGGGCAGTGTCTTCCATAGACGATGGTGTAGCTAGGATGGCCATAGAGTGGCTGTGGAGGTCAACTGTAGAGGGTCAGTGTCTTCCATAGACGATGGTGTAGCAAGGATGACCATAGAGTTGCTGTGGAGGCGTTAACCAGGCCCGAGAACTACAGACACCTGCAGTGTTGGTCTTGAATTTAGAGCAACCCTCTCAGAATCGCATCCGTTAAGCGGATGAAGCTCGACTGTGTGGCTTCAGTCTTCCCATTGAGCCCACAGCCACTCACTCTGGGTAGGAGTCGGTCCGGGACCGAAAAAAAACCTCGCCTCTGATGGGATTCGAACCCAAGATCTCCCAGCCAGTGAGGCTGGGGCAGAGTTGGTGCCCTGAAAGGAAACAATCTGAGCACGGTTTGAAAGATAAGAGGTGAACCACTGGAGAGCTGTACCACTGATGCCGAAGACAGATTCCAAATGGGAAAGAAGAGTGTTGTGATCAATGGTATCAAACGCTGCTGAAAGGTCCAAAAGAGTCAGAACTGAGAGTTTTTCTTCATCAAGAGAAAGAAGAAGATCATTAACAACCTTTACTAAAGCAGTTTCAGTACTGTGACTTGGTCTGTAAGCTGACTGAACAGGATTGAATAAATCATTAGAATTGAGATGGTGAGAAAGCTGTGAGAGAACAATCTTTTCCATGATCTTTGACACACAAGATAAATTTGAGACAGGTCTGAAGCTTTTTAAATCATTGTGGTCTAGTGAGGGCTTTTTGAGTAGAGGTTTGACAATGGCAGTTCTGTAGACATCAGGAAAGAGACCAGAAGACAGAAAATTGTTGATTATGTTGGTTAGTACAGGTAACACAACATCCAAACATTCATACAGCAGAGAATTGGGAATGGGGGCACGGTCACATGTTTTGGGTGCAGACTTTTTCAAGATCTTCAACGCATCTTCTTCGCTGACAGGAGAGAAGTGAGAGTGTGAATTGTCAGTGAAAGGTGTGCCTAGTGGTTGAGAATCAGTCAGCTGTTTATCAAATTCATTTTTGATTGTTTCAACTTTCTTGCAAAAGAAATCAGAAAAGATGTTAGGCAGAGTGGAAGGAGGATAGATAGTGGGTAGTCAGGAAGATTTCGTGCGAGCAGACAGGCTGTTAGTAATATGATAGAGTTCTTTGCTGGATTTGGCCTCAGACATCTCGCTAGTGTAAAAAAGAGTCTTAGCTTTGCCAACAAGAAAAGAAAAAGTTCTTAGCTTTAGTGTGGATTTGTTTAAGAACAGTCAGTCCACCCTTTCCCTGCATCTCCGCTCGTCTCCGCTGATCCTCCGCATGTCTCCGCTCCCCTTTTGCTTCCACAAGCTCGTCACTGAAAAGCTTGAACCAGGGACTGGTGGCCTTTTTCAAGGACACACACGGCATGATGAAGGAGCGTGACGGTCCAACACGGCACTCAGGGACACGTTGTACTGAGCGGCTGTGGAATCCTCGTGGGACCCCAGCTCAGCCTGCAGATCCTCTTGGAATGCCGCTCTGTCGATGACACAGATGTTCCGGATGTTGCGGCGGACAGGAACAGCAGATGGCAGCTCCATGCTGAAGACAGCAACAACACAGGAGTGATCTGACTCCAGACCACAGTTCACCTCCGTTGACTAGAGGACTCCGTCGCTGGGTCTGTCAATGACCAGATCCAGGGTATGTCCACGCTTGTGGGTTGATCCCTCTACAGCCTGACGAAGACTATGCATGTGGAGGAGTTCAAGGAATGTCACAGCACTATGATAATTGGAGGAGTCCACATGAACATTGAAGTCACCGAGGACACAAACGTTGCCATGGAGTGTGTTGCAGTGGTCCAAAAGTTCAGGAAACTGATAAAAGAATACAGGCTCAGTTGTTTGATTTCGTTGGCGGCGGACGATACACACACATGAAGTGGAGCACTTGATGCTGAGAAGTCAAAGAAACTTGTAAAAGTTGGAAAGCAGGGTACCTAAAGGCAAACTTGGTGATGAAGTTGAGGTGGGGGAAGTTAATCTTTCTGTAGATCACTGCAATTCCGCCTCCTCGGCCAGAGGTGCGTGGTTGCGAGAAGATCGAATACCCACCAGGGGTAAGATCAACACATGCAGCTTCATCACCCTTTGGTTTGAGCCAAGGATGACAATAGAGTGGCTGTGGAGGTCAACTATAGAGGGGCAGTGTCTTCCATAGACGATGGTGTAGCTAGGATGGCCATAGAGTGGCTGTGGAGGTCAACTGTAGAGGGGCAGTGTCTTCCATAGACGATGGTGTAGCTAGGATGGCCATAGAGTGGCTGTGGAGGTCAACTGTAGAGGGACAGTGTCTTCCATAGACGATGGTGTAGCTGGGATGGCCTTAGAGTGGCTGTGGAGGTCAACTATAGAGGGACAGTGTCTTCCATAGATGATGGTTTAGCTAGGATGGCCATAGAGTGGCTGCGGAGGTCAACTATAGAGGGACAGTGTCTTCCATAGACGATGGTTTAGCTAGGATGGCCATAGAGTGGCTGTGGAGGTCAACTATAGAGGGACAGTGTCTTCCATAGACGATAGTGTAGCTAGGATGGCCATAGAGTGGCCGTGGAGGTCAACTGTAGAGGGACAGTGTCTTCCATAGACGATGGTGTAGCTAGGGTGGCCATAGAGTGGCTGTGGAGGTCAACTGTAGAAGGACAGTGTCTTCCATAGACGATGGTGTAGCTAGGATGGCCATAGAGTGGCTGTGGAGGTCAACTGTTGAGGGACAGTGTCTTACATAAACGACGGTGTAGCTAGGATGGCCATATAGTGGCTGTGGAGGTCAACTGTTGAGGGACAGTGTCTTCGATAGACGATGGTGTAGAGCTAGGATGACCATAGAGTGGCTGTGGAGGTCAACTGTTGAGAGGCTGTCTTAAACTCTGGCTGCAGGTGTGTGTGTGTGTGTGTGTGTGTGTGTGTGTGTGTGTGTGTGTGTGTGTGTGCATTAGATGCAGAGGGGGGCAGGGGTGGTGGTTTGAAAGACGCTGATAAAGACACCAGCCACACACGCACACACATTTATGAAGCACATAAACATGCACTAAAAATAACCAGAACACTATGGTTAGAAACGGTGTAATAGTGAACGCAATTGTGGTACTGCTAAGGTTAACGTCCAGCAGAATGCTGTGACTGGGAACAGTGCCATAGAAACACACGAAGGCTTCAAGGTGAATGCTGCAGGCGTTCGGCAGAACGATCTGGCTAGGAATGGCACAACGCATGAAGGCATCATTGCTAACGCCACAGGCTAAGTTTGAGCAGAACGCTTTGGCTAGGAATGGCACAACACATGAACGCATCACTGCTAACGCCACAGGCTATGTTTGAGCAGAACGCTCTGGCTAAGAATGGTACAATGCATGAAGGCATCACTGCTAACGCCACAGGCTAAGTTTGAGCAGAACGCTCTGGCTAGGAATGGTACATCGCATGAAGGCACCACTGCTAACGCCACAGGCTAAGTTTGAGCAGAACGCTTTGGTTAGGAATGGTGCAGCGCATGAAGGCATCACTGCTAACGCCACAGGCTAAGTTTGAGCAGAACGCTGTGGATAGAAACAGACATGAAGGCATCACTACTAACGCCACAGGCTAAGTTTGAGCAGAACGCTTTGGCTAGGAATGGCACAACGCATGAACGCATCACTGCTAACGCCACAGGCTAAGTTTGAGCAGAACGCTGTGGATAGAAACAGACATGAAGGCATCACTACTAACGCCACAGGCTAAGTTTGAGCAGAACGCTTTGGCTAGGAATGGCACAACACATGAACGCATCACTGCTAACGCCACAGGCTAAGTTTGAGCAGAACGCTGTGGATAGAAACACATTCATGAAGGCATCAGGGTGATTATTGGAGCGCTTTCGTAACCTTGGAGCGCTTTCGTAACCTTGGAGCGCTTTCGTAACCTCGCGAGGAACGGGAAACATGGGATGATGTGCTATTTTTTTTAGAGGGGAGGTAAGTTTGTAGGAAGTGTGGCGTTGATTATCCCCCTTGCCTGAGGCGGTAATCTGCCCTTGATTAGCTCTGAGCTGTGAGAATTACCGCCCTTTGCCACACACTTCCGCCACAGATCCCGTCTTCAAAGCTAATTAGGGAAACCAACAGACATCAGGCCTCTTTGCTCTGTCTCTGTCTGTCAGTCTGCCCCCCCCCCCCCCTTCCCTCCCCTCTCTCTCTCTCTCTCTCTCTCTCTCTCTCTCTCTCTCTCTCTCTCTCTCTCTCTCCGTCATTTATTGTCCTTTGCTGATCTACGATCGCAAAGGAGTATGAATTCGTTCGTGGATGTTTCTTTTTTGTCTTTTGCCGATCTCCGATCGCAAAGGAGTATGTTTTCGTTCGTGTATGTTTCTTTGTTGTCCTAAAGTAAATCGTTAAGGGGCCATAACTTCCACACCGTAGGTCCTAGAGTCTTGAAACTTGGCATGGAGGTACTTTCGCTAATGACCGTTCTGATGATGGCATACCAATTAAGGTCAACGTCAAGGTCAGGGTGTATAAAAATTGGGTTTTTCTGTCCCAAGGATATCTCCCGAGCCGCTTGACCGAATCGTTTCCAATTTTGTGTGGTGGCGTGTCACCATGAGAGGAAGGCATCCGCGCATAAATTATCGCCGTCGTGACCTTGACCTTGACCTTGGCGTATGACCTTGAAAACCAAAAATCTTTAAGGGGCTATAACTTCCACATCGTTGGTCTTAGAGACTTCAAACTTGGCATGTAGGTACTTTGGCATGTGGCCGTTCTGATGATGGCATACCGATCAATGTCAAGGTCAAGGTCATGGAGATCTGTAGGCCTTGAATGTGGTAGGGGTCTAAAAATTGGGTTTTAAGCCATATTTTCCACATTTGTAATTGACAGAAGCGCTTCAGATTGTGTGTGGTACTGTATAGCTTAGAGTAGAAAACATCCGAGCATAAATTATCGCCATGCTGACCTTGACCTTGAAGTGTGACCTTGAAAACCGAAATTTCCTTCTTTGCGCTATATATTTCTTATCCAAGCTGTATCTCGTGAACTAGAAGACATAATCCCTTCCAATTTTGTGTCAGGATGTGACACGAAGAGTATAACACATTCGTATATACATTGTCCCTCGAATATACAATGTCGCCGAGCGGCAGACATGTTTCCGTTTTTCTTCACCCTCCTATATCGTGAAATACTGTATAGAATCACTCTAAATGTTGTGTGGGGGTGTAAAAAGAAGAGTAGAAAACATTGGAGTATAAATTATGCCACGTGGGATTTTAATGTCGCCGAGCGGCAGACATGTCTCCGAGTTAAGGGTGTACACCCCATTAAGGGTGTACACCACACTAATTAAGGGTGTACATCCCGGTAAAGGAGGGGGTCTAATACTAAATGTAAATGTGGTAGAGTAGGTATTAGACAGGATTTGGAGATTAATGGGAGAAAAGCACATCAAATCTTCAAGCTGAATGCAGTTCAACTTGACAGCTGACAAAAACTTGGGCCAACAGCCCTTCTCTTCGCTTGTCTGATCACAGAGTGAAAGTCAGTGGAAAACATCAAGGCCTAGGTAGATTCTATTGGCTGAAAAGTGTTCACTAAAGTGACTCTTGTTAACTTCAACAAGGGAAATAATCATAAGTTAATCATGCTTGGTCCTAGGTCACAAATATTAAAACAAACAAAGTAAAACATAATTTCCTGCAATCTAGTTTCTATTATATTCCCAAATCTCCAAATCCTGTCTAATACTTACTCTACCACATAAAAGACATCCTTGCACAAAATGTGCCACGTGGGGCTTAAATGTCGCCGAGTGGCAGACATGTCTCAGTGTTAAGGGTGTGCACCCCACCAATTAAGGGTGTGCATCCCGGAAAACGATTTGCACCCAGTCAAGGGTGTGTAGGTGCTTCACCCAAAGGTCACAAGGAGGACGGGGACCTAAGATGTGACGGGGAAGGGACGTACAGGGCGGGGCATGTACAGGGCGTAACCTGCAAAGGACATATCTGCCGCACGGCGATGCCCTTGTTTTGTTTTGTTTTTCTGCCTGTCCCAAGGATATCTCCCGAACCACTTGACCGCATCGCTTCAAATTTTGTGTGGAGGTGTGTCACCATGAGAGGAAGGCATCCGCGCAAACATTATTGCCGTCGTGACTTTGACCTTGGCGTATGACCTTGAAAACCGAAAATGCATATGTATTATGTTCTTCTCTTCTTTCCTTACATTCGTATGCATGATTGTGTGTTCATTCACTTCTGGGGGTATTCGTTCAGTCGATTATTTATTACATCTTTTTCTGTTCAGTTTGTGACATTATTTCTACATATTGATTTTCATTATTTCACTTCTTAGCTATTTAACATATTCAACTATTAATTCATTGACTTGTTATATATTTATAATGTATGTGCGTGTATAGATAATTCAAGTGTTCTATTGTGATAGGGGCTGTTGGCCTATGTCATTAAAAGTCTTGTCAACGTCAGCGTCTCTTAATCCCCCCTCTCTCTCCCCCCTTACTCTTCACGCTTATCATAGACAGCGATAAACAGAGATATATGGAGACAGACTGAAGGACGAATAGACAGAGAAAGAGAGAAAGGCTCAGAGAAAGAGAAAGAGACAGAATCTCACACACACATTCAGTCCATCTGGCCAGTTTGTTTTGAGTTTGTGTCGCCATAATCTCTCTTTGGCCCTGTGGTGGTGTCTTTGGCACGCATCCTGTCGATGATGGTGACCCTCATGTCCAGGATGCTGTGTTCAGTCCCCTGAAAGTGGCAGGCCACCAACATGTCCTGTTAATGGTGGCTGTTGTCCCTGGTCGCTGCCTTTTTGATCGCCGGGTTGACACCAATGCTGGAGCGGTGCGCATGGAAGCATCTCTGCAACGTCTGGCCCGTCTCTCCCACGTATTGCACGTCTCTACACTTGGCACAGTCTATGAGGTACAACAGATTCGTGCTCTTGCAGGTTCCCCTGTCTCGAATGGTGAATCTCTGGCCTGTCCGGACGCTGCAGAAAGTGGTGGTCTGCTGTAGATGGAGTTGGCAGACGATGCAGCGCTTGGCACCGCACTTGAAGCATCCAGCCCCCGTCTTCCCCGTTCTGAGGCGCTGTGGGAGGCTTGGACGGCATGAGAAGCCTGCGGAGGTTGAGGCTGCTGCGTTCTCCGATGATGGGCGGGCGTGGCACGGCCTTCTTCATTCTTCTGCTCCGGTGCAGCGTGGGCATGAGCTCCTTCAGCCATCGTCCAAGAGGTGGGTGTGTCGGGTTGTGTGTGATCACCACCGGCACTCTTCCTGGCTTCTTGTTCTTCACTGCATACTGCAGGGTGTCCTTTCTGGGTATATTGGCCACTTTGGTGATGGCCGCCTCCAGCAGCGAGTCTGGGTAGCCTCGCCTCCGCAGTTTCTGCTTCAGTTCTTCACTCCTCTGCTGGAACAGTTCGTCAGTGGAGCAGATTCGGCGCAGTCGGAGACATTGTCCAAATGGGATGCTCCTCAGGCAGTGGCGTGGGTGGCACGAATGGAAGGGGAGCAGCATGTTGGCGTCTGTGGGTTTCATGTGAAGGTCAGTGACCAGTCTGCCATCTACGATGCTGATGCTGGCGTCCAGGTAAGGGATGTTGGTTCTGCCGTAGTTCCAGGTGAATTTGATTGTCTGGTGTTGTTGGTTTATCCAGTTTGGGAACTGTCGCAGGTTCTCCTCACCCAGTGCACCCAGTATCCACAGCAACAGGATGTCGTCGATGAAGCGCCTCCAGTATCTGCCATGGTGATGTGGACAGTAGCTGCTTTTCCAACCACCCCATGAATAGGTTTGCAATTGCTGGTGCCATGGGTGTGCCCATTGCCGTGCCCTGGACCTGCTTCTAGATTTTGCTGTCAAAGGCAAACACGTTGTTCTGTAGAACGTGGTCCACAATTTCAAGGAGGGTGGTGATGGGAGGCACGTCAGTGTCAGGGGTCTGAATTTGAAGCATGTCGTTTAGGGATGTCGCCACTTCGTTCGGAGGGATGCTGGGATAAAGTGCCGTGACGTCGATGGTGACGATGAGGGCGTCTTCTGCAAGTGGCGTGATGTTGCAGTTCCACTTTTCTATCGTGTGCAGCATGTGGGTGGTGTCCTTGATGTAGGATGGCAGACTCTGGACCACGGGCTGCAGCCAATGATCCACCAGTCGGGATAGACGTTCTGTGGGTCCACTGACGCCTGATACAATTGGGCGGCCCGGAGGGTTGGTGCAGTCTTTGTGTACTTTGGGCAGGTGGTAGAAGGCTGCAGTTCTGACTCCTTCTTCTTTCACTTGGGCCCAGTCGTAGCACTTGCTGTCAATAAGCTCTTTCTCGTGAAGCTTTCCAACTAGTTCATTGGAGCGTCTGGCAATTTCTTTGCAAGAGGCTGGTAGTGGGGGTGGTGTTTTCCAGTTGTATGGCTTCTTGCTCATATTAGGCAAAGTCCTGTACGACAACAGCTCCTCCCTTGTCTGCTGGGGAGATGCGCAGCACCCGTTTGTTCACCAGGTCGCGTAGCTGACTCAGGGCTTCTCGGTTCTTTCTGCTGATGTTGCGGCTGCATGGTGGTTGGGGCACATGGGAGGTGACTCTGGAGACGATTGTTGAACAGTATGCACCGAGGGCCTCGTCTCTGCCTTTTGGAAGTTCCTAGAAGTTCTTCTTGTAGAACTTGGGCCAAGTTGGAATTGTTGTAGGCGCATCCTCCTCCAACCAGAATTCTTTCAAGCGAATCCTTCGCAGACCTTCCAGCGTACCTTCCAGAAGCTGTACCTCGATGTGGAACCCTGGCGTTGGGCAGAATTTGGGCCCAAACGACAGCGGTTGTATTTTGTGCCGTGTGTTGTTGATGGAGGCGAGGTTGTCCAGTTTCTTGTTTTTTCTCTTTCTGCATTCAGTTTTTACATTTTTCTCTTTTCTTTGCAGCGAGGAGACGAAATTGAGGAATTTGTCTGGTTCTCTTCTTTGCGCTATGGTCTTCATGTTCTCTAGTTCTTTCTTCAGTTGGTTGATGGCATTCTTGTAGAATCTTGTGCAGAGGCGCATGATGGTGACTTCTGTGGTTCTCGGGTTCTTGTTGATGTCTTGAAGCAGTGTGGCATCAGATGGAAGGGCTGTCATGGCGAAGTTGACTTTCATGCCTCTTGGTGTGATGTGTCGCTTCAGGCAGGTATCGATGAAGGTATGGTGAGACTTGTAGCACTCAATTTTGCTAGCTGTTCACAGTCCCTGGCTGATCTCTGTGTTGGGGTGGCCGTGTGTGTGTGTGTGTTGTGGTGTGGTTTGTTGTGTGTGTGTATGTGTGTGTGTTTGATTGACTGTAGAATCATACGCACACCCGATGATGATGTTTTTCACTTACGAAACAAAACACTTGAACACTGTCCGTGCCTATTGCTGGGCTATCAATCAGAAGTTCAGAAGTCTCTCTGAGAATTTAATGTATTCATGTTCTGTGTATTTTAAGGATATTTTGACCCATTTTGTGTGCATCACAGAGTATTGCCTTCAGGCGCATGTGTTTTCTCACAACAATAATTGACATGTTTACGTTTGTGCGGAGGTTGGAAGAAGATGTCAGTGCGAGTGTACACGCGGATGTTTATGCGTGTGTATAATATGTACCGTGCTCTATGAGTTTTACATTGGAGAATATCTGGCCATCTTTTCATGAACATAAGTGGAAATATGTCCAAATATATGTGGTCTAAAATGATCAATAAACAAGTAGCATCGACTCATAACCAGACGCCTGCATATAACTTCTATCATACTTTAGCATAAGTCGTGTAGAGCGAGGATGGTATGCTCATGTGAAATGTGTGTGTCTGTTGTGTGTGTGTGTGTGAGAGAGAGAGAGAGAGAGAGAGAGAGAGAGAGAGAGAGAGAGAGAGAGAGAGAGAGAGAGAGAGAGGGGGGTTCACTTCAGTATATGGTACAAAAACGTTTTTTGTCAAAGTGTTTTACCAATTTGAGATGATTATTTTTCTTTTTTCATTCATAAATGCGTCTGCAATAAATTATTGCTAGGCGTAATTGTTTAGATTATCAAACGTTAATTGTGTGTGTAATTTTCAAGTAGTGGAATAATGTTGCACGCGCGCGCTTGTGAGTGTATATGAATGCATGTGCCTGTGCATATGCGTGTGTGTGTGCGTGTGTGTGTGTGTGTGTGTGTGTGTGTGTGTGTGTGTGTGTGTGTGTGTGTGTGTGTGTGTGTGTGTAGCTGTGTGTGTGTGATATGCAGACCTTGGGAATGTTACATTATTTCTTGGTTTTGATTCAACTGGCATTATTATCTTTGCTTGTACAACGGACTGTGAGAATCTAAGTGACCGTGATCTTGATATCATGTATAACAGCATTTGCGCCGTATTTATTACGTCGATACGTAGACGCAAGATTTGGGAGTGAATTTCTTTGTCTTTATAAGAGATTAACATTTATATTTGATTATTCGCTTAGTATCATTTGTGTTCCCATATTTGCATAGGCCTACACTGTTATTGTGAATATATAAATATTACCTTTATCTGTAATATTGTATTATATTTAACCTCTTGTGTCTTCAAAGAGAGTTATTTTTATAGAATTAATAATGACCTCAACATTAGACACATGGCCTGTTAAACATGGCCTTCGTGTTGTCTATCTTAACATTAACAATGCCAGGAATAAGACAGGTGACATTGGCACGATCCTACACAACAATGGAGACAATTTTCATCTTTTTTGTTTTTCCGAATCTCGCTTGTCATCAGAAATATCAGATAATGATATGAACATGCCAGGCTATCAAATTGTGAGATTAGATCCACAGAAACCCAAATCTACAGGTCTACTTTTATATATCGCATCCTCACTAAATTATAGAAAACTTGATAACATTAGTCATATTTCTATTGAATCTTCATGGGTAGAAGTTACTCTAAAGAACGCCAAACCACTTTTAATGGGATTTTTATACAGAAACCCAGAATAAAGGCAGGCTGACTAGTTTTAGCGCCAGCACAGACAGACTGAGGAGATCTTACCTCCCAACTGCAGTGCGCCTGCTTAACAGTGGGCCATAAACTGACTGGCCTGTGGACCTTTGCCTGAACAACAACATTAGCAGCAGTGTGTTTGATCTCCTAGGCAACAAGAAATCAAGTCCTCTGCCATCAAATATCAGTCCTGACAAACTGCCAGAAACCTTTTCCTCCTTCTTCTCCACCAAGATTATCGATCTACGATCAAAAATCGACTCCATGCCTTTTCAACCAACTATTCCAGACCCATCATTCACTGGTGTCCCCCTTCTCTCTTTCAAGCCGGTGTCTGAGACCGAAGTTCTTTCTACTTTGAAAGAAATGCATTTTAAATCCTGTGATCTTGACCCCATCCCAGCCTCTCTTTTCTCACAAATCTATCAACACCTTCTGCCATCAATCACCAACATCATCAATTCTTCTTTAGTTTCAGGTGTGTTTCCTTCTGCTTTCAAAACCGCTCTTGTAAGGCCCCTTCTCAAGAAGAACAATCTGGATCCTAATAATCTGAAAAACTACAGACCTGTATCTAACCTCCCTTTTCTCTCCAAACTCCTTGAGAAGACTGTCCTGAAACAACTTAACGATCATCTATCCTCAAACAATCTTCATCATCCTTATCAGTCTGCCTATAGAACCAACCACAGTACAGAAACAGCCCTTGTTCAAATCGTCAATGACCTCTTACTTGCTTCTGATGCTGGTCAAATCTCTCTTTTGACACTTCTTGATCTCTCTGCTGCCTTTGATACCATAGACCACTCCATTCTTCTGTCTCGTCTTGAACATACTTTTGGAATTAAGGGCCCTGCTCTTTCTTGGTTTTCCTCTTACCTTTCTGATCGTTTTCAATCAATTCAGTTCACCAACATGGTCAATTCTTCTTTAATGTGTTTCCTTCTGCTCAGTCTTCTCAAGAACAATCTGGTTACAGACTTTCTTGTGAGAGTGTCCCCAGGGGTCTGTGCTTGGAGGTCCTGTCCTGTCTTGTTTACTTTGTATACGTCACCTCTTGCCAATGTCATCGATCAGCACAACATGAAACATCACTTCTACGCAGATGACTCACAACTCCAAAACAGTACAACCCCTGAAGATCTAGATTCCATTCTTACAGAAAGTAACAACTGCTATATTGATATTCAAAATTGGATGGTTCAAAATAAACTTCAATTAAATGGTGAAAAAACCGAAGCAATGCTTGTAGGGACAAAAAACAAACTAGCCTCTGTTTCCATAGAGTCAATCCAACTGGGTAACAATATCATTCCCCTCTCAGACTCAGTCAAAAACTTAGGTGTCACTTTGGACAATACTCTTTCCATGCAGAGTTTCCTGACTCAGACCTGTCAGTCCTGCTACTATCAAATTCGTCGCATTGGCTATATTCGTAAATACCTCTCAGATGAAGCCACAGCAAAGCTTGTTACTTCCCTCATCCTATCTCGTATTGACTACTGTAATGCTCTCCTTTCTGGCCTATCAGTCTCTTCTCTATCTTGTCTCCAGCGTATTCAAAACACAGCTGCTCGTCTTGTCCTTAGGAAGAAAAAGTTCGATCATGTTAGCCCTCTTCTCCGTTCTTTGCACTGGCTTCCTGTCGCAGACAGAATTGAGTATAAATTAAACACACTTTGCTATAAATCTATTCATAAAGCTGCTCCATCTTACCTCTGTGACAATATTTCCATCTATACGCCAGCTCGCACTTTACGTTCAGTTTCTGACCCTCTTTCTCTCCAGATCCCTAGGTATAAGCTTTCAACTGTTGGTCGGCGCTCTTTTGCTGTCTCAGGACCGACCTCCTGGAACAAACTTCCTCTCTCCCTCCGTCAGCGACCGACTCTCTCTGCTTTCAAAGCTAACCTCAAAACCCACCTGTTCCCCCGTCATTAAAGCTCCTCTCTCTTTATCTTCTCTCTCTTGCCATTAGGTCTGTTTCTGCTATATTCCATTTATGTTATCTGTGTGTGTTCGCGTTGTATTGCGTTTGTGTTTGAATGCGCTTTGAATGCTAACGTGTGTGCGCGCTTTGATTTGATTGATATCAAGATTCAGCGCCGTATAAATACTGTATGTTGTTTGTTGTTGTTGTGTGTGTGTGTGTGTGTGTGTGTGTGTGTGTGTGTGTGTGTGTGTGTGTGTGTGTGTGTGTGTGTGTGTGTGTGTGTGTGTGTGTGTGTGTGTGTGTGTGTGTGTGTGTGTGTGTGCTGACTTCAGTTTGTGGTATTACATTGTCATTATAATTATGTTTTTAGCAGAATACTTTTATGATTGCATATTTGTATGACATGCAGTTGCTTTGTACTATTCCCCTTATTAATATTCTTATGTTAATGCATGTTTTTAGGATAAATATTTGATTTACACCCCTCTTTTAATGCTGTATTGACCTTGATTCCTTAGGTTTTATCTAAAACTGTTTCTATGCCTGTTAATTAACTAGTACTTTTATCTAAATAGTGTGTGTGTGTGTGTGTGTGTGTGCGTGTGTGTGTGCGTGTGCGTGTGTGCGTGTGTGTGTGTGTGTGCGCGTGTGTGTGTGCGTGCACGTGTGCGTGCGCGTGCGTGCGTGCGTTCGTTCTCTTAGTTTTACGTCTGTTCACCCGCAAGTGATATTAGACCCCCCATACATACAGTAACATTTTAAATTGACTTATGTAACATGAAGAGTTAAACAAATGTGTCTTAATTTCTAAATGGCTAACAACAAAAAATATAATAACACAATTTAAGCCAACAATTAATTAGTAACTCAAAGAAAAATACCAACAGGACTTATGTGCAGGATTTCTGAAAAACGTTTAAGGAGATTAAATTTGTTTAAGATTTTTTCAATGGTTAAAGGCGTTTGATGGTTCAGCAATTCACCAACAGTTTTGTTGATTTGTTCTTTAATTCTAGGACAATATAGGAGCAAATGATTTATAGATATTTGATTTCCACATATACACTTAACGTCTTTAGAAAATTTTGTTTTAAAAGCATTTAAACGAAGTTTAAACATCAAAGATACGATTTGTCTTGAATATTGACTGTCTGAAGTCATTAACATGCTGTCAAAATTATCTTTGGATAATTTTTCAATATGTTTATAATATTCATGCAGATCTAAATTCACATTAAGTTGAATCGTTCCCTCGGAATTACGCGCTGCACTTCTAGCTGCTCGATCAACCAATTCATTTGAGTATATTCCACAATGTTAATGGGAGGGAACCCAATAAAAAGTTACACTAATGTCTTTACTCGATAATTGATTAATTAAATGTTTGATCTCTAATATCATTTCAAGGCATATGTTAACATTTTGACCTTTGATAGCTTGTAATGCTGATTTCGAATCTACACAAAGTAATATTTTACAAGCATTTATAGGTAATTCTGCAGTATAGTGTAATGCCATTCAAATAGCTAACAATTCTGCAGTAAAAATGGAATAATATTTACCTATATAATATCGTCTCTCTATTTTTAACGAGGGTATTACAAATGCTGCTCCTGTATTCCCATTCTGAAGAACAGACCCATCTGTGTATATTGTAATGCATCCACTATAGCAACTTTCCATTTGTAAATTAACTAAGTTTTTTAATATGTTTGGAGATTGACTTTTGTTAACATCTGTATGATCAATATCAAAAGCAGGTTTAATTTGTTCCCAAGGCGGTACAGGCGAAAAAGATGGCTCAGCTGCAATTTCTTTATTTTTTAAATTCTTTACAATTAATAATATCTGATACAAAGGAATTAATTGGTTGCAAAGAGTGAAT
Source organism: Phymorhynchus buccinoides (assembly GCA_017654935.2). Classification (NCBI taxonomy): domain Eukaryota; kingdom Metazoa; phylum Mollusca; class Gastropoda; order Neogastropoda; family Raphitomidae; genus Phymorhynchus; species Phymorhynchus buccinoides. The sequence continues at coordinate 61,245,164 of CM065690.1, read as the reverse complement.
TGTTTTAGATCTTTTAACAAAATCATGTTCAGTATATAACTTAACTTCGTCTTTACAAAATGTGTCATATACAGATGATTTTAATACAAATTTTGCAGCACACATCTTTCTATATTCATCGAGAGGTAGAACACCTGCTTCTTAAAGACCCACCACGTCACGTGTCAAAATCACGGTTTCCACGTGTTTTTCCCTCTTATAGCTGGTAAGAAATCTTAGAGAGAGAGAGAAAGAAAAATAGAGATTTAACGCCTTCTGGGTCAAAAGACCATTTGGGGCATTTAAAATTATAAAGATCCTAAAAAAAAGTGGATTTTTTAAGTGATAAGATGTTTTTTTATTATTTTGTTTGATAATTTTTTGGAAATATTTTTAGAAATTTTAATTGCGCATAAGTCTAGAGTTTTTAGTTGATTTTTCTTTGTTTAAAATTTATGTTTGTAATAAAATATTTTGTTTGTAAAAGATATTTAGCTGTTTGCTTTTAAGTCTGGCAGATTGGAGGAAATCTAATTTTTAAAAAACCCCAGGGCTACTGATTAAAATTCGTGCTTTACGCTCAACTGAGCATTTGTTTTTGTTTTTAAAATCCATGTTGTGCTCAAAAGAGCTTTATTATTAAACAAATTGTTATGAGGCATAGGCCTATATACAAAATTGTACAAAGTTGATAAAAAATTTACTTGGTTTTTTCTTTTCAAAAAGACCAGAAGGTATTATTAAAAATAATATGTACATTATTATTATGTACACAACTTTTACATACAAGCTATTTAGTCTTTTAATGAGTAAAGTTGTATTTACTGTTTTTATATAAGAAGACTTGTTAAGATTAGCTAAGTTGTGATTAGCTATTTTTAGATTTGTTTTTTAAGTGTTTTAACCTGTTTTTGTTGCTAT
>CM065690.1:61237581-61242581 GCA_017654935.2 Phymorhynchus buccinoides | reverse complement strand
AAATGAACAAAATAATAATGTTCTGAAATTTTAATTTCAAAACCTAATAGACATGACTAGAGAGGGCCAACTACTGAGATGGTATCCAAATTTAGGATAAAAATAGATGAACGAAAAATCTCAGTGAATAGTCAGCTCCGTACCCCTACCCCGAAGGACTGAAAAGTCAGTGCATTTGAAATGCAGAATAGTTTGCTTTGATAAAACTTTTCTGTGTCCAATGTCTTATTTGGCCCTCTCTAGTCATGTCTATTAAGTTTTGAAATTAAAATTTCAGAACATTATTATTTTGTTCATTTTACATAAGATTTTCAGAAGTTTTTTTCTATTTCTGGTTTAACTTTGTGCTGGTTTGCTTTTATTGTGGATTTTCGATTTGATGCAGAGAAGACACCATTCTCTTGTAGAATGTCTTTTTTGATCAGGTTGGCAGTCCACTGGACAGTCAAATTGCAGGCCAATCATGCAAACTGATGAGATCTTCTCAAGATCGAAACAGCTGTCTTTGCATAAGGCACTGTTCCTCCCCCATTGGGAGAAAAAGTAAATCAGCACAATTTATAAAAAAAAAATATTTTTTTTTTCAGCACAGAACATTACTCAAAGTTAACGTTAACTGGTTTTGTTTCTGAGGTTCACAAAATAAGACATTGGACACAGAAAAGTTTTATCAAAGCAAACTATATATATATATATATATACAGAACAAAAGACACAGAGGCAATATATATATAATCATTTGGTCCGCCACACACGCAGGGGTAGGGGTACGGAGCTGGCTATTCACTGAGATTTTTCTTTCATGCTATATATATATATATATATATATATATAACGTACAAGAATTGAAGAAGAAAAAAAAACAACCACACCATTAAACTTTCCTCTTATATATATAGTTTGCTTGAATAAAACTTTTTTTGGTGTCCAATATTTAAGTTTGTGAACCTAAGAAAGAAACTGAATAACTTTAATTTTAACTTTACAATTTATTCTATATATATATATATATATTATATATATATATATTAGAGAAAAAAGAAAGAAAAAAAAGAATATATATATATATATACACTACTCACAAAAAGTTAAGGATCACTATGAGAAAACAGGTGCGCAATAAACTCCGTTCGCTCCTGTTATTTTTTTCTCAGTCAAGCCAAATTGTTATGAATTCTTGTTCAGCTGTAAGTGGGCGATGTTGTGTTAGTGGAAACATTGCACGTGATTCTCTATTACTGAGCTTGGCAGCAAAAGAAAAAGCGGAAACTTGCGAAAAAGGACCTTGTTTTGGATCGTTCTGCATGAACACATTGCACAAGCCAGATGGAAAAACCATTATGCACGTGCAAGCACTGCTGTTTATGTGTGAGATGCTGTCTCTTGCTTGGCTTTATAAGAAGACATACCACCAGTATTAGGCCTGATTTGACAATGCCTCCACGACGAAAATTGAGCGAGTTGGATAGGGGACGAGCTGTTGCATGGTTCCAAGATGGTGTTCCCAAGCGAGAAGTGGCCAGGCGACTTCAGGTGTCCATCTCGGTCATTGTCAGACTGATTCAACGCTTCACAGCCACTGGGAGGGTCCATGAAAGACGCAGATCTGGTCGACCGAAGAAGACAACTCCACGTGAAGATCGTCTCATTGAACGACAAGCCTCTTCCAGCATCATTCGAAGGCAGCTGAGGGTGGCTACTAACATCAACATCAGCCAGCAGACCATACGGAACCGCCTTCATGGGTTTAACCTCCGTTCTCGTCGCCCAGCTGTACGGCTACGCTTAACTCCAGCCCATAGGGCAGCACGCCGCGCCTTCTGCAGACGTCACGTGAGGTGGACACGTCAGCAATGGTCCCAGGTCCTGTTCAGTGATGAATCACGCTTCACCCTGAACCACAACGACGGCCGACTGAGGGTCTGGAGGCGCCCAGGGGAACGCTTTATTGACGCCACTGTCCAAGAAAAGGTGGCCTTTGGTGGAGGTTCTGTAATGGTCTGGGGGGCCTTCAGCCTTCACCACAGAACACCCTTGTATCATGTACAGGGTAACCTGACTGGCCTCCGATACCGGGATGAGATCCTTCGACCGCTGGCTGTGCCTACACTGCAGCAGATGGGACCGCCGGCTGTCTACCAGGATGACAACGCTCGCCCCCACAGGGCAAGGGTGGTCAACGACTTCCCGCAGCAGTCTGGAGTCAACAGAATGGAGTGGCCAGCATGCAGTCCCGACCTCAACCCGAATTACTGAACTTTTGGGAGCATCAGAATGCCCTGTCTTGTGATTTCAATGACTTTGGGAAATCAAATTTCGATACGTACCCACTTTGATCAAATGTACAGACCAAACGATTGCTCGAAATTGAAGGCAATAGTGTATCGTTATCACTAAAGCATTGAATTAAATGTTGGCCAAAAAATTAAAAGGGTTAGTTAAAAAAATGAAATGAAGGCTTTATGACTGTGTATATACTTCAGTGGTTTGCAATTTGAAACGCATTCAGAAGTATTAACGTTGTACTAGCTTCATTGGCCATAGTTACATGGTCTTGACAGGGCAGTTGTGTGCCTGAAAATCATTCTTCTCTCTCTTTATGTTAAACTCAATTAAGATTGAAGCACAACAAGTATTGATAATCAGATTCACTGACTCTCTTTACCATAAGATGCAAAAAAGACAACGCAAAGATTGAAAATCAACTATCACAAACATCTCAGCTCACATCACTTACTATCCATTTCACCAAAGGGTATATTACTATTTAATTCTTCCCATCTAATGGACTATCTCAACTATCAGGTCAAAACAGTTGGGTGCCTTGTGGGGGGAAAGGGGAGTCAACACCTATCGTTTCTTGCGGTATATACAGACTGGTCGTGCTTGAGTATGCTATTGTGCTGAATTGGTCTACATCCAGATGTGTCACACATACGCACTGGGCATATAAGCTGTGCCAGTTCTAATAAGGCATAGGCTAGAACACCAAAACCACTACATCAAAATACAAATGTTAGGCTAATGCATTAGTTATACGCGGGGATTGTTCTTTAGCCTGACAAGCATCACAACAAATAATCATCATATCTCCAAAAACACTCGTGAGGTCGGAGGAGTTGCGGCTGCTTGCATGCGGGCCAAGGTACATAAAGGTGGCCACACACGATGATGCTGGATCGTTCTCATTCATAAGTTTATGTATGATGTAGGGGGGAAGACGCGGTAATGACTCGCTATGGGCGGGTAAGTAAGCCCCCCCCCAATCCTACTCATGAAATATAACCCCAGGAGAAAATTAATGACAAACTCACTTCAACAACATGAGACGAAGTACGTAAAAATTAACGCTCGTCTCATGGGCAAATATACATTGGCGAAATTTGCTTACATTTAAATGAGATAATCCTGGGTGGGCTTCTTATAATTACATAATAGCAGCACACATACATCAATTTCACCCCCATGTCTTCCAAACACATGCATTGCAATTTCACACCTCAGCGCCCTTTCACAAACACTCACTCACACACCCCAGCCCCCAGGAGCACTACGCGGCGACACAAGGCAAACGGCCTCAAACACAGAGGGATCATCACAACGATGAAAAGAACCTCCCACGTTGAACAAGAAGCGAAGCCGACGAAAAAGAAAATCCCACGCTGGTCGCGACGCACGGCCGAGGCCACAACCGGGCTGGCCAAGACCAGACCGCCCGCTCAATCAGCGGAAACGGCCCCATGGCTGACACCCGGCGGCCCTCGACGCACGCCACACGACTACCCCCAACACAGGGCAGCCACACCAACGAGGAACAGCCTCCAATGACGCCACCTCCTCGCGAACACACTCTGACGAGCAGCAGCCGGGACACGCAGACCCGCCGCTCCAAGACAGTCATCCAAACGCCAGCACGCATGCCAGACAGCAACATAACACCAAACACGCCAGTCCACAGCAAAAGCCCCAAATCCTAGATCCTTACGTCCACCAACAAAACACGGAACACGGGCCCACAGGACAGGACACTTAGGCAACTTGACCAAACCAAGCATACTGCCTCTGCCTGAGACGAAAGAGACGAAGAAGAAGAAGAAAGAAACGAAAGAAGAAGAAAACGGACGATGTCAAGGCACTACGACCTTCAATACACCGGTCAACCGGTTGAAGCGAGTCAACCCGCCCCGAAGAACAAAACGGGTCCAAACGACCCACCTGCCGACACCTCTACATCAAGAGGGCCGAACTGGTGACGACAAAAGCAAAAGCCAGAGTGATTTGAAATCGGAAAGTTAGAACTCCCAACATAACGGGACTATGTTTTTCCTAACTACGCAGCCGAAGCAAAGCTGCTAGCCAATCACACCACGACTTACAAAACGAACAGCACAGAACAAGACTAAGACACGGACAAAAGGAAATCTAGGACTGGTGCACAAAACTTGCATACAGACATTCATACGCTTTCTTACAAACCTTCAAGAATAAACTGAACACAAAACACTGCGTGCAACACGAATTACACAAACCAAACTACCGTCTACCAGACAAGCTTAATTTTGTCTGCTCACAAACACGCTGAGCTAATACATTTCTACTGCCCACTGACAGGCTAAAACGAAACTTAGAAAGCACTAGCACAGTGCACATGCTAAAAATACCCAAGGAAAATGCCGTTTGTGACATACCCCTCACACAAGATTAAAGCGATATCCAGCTTTAATTACCAAAAACTTTCTTAAGTTCCAAAAAGGAACAGCCGGCGAGGACACTAAATTCCCACAAATGCTAAAAGTACCCTGAGGAATATCTATGCCGTTTGTGACAACTGATGATGATGGTGATGATTGATGATAATGTTGTTGTTGTTGCAGGTGTTTGAGTCCCCCCCCCCCCCCGGGGGCTCCCCCCCCCCCTCCCCGGAAGCCATAGGTGGGCCAAGGTGGAATGGATGATGATGATGATGATTGATGATGTTGATGATGATGAGGATGATGTTG
>CM065690.1:61207581-61232581 GCA_017654935.2 Phymorhynchus buccinoides | reverse complement strand
GGTCAGTGCGTTCTTAAACCCCGAGGAAGTCAATTAAATGACGAAATATTGGAAAGTTTTTATCCTGTTTGTTTTTGTGTTTTTAGCCGGAATGTTATAGTTATAGTTATATAGGTGTATCCTGTGCACTGAACGCATCAAGAAGTTTGCCGTGATTGGAGCACTAGACCTCAACAAAGAGCCTGATGTCTCGGTATGTGGATTATTTATATATAGTTATATAGGTCTGTGCGATCGGCCTGTGACCTGGTCACAAGATGGCATTTGCTGCGACGAATGTAATGTGTGGATTCACCGTTCATGTGCAGAGCTCTGCAGTGCAGATTACAAAACTCTATGTCGTTCAAATGTTCTATGGATTTGTTGTCGATGCGACACCATAAACGTCTCCACATTCACCTTTCGTAGCTATGAACTTTTTACTGACAATTATTACGACCCCCTGTCAGAAGACATCTCTCAAACCTCCTTAAAATCAACGGACCCATTCTCACCCCTCCTAACAAGCAGTCCGAAGACGCCATCTTCAAAGCACACAAAGAACCAACACTCAAGCTCCACTCCACCTACTGATACTGCACCGAAGGCTGAGAGAAATCGACAGGAAAGACAAGAAGCAGAGACCTCCAACATTTTTGGTGATGTCCTGAAACCAAAATCCAAGGAAAACCTTCGTATCTTAAACATCAACTGCCAAAGTATCAGAGACAAGACCTCAGAGTTTGCGGCCACCCTGGAGTATATCAAATCCGATATAGTGTGTGGCACTGAATCCTGGCTACAGGGAGAGAAACCAGGGAAACCCCTGACCACTGAGGCTATTAAGTCTAGTGAAGTGTTCCCGCCAGGCTACACCCCGTACAGGAATGACAGAAGCACTCTGGGTGGGGGAGTCTTCGTGCTGGTCAAGGATGGCTTCATCTCTACGGGTATGGATGAAGTCTACGAGTCAGGCGTCGCAGATGCAGAAATGTCCTGGACAAAAATCAAGACACATGGCAAAGACGTGACTATAGGCTCCTTCTACATGCCCCACCGCCACATGGACCACCTAGACCACCTGGATGCCTCTCTGCAGAAAGTTACTGGCAAAGGGGAAAAGAATGTCATCCTCTGCGGCGATTTCAACTGCCCAGACGTGGACTGGTATACACACACAGTCCCGGCAGGAGCCCCAGAACGCCATGTGCAGCAGAGACTGATTGAGATAGCGGAGAAGCATGGACTACACCAAGTACATGACCAGCCCACCAGAGGTGACAACATCCTCGACTTGGTGTTCTCCACTAACCCAACCCTACTCAAAGCCTCTGTCAGCATACCGGGTCTGTCAGATCACAACATGGTGGTCAGCGACTTTTGCATCAAACCATTCCAAGCAAAGAAACCTCCCAGAAAGTACTTCCTCTTCAACAAGGCAAACTGGGGTGAAATGCGGAAAGAAGCAGCAAGCATCTCGGAAAAAGTCACCACACCCAGTGATGAAGGCGCGGACGTCAACACCCTATGGAAAACGCTCAGAGATATCAGAGGCCACTGAGAAACATGTGCCATCTGTCCTTCGATCAGGCAGATTCAGATTGCCCTGGCTGAACAGTCATCTGCGCCGACTAATCAGAAAGAAAAGGAGGCTAGGCAATCAGGCCCGCAGAACAAAGAACTGGGCAAACTTCAAGACCATCCCCAAAGAATGCAAAAGATCATTTAGAAAGGCAGAAGCAGACTTCCTAAATAACACCATCAACAGAGGACTTGAGCAAAACAACACAAACCCCTTTTGGAAGTACAAGTCCAAAAACAATTACAACATCGGAATTGCACCTCTAAAAACAGAAAACTAGTCAGTGACAGTTCCAAGAAAGCCAACATACTAGCCAACCAGTTCTAGTCAGTCTTCACGAAAGCCTCACCACCGCCAAGCCCTTCTCTCACCCAGTTTCCACCAATTGAGGGTCTCCACATCGGAAGAGGAGGAGTGGCAAAGCTACTACGGAATATAAACCCGTCCAAAGCAGCAAGCCCTGACAATATCCCAACCAAGTGCTTAAAGAATGTGCAACCGAGCTGGCAGAAGGACTGACTTGCATTTTCCAGAGATCAGTTAGCACATGGACCCTGCCAGACGACTGGCTTTCAGCCAATGTTGCACCTATCTTCAAGAAAGGGGATAAGCACATGGCGGAAAACTACAGGCCTGTCTCTCTACCATCGGTGACAAGCAAGCTCCTGGAGCACATCATCTGCAGTCACCTGATGCAGCATTTAGGGAGACACAAGATCCTCACCAACCTGAATCATGGATTCCGTCGGGGCTTCTCCTGTGAGACCCAGCTGGTCACTACCCTCCATGATCTGTGCTCAAGCTTTGAGAAGAACGTGCAGACGGACATCGCGATCCTGGACTTCTCGAAGGCATTCAACACCATGCCCCACTCAAAGCTGTTGGAGAAACTGGAGAGTTACGGTGTAAGAGGCCCCCTCTACCAGTGGCTCACCAACTTCCTCACCCAGAGGCGTATGAAGGTGGTGGTGGTAGAAGGAAAATCGTCCGATCAAGTCACTGTGGAATCTGGCGTGCCCCAAGGCACCGTTCTTGGCCCCATACTATTCGTATGCCACATCAACGACCTCCCGTAATCCAACATCAGGCTCTTTGCAGACGACTGCCTGCTCTACCGTGAAATAAGGACACAGGCAGACCATGAAACCCTGCAAGGCGACCTGAAGAGACTGGAAACATGGGCTGAAGGGTGTGGCATGAGATTCAACACCAAGAAATGCTACATTATGAGTATGCGGCATAGATCACCATACCTATGCCAGCTGGGAAACCACATACTGCAACAGGTTGACACCTACCCCTACCTCGGAGTAGAGTTAAGTAACAACTTGTCCTGGACAGCCCACATAAACAAGATCGCCAAGAAAGCAAACGCCAGCCTGGGCATGCTTCGAAGGAATCTACGCTTCTGTCCTGAAAACTGCCGAAAGAACGCTTATGTCTCACTTGTTAGATCCCTCCTGGAGTATAGCTCCACGGTCTGGGACCCATACACGCAAGGCGAAATCAACAAGTTAGAAGGCATCCAGCGAAGGGCAGCCTGGTTCATCAAGCGAGATTACCGGTCCCGCAACCCAGGCTGTGTCACTGCCATGCTTCAAGATCTCAACCTGCCCCCGTTGCAAGAAAGGAGAAGGCAACAACCTTTCTATGTAAGATCATAGTAGGGCAACTACCTTGCATTGAGGCGGAAAAATACCTAACATCGGCACAAAACAAAAGACTCATCAGACCAACAAGATCGGAAAACCACGAAAACAAAAACATTGTCGAGCAATTCGCAAGAAACAACAGGCGCTGCTACAACATCCAGCACTCAAAAACAACAGTGTTCAAAAACAGCTTCTTTCCCAGAACAACCAGGGAATGGAATGCTCTCAACGACAGTGTTGTTTCAGCTGGGTCGTTTCAGCTGGGTCGGTGGGGCTTTTAAGAACCTCCTCCACCAGACCCCCAACCAGATGTAAACAACACCCTTCCACCCCCTTCCCCCAATCCCCACCCCTCACCCCATTCTCCCCCATTTTCCTCCACCACCACCCATCGACAGAGCAACAAGATATACGGAAATGCCTGAAGAAGGAGGAAGACAGAAAAAGACCAAGAGAAAAAAGAATGAGGAATGAAAGATCAAGAAAGGAAAACAAGAAGAAGGAAGAATCAAGAAGAAAGAAAGATCAGGAACAAGAAGGAAAGATCAAGAATAAAAAAGAAAATAATAAGAATAAAAAGATAATGTGATTAGGGAATAGGTGCTCTCCCCTAGTTTTTCGTCGATAAATTGCCACAAAAGTGGCCCTTTCGACTATTACACAGAAACAGAAAACGATAGGTGTGTCCTGTGCACTGAACGCAGCAACAGGTTTGCCGTGATTGGAGCACTAAACCTCAACAACGAGCCTGATGCCTCGGTATGTGGATTATTCATATATAGTTATATAGGTGTGTCCTGTGCATTGAACGCAGCAACAAGTTTGCCGTAATTTGAGCACTAGACCTCAACAACGAGCCTGATGCCTCGGTATGTGGATTATTCATATATAGTTATATAGATGTGTCATGTGCACTGAACGCAGCAACAAGTTTGCCGTGATTGGGGCACAGTCCCTCCTCCCCCCCCCCCTCTCTCTCTCTCTCTCTCTCTCTCTCTCTCTCTCTCTCTCTCTCTCTCTCTCTCTCTCTCTCTCTCTCTCTCTCTAAAATTAAATCAATCAATCAATCTCTCTCTCTCTCTCTCTCTCTCTCTCTCTCTCTCTCTCTCTCTCTCTCTCTCTCTAAATAAATAAATAAATAAATAAAATTAAATCAATCAATCAATCTCTCTCTCTCTCTCTCTCTCTCTCTCTCTCTCTCTCTCTCTCTCTCTCTCTCTCTCTCTCTCTCTCTCTCTCTCTCTCTCTCTCTCTCTCTCTCTCTCTCTCTGCTCTCGGTGATGTGGATGCTTTATTTTCATGTGCTTACAACATTCTATTCTTGTGTGTGTGTGTGTGTGTGTGTATGCGTGCGTGTGTGTGTATGCATGGGTGCTACTCTTTTATTTTTACACTGATTTCAGTATTTTTAATTTTACTAGAAACTGAACTTCATTTTTTTGTAATTAATCAGCAACAAAACATTGACCACAAGCGATTTGAGGCGTTTTGAACTTAGTCTAGTTGTTCTGTCTTGGAAGTTTACAAAAGCAATGTAATAATTTGACAAGGCTTATCAGACTCAAACTGTCTCTGTCTCTCATTTTAGCTGTCTGTCTGTCTCGAGGTGATGAGAATAGCGTCCAATCGGTCAGAGACCCTTATGGACGGTGTCTGTCTCGTTGTATCTCTCTTAAGTTGCCCCCCCTGAATCGTCCGACGGGGCTGTCGGGGCCATGGGTCCCTGGACCCCTGCCTTTCAGTTTTGTTCATTTGGGGGAGTAGCACCCATGTGTATGTATGTATATATGTATATGTATGTATGTATGTATGTATGTATGTATGTGTGTATTAATTGCTCTATTTTATTTTATTTAACTATGCTTATGTATGCCTTGTGCTTTTCGCTGCTATATATATATTGTTGTATTATTGATGTATTGATTTTTCGGCTTATTTTCCTATTTTCTTATATTTTTCCTTTTCCTCTCCTTTTTCATGTTTTTTCAACTTTCTTTCATTTGGATTTGTTTTTATATTTTCGAGGGCATGGTGTAAAAAAGCTTATGCTTATCTATTAACCCTCAAGAAACATTGTATTCGTATTCGTATTCTCTCTACTCTCTCTCTCTCTCTCTCTCTCTCTCTCTCTCTCTCTCTCTCTCTCTCTCTCTCTCTCTCTCTCTCTCTCTCTCTCTCTCTCTCTCTCTCTCATTAATTCCTGTTTGATGCCAAAAACAACCTCACAAATTAACGAGGGGAAGTAAAGAAAGACTGGCAGGCTGAAATCGGTTACTGCTAGCAATTACCATTTATAGTTGCCTTGTTCAAACGTTTCAGGGCGACTTTTAGCGCTTTGTGTTAACATTTATCGGTTACTGCTAGCAATTACTATTTATAGTTGCCTTGTTCAAAAGTTTCAGGACGACTTTTATCGCTTTGTGTTAACATGTTTATATTTACAACAAACAAACAACTACACGACAAGTGTAAAGTGACGTTATTTTATTCACAAGAGACAAAACAAAACTACTGGATATTTCGGCGAATTTATTTATTTATTTATTAAGACAACTTTTATAGCGCCTAACCTTTAAGCTCTAAGTGCTTTACAGAAATCACTAAGATGAATAGTAAACACAATGAACAAAAAGTATGCATCAAACATTGACCAACACCCCCCTTCCCTGATCCCTCAGTCAATTTCTCAATCACGCCCAAATAATGAATGACATAATCTACAGTACACTTTCGCAACCAACTTGAAACACTCACACTGATGGACACTTAAAGACGCCCAGGCCACACTATTAACAAATCACACTCACACCCACACTTATAACGATAGAGAGAGAAAGAGAACGAGAGAGAGAAAGAGAAAGAGACAGACATACAGACAGACAGACAGACAGAGAAAGACAGAGACGGAGAATGCACCTTTATCAACATAGACAAACAAGAAAACAGCAAACAGCAAATATAGCAAAAGGAGCAAAAAGCAGGCAACAACAGGAGCAAAAAAACAACCAGATCAAAATTAAAAAAACAATACTTCCCCTCTACAGTCCAATGCGTAAAATGTTTATATTTCACTGTTTCATGGAAAGTTACTGGCTCTGCTGTCCTCCTCTCCTTGCAGTTTGTTATTTCTTCCTCGATAAACACAGTCCGACCTTGTATTGCTTTTTATGTGAAGTTGTTAGCATCTATCTGTCTTGCAAGACGATGGTGTAGCTAGGATGGCCATAGAGTGGCTGTGGAGGTCAACTGTAGAGGGGCAGTGTCTTCCATAGACGATGGTGTAGCTAGGATGGCCATAGAGTGGCTGTGGAGGTCAACTGTAGAGGGACAGTGTCTTCCACAGATGATGGTGTAGATAGGATGGCCATAGAGTGTCTGTGGAGGTCAACTGTAGAGGGGCAGTGTCTACCATAGACGATGGTGTAGCTAGGATGGCCATAGAGTGGCTGTGGAGGTCAACTGTAGAGGGGCAGTGTCTTCCATAGACGATAGTGTAGCTAGGATGGCCATAGAGTGGCTGTGGAGGTCAACTGTAGAGGGACAGTGTCTTCCATAGACGATAGCTAGGATGGCCATAGAGTGGCTGTGGAGGTCAACTGTAGCTAGGATGGCCATAGAGTGGCTGTGGAGGTCAACTGTAGCTAGGATGGCCATAGAGTGGCTGTGGAGGTCAACTGTAGCTAGGATGGCCATAGAGTGGCTGTGGAGGTCAACTGTAGCTAGGATGGCCATAGAGTGGCTGTGGAGGTCAACTGTAGAGGGGCAGTGTCTTCCATAGACGATGGTGTAGCTAGGATGGCCATAGAGTGGCTGTGGAGGTCAACTGTAGAGGGGCAGTGTCTTCCATAGACGATAGTGTAGCTAGGATGGCCATAGAGTGGCTGTGGAGGTCAACTGTAGCTAGGATGGCCATAGAGTGGCTGTGGAGGTCAACTGTAGCTAGGATGGCCATAGAGTGGCTGTGGAGGTCAACTGTAGAGGGGCAGTGTCTTCCATAGACGATGGTGTAGCTAGGATGGCCATAGAGTGGCTGTGGAGGTCAACTGTAGAGGGGCAGTGTCTTCCATAGACGATGGTGTAGCTAGGATGGCCATAGAGTGGCTGTGGAGGTCAACTGTAGAGGGGCAGTGTCTTCCATAGACGATGGTGTAGCTAGGATGGCCATAGAGTGGCTGTGGAGGTCAACTGTAGAGGGGCAGTGTCTTCCATAGACGATGGTGTAGCTAGGATGGCCATAGAGTGGCTGTGGAGGTCAACTGTAGAGGGGCAGTGTCTTCCATAGACGATGGTGTAGCTAGGATGGCCATAGAGTGGCTGTGGAGGTCAACTGTAGAGGGGCAGTGTCTTCCATAGACGATGGTGTAGCTAGGATGGCCATAGAGTGGCTGTGGAGGTCAACTGTAGAGGGGCAGTGTCTTCCATAGACGATGGTGTAGCTAGGATGGCCATAGAGTGGCTGTGGAGGTCAACTGTAGAGGGGCAGTGTCTTCCATAGACGATGGTGTAGCTAGGATGGCCATAGAGTGGCTGTGGAGGTCAACTGTAGAGGGGCAGTGTCTTCCATAGACGATGGTGTAGCTAGGATGGCCATAGAGTGGCTGTGGAGGTCAACTGTAGAGGGGCAGTGTCTTCCATAGACGATGGTGTAGCTAGGATGGCCATAGAGTGGCTGTGGAGGTCAACTGTAGAGGGGCAGTGTCTTCCATAGACGATAGCTAGGATGACCATATAGTGGCTGTGGTCATCTGTAGAGGGACAGTGTCTTCCATAGACGATGGTGTAGCTAGGGTGGCCATATAGTGGCTGTGGAGTTCAACTGTAGTGTGGTAGCGTATTCCATAGACGATGGTGTAGGTAGGATGACCATAGAGTGTCTGTGGAGGTCAACTGTAGAGGGACAGTGTCTTCCATAGACGATGGTGTAGCTAGGATGTAGCTGCCATAGAGTGGCTGTGGAGGGGCAGAGTCTTCCATAGACGGTAGTGTAGCTAGGATGGCCATAGAGTGTCTGTGGATGTCAAGTGTAGAGGGGCAGTGTCTTCCATAGACGATAGCTAGGATGACCATGGAGTGGCTGTGGAGTTCAACTGTAATGGGGCAGTGTCTTCCATAGACGATAGCTAGGATGACCATAGAGTGGCTGTGGAGGTCAACTGTAGAGGGGCAGTGTCTTCCATAGACGATGGTGTAGCTAGGATGACCATAGAGTGGCTGTGGAGGTCAACTGTAGAGGGGCAGTGTCTTCCATAGACGATAGCTAGGATGGCCATAGAGTGGCTGTGGAGGTCAACTGTAGAGGGCAGTGTCTTCCATAGACGATGGTGTAGCTAGGATGCCATAGAGTGTCTGTGGAGGTCAACTGTAGAGGGGCAGTGTCTTCCATAGACGATGGTGTAGCTAGGATGGCCATAGAGTGGCTGTGGAGGTCAACTGTAGAGGGGCAGTGTCTTCCATAGACGATGGTGTAGCTAGGATGGCCATAGAGTGGCTGTGGAGGTCAACTGTAGAGGGGCAGTGTCTTCCATAGACGATGGTGTAGCTAGGATGGCCATAGAGTGGCTGTGGAGGTCAACTGTAGAGGGACAGTGTCTTCCATAGACGATGGTGTAGCTAGGATGGCCATAGAGTGGCTGTGGAGGTCAACTGTAGAGGGGCAGTGTCTTCCATAGACGATGGTGTAGCTAGGATGGCCATAGAGTGGCTGTGGAGGTCAACTGTAGAGGGGCAGTGTCTTCCATAGACGATGGTGTAGCTAGAATGGCCATAGAGTGGCTGTGGAGGTCAATTGTAGAGGGGCAGTGTCTTCCATAGACGATGGTGTAGCTAGGATGACCATAGAGTGGCTGTGGAGGTCAACTGTAGAGGGGCTGTCTTCCATAGGATGGTGTAGCTAGGATGACCATAGAGTGGCTGTGGAGGTCAACTGTAGAGGGGCAGTGTCTTCCATAGACGATGGTGTAGCTAGGATGGCCATAGAGTGGCTGTGGAGGTCAACTGTAGAGGGGCAGTGTCTTCCATAGACGATGGTGTAGCTAGGATGGCCATAGAGTGGCTGTGGAGGTCAACTGTAGAGGGGCAGTGTCTTCCATAGACGATGGTGTAGCTAGGATGGCCATAGAGTGGCTGTGGAGGTCAACTGTAGAGGGGCAGTGTCTTCCATAGTGTCTTAGGATGGCCATAGACGGCTGGTCAACTGTAGAGATGTCCATAGACGATGGTGGCTGTGGATAGTGGCTGTGGAGGTCAACTGTAGAGGGGCAGTGTCTTCCATAGACGATGGTGTAGCTAGGATGGCCATAGAGTGGCTGTGGAGGTCAACTGTAGAGGGTCAGTGTCTTCCATAGACGATGGTGTAGCTAGGATGACCATAGAGTGGCTGTGGAGGTCAACTGTAGAGGGGCAGTGTCTTCCATAGACGATGGTGTAGCTAGGATGGCCATAGAGTGGCTGTGGAGGTCAACTGTAGAGGGGCAGTGTCTTCCATAGACGATGGTGTAGCTAGGATGGCCATAGAGTGGCTGTGGAGGTCAACTGTAGAGGGTCGGTGTTTTCCATAGACGATGGTGTAGCAAGGATGACCATAGAGTTGCTGTGGAGGCGTTAACCAGGCCCGAGAACTACAGACACCTGCAGTGTTGGTCTTGAAATTAGAGCAACACTCTCAGAATCGCATCCGTTAAGCGGATGAAGCTCGACTGTGTGGCTTCAGTCTTCCCATTGAGCCCACAGCCACTCACTCTGAGTAGGAGTCGGTCCGGGACCGAAAAAAACCTCGCCTCTGATGGGATTCGAACCCAAGATCTCCCAGCCAGTGAGGCTGGGGCAGAGTTGGTGCCCTGAAAGGAAACAATCTGAGCACGGTTTGAAAGATAAGAGGTGAACCACTGGAGAGCTGTACCACTGATGCCGAAGACAGATTCCAAATGGGAAAGAAGAGTGTTGTGATCAATGGTATCAAACGCTGCTGAAAGGTCCAAAAGAGTCAGAACTGAGAGTTTTTCTTCATCAAGAGAAAGAAGAAGATCATTAACAACCTTTACTAAAGCAGTTTCAGTACTGTGACTTGGTCTGTAAGCTGACTGAACAGGATTGAATAAATCATTAGAATTGAGATGGTCAGAAAGCTGTGAGAGAACAATCTTTTCCATGATCTTTGACACACAAGATAAATTTGAGACAGGTCTGAAGCTTTTTAAATCATTGTGGTCTAGTGAGGGCTTTTTGAGTAGAGGTTTGACAATGGCAGTTTTGTAGACATCAGGAAAGAGACCAGAAGACAGAAAATCATTGATTATGTTGGTTAGTACAGGTAACACAACATCCAAACATTCATACAGCAGAGAAGTGGGAATGGGGGCAAGGTCACATGTTTTGGGTGCAGACTTTTTCAAGATCTTCAACGCATCTTCTTCGCTGACAGGAGAGAAGTGAGAGTGTGAATTGTCAGTGAAAGGTGTGCCTAGTGGTTGAGAATCAGTCAGCTGTTTATCAAATTCATTTTTGATTGTTTCAACTTTCTTGCAAAAGAAATCAGAAAAGATGTTAGGCAGAGTGGAAGGAGGATAGATAGTGGGTAGTCAGGAAGATTTCGTGCGAGCAGACAGGCTGTTAGTAATATGATAGAGTTCTTTGCTGGATTTGGCCTCAGACATCTCGCTAGTGTAAAAAAGAGTCTTAGCTTTGCCAACAAGAAAAGAAAAAGTTCTTAGCTTTAGTGTGGATTTGTTTAAGAACAGTCAGTCCACTTTTTCCCTGCATCTCCGCTCGTCTCCGCTGATCCTCCGCATGTCTCCGCTCCCCTTTTGCTTCCACAAGCTCGTCACTGAAAAGCTTGAACCAGGGACTGGTGGCCTTTTTCAAGGACACACACGGCATGATGAAGGAGCGTGACGGTCCAACACGGCACTCAGGGACACGTTGTACTGAGCGGCTGTGGAATCCTCGTGGGACCCCAGCTCAGCCTGCAGATCCTCTTGGAATGCCGCTCTGTCGATGACACAGATGTTCCGGATGTTGCGGCGGACAGGAACAGCAGATGGCAGCTCCATGCTGAAGACAGCAACAACACAGGAGTGATCTGACTCCAGACCACAGTTCACCTCCGTTGACTGGAGGACTCCGTCGCTGGGTCTGTCAATGACCAGATCCAGGGTATGTCCACGCTTGTGGGTTGATCCCTCTACAGCCTGACGAAGACTATGCATGTGGAGGAGTTCAAGGAATGTCACAGCACTATGATAATTGGAGGAGTCCACATGAACATTGAAGTCACCGAGGACACAAACGTTGCCATGGAGTGTGTTGCAGTGGTCCAAAAGTTCAGGAAACTGATAAAAGAATACAGGCTCAGTTGTTTGATTTCGTTGGCGGCGGACGATACACACACATGAAGTGGAGCACTTGATGCTGAGAAGTCAAAGAAACTTGTAAAAGTTGGAAAGCAGGGTACCTAAAGGCAAACTTGGTGATGAAGTTGAGGTGGGGGAAGTTAATCTTTCTGTAGATCACTGCAATTCCGCCTCCTCGGCCAGAGGTGCGTGGTTGCGAGAAGATCGAATACCCACCAGGGGTAAGATCAACACATGCAGCTTCATCACCCTTTGGTTTGAGCCAAGGATGACAATAGAGTGGCTGTGGAGGTCAACTATAGAGGGGCAGTGTCTTCCATAGATGATGGTGTAGCTAGGATGGCCATAGAGTGGCTGTAGAGGTCAACTGTAGAGGGACAGTGTCTTCCACAGATGATGGTGTAGCTACGATGGCCATAGAGTGGCTGTGGAGGTCAATTGTAGAGGGACAGTGTCTTCCATAGACGATGGTGTAGCTGGGATGGCCTTAGAGTGGCTGTGGAGGTCAACTATAGAGGGACAGTGTCTTCCATAGATGATGTTTTAGCTAGGATGGCCATAGAGTGGCTGCGGAGGTCAACTATAGAGGGACAGTGTCTTCCATAGACGATGGTGTAGCTAGGATGGCCATAGAGTGGCTGTGGAGGTCAACTGTAGAGGGGCAGTGTCTTCCATAGACGATGGTGTAGCTAGGATGGCCATAGAGTGGCTGTGGAAGGTCAACTGTAGAGGGGCAGTGTCTTCCATAGACGATGGTGTAGCTAGGATGGCCATAGAGTGGCTGTGGAGGTCAACTGTAGAGGGACAGTGTCTTCCATAGACGATGGTGTAGCTAGGATGGCCATAGAGTGGCTGTGGAGGTCAACTGTAGAGGGACAGTGTCTTACATAAACGACGGTGTAGCTAGGATGGCCATATAGTGGCTGTGGAGGTCAACTGTTGAGGGACAGTGTCTTCGATAGACGATGGTGTAGAGCTAGGATGACCATAGAGTGGCTGTGGAGGTCAACTGTTGAGAGGCTGTCTTAAACTCTGGCTGCAGGTGTGTGTGTGTGTGTGTGTGTGTGTGTGTGTGTGTGTGTGTGTGCATTAGATGCAGAGGGGGGCAGGGGTGGTGGTTTGAAAGACGCTGATAAAGACACCAGCCACACACGCACACACATTTATGAAGCACATAAACATGCACTAAAAATAACCAGAACACTATGGTTAGAAACGGTGTAATAGTGAACGCAATTGTGGTACTGCTAAGGTTAACGTCCAGCAGAATGCTGTGACTGGGAACAGTGCCATAGAAACACACGAAGGCTTCAAGGTGAATGCTGCAGGCGTTCGGCAGAACGATCTGGCTAGGAATGGCACAACGCATGAAGGCATCATTGCTAACGCCACAGGCTAAGTTTGAGCAGAACGCTTTGGCTAGGAATGGCACAACACATGAACGCATCACTGCTAACGCCACAGGCTATGTTTGAGCAGAACGCTCTGGCTAAGAATGGTACAATGCATGAAGGCATCACTGCTAACGCCACAGGCTAAGTTTGAGCAGAACGCTCTGGCTAGGAATGGTACATCGCATGAAGGCACCACTGCTAACGCCACAGGCTAAGTTTGAGCAGAACGCTTTGGTTAGGAATGGTGCAGCGCATGAAGGCATCACTGCTAACGCCACAGGCTAAGTTTGAGCAGAACGCTGTGGATAGAAACAGACATGAAGGCATCACTACTAACGCCACAGGCTAAGTTTGAGCAGAACGCTTTGGCTAGGAATGGCACAACACATGAACGCATCACTGCTAACGCCACAGGCTAAGTTTGAGCAGAACGCTGTGGATAGAAACAGACATGAAGGCATCACTACTAACGCCACAGGCTAAGTTTGAGCAGAACGCTTTGGCTAGGAATGGCACAACACATGAACGCATCACTGCTAACGCCACAGGCTAAGTTTGAGCAGAACGCTGTGGATAGAAACACATTCATGAAGGCATCAGGGTGATTATTGGAGCGCTTTCGTAACCTTGGAGCGCTTTCGTAACCTTGGAGCGCTTTCGTAACCTCGCGAGGAACGGGAAACATGGGATGATGTGCTATTTTTTTTAGAGGGGAGGTAAGTTTGTAGGAAGTGTGGCGTTGATTATCCCCCTTGCCTGAGGCGGTAATCTGCCCTTGATTAGCTCTGAGCTGTGAGAATTACCGCCCTTTGCCACACACTTCCGCCACAGATCCCGTCTTCAAAGCTAATTAGGGAAACCAACAGACATCAGGCCTCTTTGCTCTGTCTCTGTCTGTCAGTCTGCCCCCCCCCCCCCTTCCCCCCCTCTCTCTCTCTCTCTCTCTCTCTCTCTCTCTCTCTCTCTCTCCCCTCTCTCCGTCATTTATTGTCCTTTGCTGATCTACGATCGCAAAGGAGTATGAATTCGTTCGTGGATGTTTCTTTTTGTCTTTTGCCGATCTCCGATCGCAAAGGAGTATGTTTTCGTTCGTGTATGTTTCTTTGTTGTCCTAAAGTAAATCGTTAAGGGGCCATAACTTCCACACCGTAGGTCCTAGAGTCTTGAAACTTGGCATGGAGGTACTTCGGCTAATGACCGTTCTGATGATGGCATACCAATTAAGGTCAACGTCAAGGTCAGGGGTATAAAAATTGGGTTTTTCTGTCCCAAGGATATCTCCCGAGCCGCTTGACCGAATCGTTTCCAATTTTGTGTGGTGGCGTGTCACCATGAGAGGAAGGCATCCGCCCATAAATTATCGCCGTCGTGACCTTGACCTTGACCTTGGCGTATGACCTTGAAAACCAAAACTCTTTAAGGGGCTATAACTTCCACATCGTTGGTCTTAGAGACTTCAAACTTGGCATGTAGGTACTTTGGCATGTGGCCGTTCTGATGATGGCATACCGATCAAGGTCAAGGTCAAGGTCATGGAGATCTGTAGGCCTTGAATGTGGTAGGGGTCTAAAAATTGGGTTTTAAGCCATATTTTCCACATTTGTAATTGACAGAAGCGCTTCAGATTGTGTGTGGTACTGTATAGCTTAGAGTAGAAAACATCCGAGCATAAATTATCGCCATGCTGACCTTGACCTTGAAGTGTGACCTTGAAAACCGAAATTTCCTTCTTTGCGCTATATATTTCTTATCCAAGCTGTATCTCGTGAACTAGAAGACATAATCCCTTCCAATTTTGTGTCAGGATGTGACACTAAGAGTATAACACATTCGTACATACATTATCCCTCGGATATACAATGTCGCCGAGCGGCAGACATGTTTCCGTTTTTCTTCATCCTCCTATATCTCGTGAAATACTGTATAGAATCACTCCAAATTTTGTGTGGGGGTGTAAAAAGAAGAGTACAAGACATTGCAGTACAAATTATGCCATGTGGGATTTTAATGTCGCCGAGCGGCAGACATGTCTCCGAGTTAAGGGTGTACACCCCATTAAGGGTGTACACCACACTAATTAAGGGTGTACATCCCGGTAAAGGAGGGGGTCTAATACTAAATGTAAATGTGGTAGAGTAGGTATTAGACAGGATTTGGAGATTAATGGGAGAAAAGCACATCAAATCTTCAAGCTGAATGCAGTTCAACTTGACAGCTGACAAAAACTTGGGCCAACAGCCCTTCTCTTCGCTTGTCTGATCACAGAGTGAAAGTCAGTGGAAAACATCAAGGCCTAGGTAGATTCTATTGGCTGAAAAGTGTTCACTAAAGTGACTCTTGTTAACTTCAACAAGGGAAATAATCATAAGTTAATCATGCTTGGTCCTAGGTCACAAATATTAAAACAAACAAAGTAAAACATAATTTCCTGCAATCTAGTTTCTATTATATTCCCAAATCTCCAAATCCTGTCTAATACTTACTCTACCACATAAAAGACATCCTTGCACAAAATGTGCCACGTGGGGCTTAAATGTCGCCGAGCGGAAGACATGTCTCAGTGTTAAGGGTGTGCACCCCACCAATTAAGGGTGTGCATCCCGGAAAGCGATTTGCACCCAGTCAAAGGTGTGTAGGTGCTTCACCCAAAGGTCACAAGGAGAACAGGGGACCTAAGATGTGAGGGGGAAGGGACGTACAGGGCGGGGCATGTACAGGGCGTAACCTGCAAAGGACATATCTGCCGCTCGGCGATGCCCTTGTTTGTTTTGTTTTTCTGCCTGTCCCAAGGATATCTCCCGAACCGCTTGACCGAATCGCTTCAAATTTTGTGTGCTGGTGTGTCACCATGAGAGGAAGGCATCCGCGCAAACATTATTGCCGTCGTGACTTTGACCTTGGCGTATGACCTTGAAAACCGAAAATGCATATGTATTATGTTCTTCTCTTCTTTCCTTACATTCGTATGCATGATTGTGTGTTCATTCACTTCTGGGGGTATTCGTTCAGTCGATTATTTATTACATCTTTTTCTGTTCAGTTTGTGACATTATTTCTACATATTGATTTTCATTATTTCACTTCTTAGCTATTTAACATATTCAACTATTAATTCATTGACTTGTTATATATTTATAATGTATGTGCGTGTATAGATAATTCAAGTGTTCTATTGTGATAGGGGCTGTTGGCCTATGTCATTAAAAGTCTTGTCAACGTCAGCGTCTCTTAATCCCCCCTCTCTCTCCCCCCTTACTCTTCACGCTTATCATAGACAGCGATAAACAGAGATATATGGAGACAGACTGAAGGACGAATAGACAGAGAAAGAGAGAAAGGCTCAGAGAAAGAGAAAGAGACAGAATCTCACACACACATTCAGTCCATCTGGCCAGTTTGTTTTGAGTTTGTGTCGCCATAATCTCTCTTTGGCCCTGTGGTGGTGTCTTTGGCACGCATCCTGTCGATGATGGTGACCCTCATGTCCAGGATGCTGTGTTCAGTCCCCTGAAAGTGGCAGGCCACCAACATGTCCTGTTAATGGTGGCTGTTGTCCCTGGTCGCTGCCTTTTTGATCGCCGGGTTGACACCAATGCTGGAGCGGTGCGCATGGAAGCATCTCTGCAACGTCTGGCCCGTCTCTCCCACGTATTGCACGTCTCTACACTTGGCACAGTCTATGAGGTACACCAGATTCGTGCTCTTGCAGGTTCCCCTGTCTCGAATGGTGAATCTCTGGCCTGTCCGGACGCTGCAGAAAGTGGTGGTCTGCTGTAGATGGAGCTGGCAGACGATGCAGCACTTGGCACCGCACTTGAAGCATCCAGCCTCAGAGTCTTCCCCGTTCTGAGGCGCTATGGGAGGCTTGGACGGCATGAGAAGCCTGCGGAGGTTGAGGCTGCTGCGTTCTCCGATGATGGGCGGGCGTGGCATGGCCTTCTTCATTCTTCTGCTCCGGTGCAGCGTGGGCATGAGCTCCTTCAGCCATCGTCCAAGAGGTGGGTGTGTCGGGTTGTGTGTAATCACCACCGGCACTCTTCCTGGCTTCTTGTTCTTCACTGCATACTGCAGGGTGTCCTTTCTGGGTATATTGGCCACTTTGGTGATGGCCGCCTCCAGCAGCGAGTCTGGGTAGCCTCGCCTCCGCAGTTTCTGCTTCAGTTCTTCACTCCTCTGCTGGAACAGTTCGTCAATGGAGCAGATTCGGCGCAGTCGGAGACATTGTCCAAATGGGATGCTCCTCAGGCAGTGGCGTGGGTGGCACGAATGGAAGGGGAGCAGCATGTTGGCGTCTGTGGGTTTCATGTGAAGGTCCGTGACCAGTCTGCCATCTACGATGCTGATGCTGGCGTCCAGGTAAGGGATGTTGGTTCTGCCGTAGTTCCAGGTGAATTTGATTGTCTGGTGTTGTTGGTTTATCCAGTTTAGGAACTGTCGCAGGTTCTCCTCACCCAGTGCACCCAGTATCCACAGCAACAGGATGTCGTCGATAAAGCGCCTCCAGTTATCTTGCTGTATCTGCCATGGTGATGTGGACAGTAGCTGCTTTTCCAACCACCCCATGAATAGGTTTGCAATTGCTGGTGCCATGGGTGTGCCCATTGCCGTGCCCTGGACCTGCTTCTAGATTTTGCTGTCAAAGGCAAACACGTTGTTCTGTAGAACGTGGTTCACAATTTCGAGGGATGTGATGGGAGGCACGTCAGTGTCAGGGGTCTGAATTTGAAGCATGTCGTTTAGGGATGTCGCCACTTCGTTCGGAGGGATGCTGGGATAAAGTGCCGTGACGTCGATGGTGACGATGAGGGCGTCTTCTGCAAGTGGCGTGATGTTGCAGTTCCACTTTTCTATCGTGTGCAGCATGTGGGTGGTGTCCTTGATGTAGGATGGCAGACTCTGGACCACGGGCTGCAGCCAATGATCCACCAGTCGGGATAGACGTTCTGTGGGTCCACTGACGCCTGATACAATTGGGCGGCCCGGAGGGTTGGTGCAGTCTTTGTGTACTTTGGGCAGGTGGTAGAAGGCTGCAGTTCTGACTCCTTCTTCTTTCACTTGGGCCCAGTCGTAGCACTTGCTGTCAATAAGCTCTTTCTCGTGAAGCTTTCCAACTAGTTCATTGGAGCGTCTGGCAATTTCTTTGCAAGAGGCTGGTAGTGGGGGTGGTGTTTTCCAGTTGTATGGCTTCTTGCTCATATTAGGCAAAGTCCTGTACGACAACAGCTCCTTCCCTTCCCCCCCCCCACCCCCCCCCCCAACTTGGTTGCTGGGGAGATGCGCAGCACCCGTTTGTTCACCAGGTCGCGTAGCTGACTCAGGGCTTCTCGGTTCTTTCTGCTGATGTTGCGGCTGCATGGTGGTTGGGGCACATGGGAGGTGACTCTGGAGACGATTGTTGAACAGTATGCACCGAGGGCCTCGTCTCTGCCTTTTGGAAGTTCCTAGAAGTTCTTCTTGTAGAACTTGGGCCAAGTTGGAATTGTCGTAGGCGCATCCTCCTCCAACCAGAATTCTTTCAAGCGAATCCTTCGCAGACCTTCCAGCGTACCTTCCAGAAGCTGTACCTCGATGTGGAACCCTGGCGTTGGGCAGAATTTGGGCCCAAACGACAGCAGTTGGATTTTGTGCCGTGTGGTGTTGATGGAGGCGAGGTTGTCCAGTTTCTTGTTTTTTCTCTTTCTGCATTCAGTTTTTACATTTTTCTCTTTTCTTTGCAGCGAGGAGACGAAATTGAGGAATTTGTCTGGTTCTCTTCTTTGCGCTATGGTCTTCATGTTCTCTAGTTCTTTCTTCAGTTGGTTGATGGCATTCTTGTAGAATCTTGTGCAGAGGCGCATGATGGTGACTTCTGTGGTTCTCGGGTTCTTGTTGATGTCTTGAAGCAGTGTGGCATCATATGGAAGGGCTGTCAGGGCTAAGTTGACTTTCATGCCGCTTGGTGTGATGTGTCGCTTCGGGCAGGTATCGATTGAGGTATGGTGAGACTTTATAGCGCTCAATTTTTGCTAGCTGTTCACAGTCCCTGGCCTGATCTCTTGTTGTTGGGGTGGCCAGTGTGTGTGTGTGTGTGTTTTTACGTGTTTGTTTGTTTGTGTGTTTTTTTATGTGTGTGTTTGATTGACTGTAGGAATCAGACGCACACCCGATGATGATGTTTTTCACTTACGAAACAAAACACTTGAACACTGTCCGTGCCTATTGCTGGGCTATCAATCAGAAGTTCAGAAGTCTCTCTGAGAATTTAATGTATTCATGTTCTGTGTATTTTAAGGATATTTTGACCCATTTTGTGTGCATCACAGAGTATTGCCTTCAGGCGCATGTGTTTTCTCACAACAATAATTGACATGTTTACGTTTGTGCGGAGGTTGGAAGAAGATGTCAGTGCGAGTGTACACGCGGATGTTTATGCGTGTGTATAATATGTACCGTGCTCTATGAGTTTTACATTGGAGAATATCTGGCCATCTTTTCATGAACATAAGTGGAAATATGTCCAAATATATGTGGTCTAAAATGATCAATAAACAAGTAGCATCGACTCATAACCAGACGCCTGCATATAACTTCTATCATACTTTAGCATAAGTCGTGTAGAGCGAGGATGGTATGCTCATGTGAAATGTGTGTGTCTGTTGTGTGTGTGTGTGTGCTGATGAGAGAGAAGAGAGAGAGAGAGAGAGAGAGAGACGAGAGAGAGAGAGAGAGAGAAGAGAGAGGTTCACTTCAGTATATGGTAGCATCAACACGTTTTTTGTCAAAGTTTTTTACCAATTTGTATATGATTATTTTTCTTTTTTCATTCATAAATGCGTCTGCAATAAATTATTTCTAGGCCGTAATTGTTTAAATTATCAAACGTTAATTGTGTGTGTACATTTTCAAGTAGTGGAATAATGTTGCCGCGCGCGCGGGCTGTGTGAGTGGTATATGAATTCATGTTTTGCCTGTGCATATGAGTGTTTGTGTGTGTTTGTGAGTTGTGTGTGTTGTGTGTGTGTTTGTGTATGTGTGTGGTGTGTGTGTGGTGTGTGTGTGTAGTGTGTGTGTATGCTGTGGTGTGTGGATATTTCAGACCTGTGGAATGTTTACATTATTTCCTTGGTTTTGGGATTTAACTGTCATTATTATCTTTGCTTGTACAACGGACTGTGAGAATCTAAGTGACCGTGATCTTGATATCATGTATAACAGCATTTGCGCCGTATTTATTACGTCGATACGTAGACGCAAGATTTGGGAGTGAATTTCTTTGTCTTTATAAGAGATTAACATTTATATTTGATTATTCGCTTAGTATCATTTGTGTTCCCATATTTGCATAGGCCTACACTGTTATTGTGAATATATAAATATTACCTTTATCTGTAATATTGTATTATATTTAGCCTCTTGTGTCTTCAAAGAGAGTTATACTTATATAATTAATAATGACCTCAACATTAGACACATGGCCTGTTAAACATGGCCTTCGTGTCGGCTATCTTAACATTAACAATGCCAGGAATAAGACAGATAACATTGGCACGATCCTACACAACAATGGAGATAATTTTCATCTTTTTTTGTTTTTCCGAATCTCGCTTGTCATCAGAAATATCAGATAATGATATGAACATGCCAGGCTATCAAATTGTGAGATTAGATCCACAGAAACCCAAATCTACAGGTCTACTTTTATATATAGCATCCTCAATAAATTATGAAAACTTGATAACATTAGTCATATTTCTATTGAATCTTGATGGGTAGAAGTTACTCTAAAGAACGCCAAACCACTTTTAATGGGATTTTTATACAGAAACCCATAATAAAGGCAGGCTGACTAGTTTTAGCGCCAGCACAGACAGACTGAGGAGATCTTACCTCCCAACTGAAGTGCGCCTGCTTAACAGCGGGCCATGAACTGACTAGCCTGTGGACCTTTGTCTGAACAACAACATTGGCAGGCAGTGTGTCTGATCTCCTAGGGAACAAGAAATCAAGTCCTCTGCCATCATATATCAGTCCTGACAAACTGCCAGAAACCTTTTTCCTCCTTCTTCTCCACCAAGTTATCGATCTACGATCAAAAATCGACTCCTGCCTTTTCCAACCACTATTCGACCCATCATTCACTGGTGTCCCCCTTCTCCTCTTTCAAGCCGGTGTCTGAGACCGAAGTTTCTTTCTCCCTTGTGATAAGAAATGCATTTTAATCCTGTGATCTTGGACCCATCCAGCCTCTCTTTCTCCATCTATCAACACCTTCCTGCATCATCTACCAACTCATCAATTCTTCTTAGTTTCCAGGTGTTTTCCTTCTGCTTTCAACCGATCTTGTAAGGCCCCTTCTCAAAGAACAATCTGGATCCTAATATCTGAAAACTACAGACCTGTATCTTAACCTCCCTTTTCTCTCAAACTCCTTGAGATACTGTCCTGAACACTTAACGTCATCACTCATCAAACAATCTTTCATCATCCTTGTCAGTCTGCTGCCTATACCGAACCAACCTACAGTACAAAACCGCCTGTTTCAAGAATCGTCAATGACCCTCTTACTATGCTTCTGATTGGCTAGGTCAATCTCTCTTTGAACAATTCTTGATCTCTCTGCTGCCTTTTGTACCATAACCACTCCATTCCTTCTGTCTCGTCTTGACATACTTTTGG
Organism: Phymorhynchus buccinoides; assembly: GCA_017654935.2. Classification (NCBI taxonomy): domain Eukaryota; kingdom Metazoa; phylum Mollusca; class Gastropoda; order Neogastropoda; family Raphitomidae; genus Phymorhynchus; species Phymorhynchus buccinoides. Next base: position 61,210,971 of record CM065690.1, on the reverse strand, counting down.
AATTAAGGGCCCTGCTCTTTCTTGGTTTTCCTCTTACCTTTTGATCGTTTTTTCAATCATTTTCTGGTCAATGGTCGTCCACCAACATCATCAATTCTTCTTTAGTTTCAGGTGGTGTTTTCCTTCTGCTTTCACGCGCTCTGTAAGGCCCCTTCTCAAGAAAACATCTGGATTCCTTATAATCTGAAAAACTACAGACCTGTATCTAACCTCCCTTTCCTCTCAAAACTCCTTGAGAAGACTGTCCTGAAACAACTTACGATCATCTATCCTCAAACATCTTCATCATCCTTAATCGTTCTGCTTGTGGAGGTCCCCAGGTGTCTGTGCTTGGTTCTGTCTGTTTACTATTGTAACGTCGCCTCTTGCCAATGTCATCGATCAGCACAACACGAAACATCACTTCTATGCAGATGACTAACAACTCCAAAACAGTACAACCCCTGAAAATCTAGATTCCATTCTTACAGAAAGTAACAACTGTTATATTGATATTCAAAATTGGATGGTTCAAATTAAACTTCAATTAAATGGTGAAAAAAATGAAGCAATGCTTGTAGGGACAAAAACAACCTAGCCTCTGTTTCCATAGAGTCAATCCAATTGGGTAACAATATCATTCCCCTCTCATACTCAGTCCAAAACTTAGGTGTCACTTTGGACAATACTCTTTCCATGCAGAGTTTCCTGACTCAGACCTGTCAGTCCTGCTACTGTCAAATTCGTCGCATTGGCTATATTTGTAAATATCTCTCAGATGAAGCCACACCAAAACTAATTACTTCCCTCATCCTATCTCGTCTTGACTACTGTAGTGCTCTCCTTTCTGGCCTATCAGTCTCTTTTCTATCTTGTCTTCAGCGTATTCAATACACAGCTGCTCGTCTTGTCCTTAGGAGAGAAAAAGTTCGATCATGTTGGCCTCGCTTCTGCTTTCTTTGCACTGGTTTCCTGTCGCAGACAGATATGAGTATAAATTAAACACGCTTTGCTATAAATCTATTCATAAAGCTGCTCCTCCATCTTACCTCTGTGACAATATTTCCATCTTATACGCCAGCTCGCACTTTACGTTCAGTTTCTGACCCTCTTTCTCTCCAGATCCCTAGGTATAAGCTTTCAACTGTTTGTCGCGCTCTTTTGCTGTCTCAGGTCCGGGACGACCTCCTGGAAACAAACTTCCGCTCTTCCTCCGTCAGCGACCGACTCTCTCTGCTTTCAAAACTAACCTCAAAACCCACCTGTTCCCCCCGTCATTAAAGCTCCGCTCTCTCTCTTTTGTCTCTCTTGCCATTAGGTCTGTTTTTGCTGTTTTCCATTTATATGATCCGTGTGTGTTTGTTCGCTTTGTATTGCGTTTGTGTTTTGAATGCGCTTTGAATGCTAACTTGTGTGTGTGCTTTGATTTGATTTATTAATCAAGATTTTGTGCCGTATAAATAATGTATGTTGTTTGTTTGTTGTGTGTGTGTGTGGTGTGTGTGTGTGTGTGTGTGAGTGGTGGTGTGTGGTGTGTTGTGTTGTGTGTGTGTGTGTGTGTTGTGTTTGTGTGTGTGTGTGTGTGTGTGTGTGTGTTCTGACTTCAGTTTGTGGTATTACATTGTCATTATAATTATGTTTTTAGCAGAATATTTTTATGATTGCATATTTGTATGACATGCAGTTGCTTTGTACTATTCCTCTTATTAATATTCTTATGTTAATGCATGTTTTTAGGATAAATATTTGATTCACATACCTCTTTTAATGCTGTATTGACCTTGATTCCTTAGGTTTTATCTAAAACTGTTTCTATGCCTGTTAATTAACTAGTACTTTTATCTAAATAGTGTGTGTGTGCGTGTGTGCGTGTGTGCTTGTGCGTGCGTGTGTGTGTGTGTGCTTGCGCGTGTGCGTGCGCGTGCCGTGCGTGCGTGCGTTCGTTCTTTAGTTTTTACGTCTGTTTCACGCCTCAGTGATATTAGACCCCCCCCTACATACAGTAACATTTTAAATGACTTATGTAACCATTAAGAGTTTTAAACAAATTGGTCTTAATTTCTAATGGCTAACAACAAACAACTATAATAACACAATTTAGCCAACAATTAATTAGTAACTCAAGAATACCAACAGGAACTTATGTGCAGGTTTCTGAAAAACTTTAAAGGAGATTAAATTTGTTTAAGATTTGTTCAATGGTTAAGGCGTTTGCTGGTTCAGCAATTCACCAACATTTGTTGATTATGTTTCTTTAATTCAGGACATAGAGGAGCAAATGAGTTATAGATTATTTGATTCCACATACTACACTTAACGTCCTTTAGAAATTTTGTTTTAAAAGCATTTAACGAATTTAAACATCAGATACGATTTGTCTTGAATATTGACTGTCTGAAGTCTTAACATGCTTGTCAAAATTATCTTTGGGATAATTTTTTTCAATATGTTTATAATATTCATGCAGATCTAAATTCCATTAAGTTGAATCGTTCCCCTTCGGAATTACGCGCTGGCACTTCTAGCTGCTCGATCGAACCAATTCTTTGAAGTATATTCCACAATGTTAATGGGATGGACCCACATAAAAAGTTACACTAATGTCTTTACTCGATAATTGAATTATTAAATGTTTTGATCTCTAATATCATTTCAAGGCATATGTTAACATTTTGACTTTTGATAGCTTGTAAATGCTGATTTCGATCTACACAAAGTAATATTTTTACCACATTTATAGGTAATTCTGTCAGTATAGTGGTAATGCCATTCAATAGCTAACAATTCCTGGTGCAGTAAAATGGAATATATTTTAACCTATATAATCGTCCCTCTCTATTTTACGAGGTATTTACAATGCTGCTCCTGTATATCCCATTCTAAGACAGACCTCATCTTGTGTATATTGTATGCAGCACTATATCACTTTCATTTGAAATTAACTAATTTTTTTAATATGTTTGGAGATTTGACTTTTGTTAACATCTTTAGATCAATATCAAAAAGCGGTTTAATTTGTTCCAGGCGGTACAAGGCGAAAAAGATGGCTCAGCTGGAATTTCTTTCATTTTTTAAATTCTTTACAATTAATAATATCTGATACAAGGAAATTAATTGGTTTGCAAAGAGTGATTGGTTTTAGATCTTTAACAAAATCATTTCAGTATTTAACTTAACTTCGTCTTTACAAATGGTCATATACAGATGATTTTAATACAAATTTTGGCAGCACACATTCTTTCTATATTCAGCGAGAGGTAGAACACCTGCTTCTTAGACCCACCACGTCACGTGTCAAAATCCCGTTTCCCGTGTTTTCCCTCTATAGCTGAGTCACATGAGAAATCTTTAGAGGAGAGAGAAAGAAAGAGCCAGGAGCAGAGAAAAAAATGTGCTCGTCTGGGGGGGGGG
>CM065690.1:61181119-61207081 GCA_017654935.2 Phymorhynchus buccinoides | reverse complement strand
AATTGTTAGCTATTTTAATGGCATTACAATATACCGCAGAATTACCTATAAATGCTTGTAAAATATTACTTTGTGTAGATTCGAAATCAGCATTACAAGCTATTAAAGGTCAAAATGTTAACATACGCCTTGAAATGATATTAGAGATCAAACATTTAATTAATCAATTATCGAATAAAGACATCAGTGTAACTTTTTATTTGGTTCCCTCCCATTGTGGAATATACTCAAATGAATTGGTTGATCGAGCAGCTAGAAGTGCAGCGCGTAATTCAGAGGGAACGATTCATCTTAATGTGAATTTAGATCTGCATGAATATTATAAACATATTGAAAAATTATCCAAAGAAAATTTTGACAGCATGTTAATGACTTCAGACAGTCAATATTCACGCTATTGTATAAAAGGCTCAAGTACAATGAATTCCTACTTAATTTTAAAACAGCTCAAAGATACAAGTTTAAGACAAATCGTATCTTTGATGTTTAAACTTCGTTTAAATGCTTTTAAAACAACATTTTCTAAAGACGTTAACTGCATATCTGGAAATCAAATATCTATAAATCATTTGCTCCTATATTGTCTATATTGTCCTAGAATTAAAGAACAAATCAACAAAACTGATGGTGAATTGCTGAACCATCAAACGCCTTTAACCATTGAACAAATCTTAAACAAATTAAATCTCCTTAAACGTTTTTCAGAAATCCTGCACATAAGTCCTGTTGGTATTTGTCTTTGAGTTACTAATTAATTGTTGGTTTATATTGTGTTATTATATTTTTGTTGTTAGCCATTTAGAAATTAAGACACACTTGCTTAACTCTTCATGTTATATAAGTCAGTTTGAAATGTTACTGTATGTCCCCCATTCCCTCCCATCTTATATATCTGTTAATGTAATTTTTATATGCACTCAGTTAGATTTGTATGAATAGATGTGTAGGGAAAACACATAAATAATACTACCATCCACGTACTCACACACACTCACTTCAATACTTTATTTTTTTATTTTTTTATTATTATTATTATTATTATGTTTTGTTTTTTGGTGTGTTTTTTTGTGTGGTCTAATATCACTTGCGGGTGAGCAGACGTGAAACTAAAGAACGAACACACACACACACACACACACACACACACACACACACACACACACACACACACACACACACACACACACACACAGACACATACACACACACGCACACGCACACGTACACACGCACGCACGCACACACACACACACACACACACACACACACACACACACACGCATACGCACACACGCACACGCACACACACACACAGACACACAGACACATACACACACACACGCGCGCGCGCGCGCGCACACACACGATTGTGCATGCGTTCATGCATTTGTGTGTATGTGTGTGCGTGTGAGAGTGCATGTGTGTGTGTGTATATGTGTGTGTGTGTGTGTGTGTGTGTGTGTGTGTGCGCGTGCGTGTGCGTGTGCGTGTGTGTGTGTGTGTGTGTGTGTGTGTGTGTGTGTGTGTGTGTGTGTGTGTGTGAATGGGTGTGTGTGTGTGAAAACCAACCTTCCCTTGGGAGGTGACTCCAGTGGTACACTGCAGAATGAATTCTCTCTCCTCTGGTTTGACCCATCGGGACACAGAGGGATCCTCGTCCATGAACACCCACCACACCACAGAGAAAGCCAGGCACAGGCCTCCTGCAACAGTGCAAGAATACAGTCACGGAACATTGTTAATGAGAGTAGGTATGTAATGATAAGCTACACTGCTTTTTATCAATCATGTCTTCAGCCGAACAAAGGGATACACTACACATAATATAAGTGAACCCAATTTTTTCTTCTTCTCAAATTCCATCATATATCAAAACGGTTAATATAAATTACTAACAAAACATTTCAAAAGCAAAGCTAGTGATAAGCACACACACACACACACACACACACGCACACACATACACACAACAACAACAACAACAACATACAGTATTTATACGGCGCTGAATCTTGACAGAAATCAAATCAAAGCGCACACACACGTTAGCATACAAAGCGCATTCAAACACAAACGCAATACAACGCGAACACACACAGATAACATAAATGGAATATAGCAGAAACAGACCTAATGGCAAGAGAGAGAAGATAAAGAGAGAGGAGCTTTAATGACGGGGGAACAGGTGGGTTTTGAGGTTAGCTTTGAAAGCAGAGAGAGTCGGTCGCTGACGGAGGGAGAGCGGAAGTTTGTTCCAGGAGGTCGGTCCTGAGACAGCAAAAGAGCGCCGACCAACAGTTGAAAGCTTATACCTAGGGATCTGGAGAGAAAGAGGGTCAGAAACTGAACGTAAAGTGCGAGCTGGCGTATAGATGGAAATATTGTCACAGAGGTAAGATGGAGCAGCTTTATGAATAGATTTACAGCAAAGTGTGTTTAATTTATACTCAATTCTGTCTGCGACAGGAAGCCAGTGCAAAGAACGCAGAAGAGGGCTAACATGATCGAACTTTTTCTTCCTAAGGACAAGACGAGCAGCTGTGTTTTGAATACGCTGGAGACAAGATAGAGAAGAGACTGATAGGCCAGAAAGGAGAGCATTACAGTAGTCAATACGAGATAGGATGAGGGAAGTAACAAGCTTTGCTGTGGCTTCATCTGAGAGGTATTTACGAATATAGCCAATGCAACGAATTTGATAGTAGCAGGACTGACAGGTCTGAGTCAGGAAACTCTGCATGGAAAGAGTATTGTCCAAAGTGACACCTAAGTTTTTGACTGAGTCTGAGAGGGGAATGATATTGTTACCCAGTTGGATTGACTCTATGGAAACAGAGGCTAGTTTGTTTTTTGTCCCTACAAGCATTGCTTCGGTTTTTTTTCACCATTTAATTGAAGTTTATTTTGAACCATCCAATTTTGAATATCAATATAGCAGTTGTTACTTTCTGTAAGAATGGAATCTAGATCTTCAGGGGTTGTACTGTTTTGGAGTTGTGAGTCGTCTGCATAGAAGTGATGTTTCATGTTGTGCTGATCGATGACATTGGCAAGAGGTGACGTATACAAAGTAAACAAGACAGGACCAAGCACAGACCCCTGGGGGACTCCACAAGAAAGCCTAACCTGTTCAGACTGACGACCATTGACCAGAACTGATTGAAAACGATCAGAAAGGTAAGAGGAAAACCAAGAAAGAGCAGGGCCCTTAATTCCAAAAGTATGTTCAAGACGAGACAGAAGAATGGAGTGGTCTATGGTATCAAAGGCAGCAGAGAGATCAAGAAGTGTCAAAAGAGAGATTTGACCAGCATCAGAAGCAAGTAAGAGGTCATTGACGATTTGAACAAGGGCTGTTTATGTACTGTGGTTGGTTCTACAGGCAGACTGATAAGGATGATGAGGATTGTTTGAGGATAGATGATCGTTAAGTTGTTTCAGGACAGTCTTCTCATGGAGTTTGGAGAGAAAAGGGAGGTTAGATACAGGTCTGTAGTTTTTCAGATTATTAGGATCCAGATTGTTCTTCTTGAGAAGGGGCCTTACAAGAGCGGTTTTGAAAGCAGAAGGAAACACACCTGAAACTAAAGAAGAATTGATGATGTTGGTGATTGATGGCAGAAGGTGTTGATAGATTTGTGAGAAAAGAGAGGCTGGGATGGGGTCAAGATCACAGGATTTAAAATGCATTTCTTTCAAAGTAGAAAGAACTTCGGTCTCAGACACCGGCTTGAAAGAGAGAAGGGGGACACCAGTGAATGATGGGTCTGGAATAGTTGGTTGAAAAGGCATGGAGTCGATTTTTGATCGTAGATCGATAATCTTGGTGGAGAAGAAGGAGGAAAAGGTTTCTGGCAGTTTGTCAGGACTGATATTTGATGGCAGAGGACTTGATTTCTTGTTGAATTTGATAGCCTGGCATGTCTGATATTTCTGATGACAAGCGAGATTCGAAGAAACAAAAAAGATGAAAACTGTTTCCATTGTTATGTAGGATCGTGCCAATGTGATCTGTCTTATTCCTGGCATTGTTAATTGTTAAGATAGACAACAACAAGTCGCCATGTTTAACAGGCCATGTGTCTAATGTTTGAGGTCATTATTAATTGCTAATAAAAATAACTCTCTTTGAAAGACACAAGAGGCTAAATATAATACAATATTACATATCAAGGTAATATTTTATATATTCACAATAACAGAGTAGGCTTATGCAAATAAAGGAACACAAAATGATACTTAAGCGAATAAACAAATCAAATATAAATGTTAATCTCATATGAAGACAAAGAAATTCACTCCCAAATCTTGCGGTCTACGTATCGACGTAATAAATACGGCGCAAATGCTGTTATACATGATATCAAGATCACGGTCACTTAGATTCTCACAGTCCGTTGTAACAAGCAAAGATAATAATGCAGTTGAATCAAAACCAAGAAATAATGTCACATTCCCAAGGTCTGCATATCACACACACACAGCTACACACACACACACACCACACACACACACACACCACACACACACACACACACACACACACACACACACGACGCACACACACACGCATATGCACAGGCACATGCATTCATATACACTCACAAGCGCGCGCGTGCAACATTATTCCACTACTTGAAAATTACACACACAATTAACGTTTGATAATCTAAACAATTACGCCTAGCAATAATTTATTGCAGACGCATTTATGAATGAAAAAAGAAAAATAATCATCTCAAATTGGTAAAACACTTTGACAAAAAACGTTTTTGTACCATATACTGAAGTGAACCCACTCTCTCTCTCTCTCTCTTCTCTCATCTCTCTCTCTCTCTCTCTCACTCTCTCTCTCTCTCTCTCTCACACACACACACACAACAACAGACACACACATTTCACATGAGCATACCATCCTCGCTCTACACGACTTATGCTAAAGTATGATAGAAGTTATATGCAGGCGTCTGGTTATGAGTCGATGCTACTTGTTTATTGATCATTTTAGACCACATATATTTGGACATATTTCCACTTATGTTCATGAAAAGATGGCCAGATATTCTCCAATGTAAAACTCATAGAGCACGGTACATATTATACACACGCATAAACATCCGCGTGTACACTCGCACTGACATCTTCTTCCAACCTCCGCACAAACGTAAACATGTCAATTATTGTTGTGAGAAAACACATGCGCCTGAAGGCAATACTCTGTGATGCACACAAAATGGGTCAAAATATCCTTAAAATACACAGAACATGAATACATTAAATTCTCAGAGAGACTTCTGAACTTCTGATTGATAGCCCAGCAATAGGCACGGACAGTGTTCAAGTGTTTTGTTTCGTAAGTGAAAAACATCATCATCGGGTGTGCGTATGATTCTACAGTCAATCAAACACACACACATACACACACACAACAAACCACACCACAACACACACACACACACGGCCACCCCAACAAACAGAGATCAGCCAGGGACTGTGAACAGCTAGCAAAATTGAGTGCTACAAGTCTCACCATACCTTCATCGATACCTGCCTGAAGCGACACATCACACCAAGAGGCATGAAAGTCAACTTCGCCATGACAGCCCTTCCATCTGATGCCACACTGCTTCAAGACATCAACAAGAACCCGAGAACCACAGAAGTCACCATCATGCGCCTCTGCACAAGATTCTACAAGAATGCCATCAACCAACTGAAGAAAGAACTAGAGAACATGAAGACCATAGCGCAAAGAAGAGAACCAGACAAATTCCTCAATTTCGTCTCCTCGCTGCAAAGAAAAGAGAAAAATGTAAAAACTGAATGCAGAAAGAGAAAAAACAAGAAACTGGACAACCTCGCCTCCATCAACAACACACGGCACAAAATACAACCGCTGTCGTTTGGGCCCAAATTCTGCCCAACGCCAGGGTTCCACATCGAGGTACAGCTTCTGGAAGGTACGCTGGAAGGTCTGCGAAGGATTCGCTTGAAAGAATTCTGGTTGGAGGAGGATGCGCCTACGACAATTCCAACTTGGCCCAAGTTCTACAAGAAGAACTTCTAGGAACTTCCAAAAGGCAGAGACGAGGCCCTCGGTGCATACTGTTCAACAATCGTCTCCAGAGTCACCTCCCATGTGCCCCAACCACCATGCAGCCGCAACATCAGCAGAAAGAACCGAGAAGCCCTGAGTCAGCTACGCGACCTGGTGAACAAACGGGTGCTGCGCATCTCCCCAGCAGACAAGGGAGGAGCTGTTGTCGTACAGGACTTTGCCTAATATGAGCAAGAAGCCATACAACTGGAAAACACCACCCCCACTACCAGCCTCTTGCAAAGAAATTGCCAGACGCTCCAATGAACTAGTTGGAAAGCTTCACGAGAAAGAGCTTATTGACAGCAAGTGCTACGACTGGGCCCAAGTGAAAGAAGAAGGAGTCAGAACTGCAGCCTTCTACCACCTGCCCAAAGTACACAAAGACTGCACCAACCCTCCGGGCCGCCCAATTGTATCAGGCGTCAGTGGACCCACAGAACGTCTATCCCGACTGGTGGATCATTGGCTGCAGCCCGTGGTCCAGAGTCTGCCATCCTACATCAAGGACACCACCCACATGCTGCACACGATAGAAAAGTGGAACTGCAACATCACGCCACTTGCAGAAGACGCCCTCATCGTCACCATCGACGTCACGGCACTTTATCCCAGCATCCCTCCGAACGAAGTGGCGACATCCCTAAACGACATGCTTCAAATTCAGACCCCTGACACTGACGTGCCTCCCATCACCACCCTCCTTGAAATTGTGGACCACGTTCTACAGAACAACGTGTTTGCCTTTGACAGCAAAATCTAGAAGCAGGTCCAGGGCACGGCAATGGGCACACCCATGGCACCAGCAATTGCAAACCTATTCATGGGGTGGTTGGAAAAGCAGCTACTGTCCACATCACCATGGCAGATACTGGAGGCGCTTCATCGACGACATCCTGTTGCTGTGGACACTGGGTGAGGAGAACCTGCGACAGTTCCCAAACTGGCTAAACCAACAACACCAGACAATCAAATTCACCTGGAACTACGGCAGAACCAACATCCCTTACCTGGACGCCAGCATCAGCATCGTAGATGGCAGACTGGTCACTGACCTTCACATGAAACCCACAGACGCCAACATGCTGCTCCCCTTCCATTCGTGCCACCCACGCCACTGCCTGAGGAGCATCCCATTTGGACAATGTCTCCGACTGCGCCGAATCTGCTCCATTGACGAACTGTTCCAGCAGAGGAGTGAAGAACTGAAGCAGAAACTGCGGAGGCGAGGCTACCCAGACTCGCTGCTGGAGGCGGCCATCACCAAAGTGGCCAACATACCCAGAAAGGACACCCTGCAGTATGCAGTGAAGAACAAGAAGCCAGGAAGAGTGCCGGTGGTGATCACACACAACCCGACACACCCACCTCTTGGACGATGGATGAAGGAGCTCATGCCCACGCTGCACCGGAGCAGAAGAATGAAGAAGGCCATGCCACGCCCGCCCATCATCGGAGAACGCAGCAGCCTCAACCTCCGCAGGCTTCTCATGCCGTCCAAGCCTCCCATAGCGCCTCAGAACGGGGAAGACTCTGAGGCTGGATGCTTCAAGTGCGGTGCCAAGCGCTGCATCGTCTGCCAGCTCCATCTACAGCAGACCACCACTTTCTGCAGCGTCCGGACAGGCCAGAGATTCACCATTCGAGACAGGGGAACCTGCAAGAGCACGAATCTGGTGTACCTCATAGACTGTGCCAAGTGTAGAGACGTGCAATACGTGGGAGAGACGGGCCAGACGTTGCAGAGATGCTTCCATGCGCACCGCTCCAGCATTGGTGTCAACCCGGCGATCAAAAAGGCAGCGACCAGGGACAACAGCCACCATTAACAGGACATGTTGGTGGCCCGCCACTTTCAGGGGACTGAACACAGCATCCTGGACATGAGGGTCACCATCATCGACAGGATGCGTGCCAAAGACACCACCACAGGGCCAAAGAGAGATTATGGCGACACAAACTCAAAACAAACTGGCCAGATGGACTGAATGTGTGTGTGAGATTCTGTCTCTTTCTCTTTCTCTGAGCCTTTCTCTCTTTCTCTGTCTATTCGTCCTTCAGTCTGTCTCCATATATCTCTGTTTATCGCTGTCTATGATAAGCGTGAAGAGTAAGGGGGGAGAGAGAGGGGGGATTAAGAGACGCTGACGTTGACAAGACTTTTAATGACATAGGCCAACAGCCCCTATCACAATAGAACACTTGAATTATCTATACACGCACATACATTATAAATATATAACAAGTCAATGAATTAATAGTTGAATATGTTAAATAGCTAAGAAGTGAAATAATGAAAATCAATATGTAGAAATAATGTCACAAACTGAACAGAAAAAGATGTAATAAATAATCGACTGAACGAATACCCCCAGAAGTGAATGAACACACAATCATGCATACGAATGTAAGGAAAGAAGAGAAGAACATAATACATATGCATTTTCGGTTTTCAAGGTCATACGCCAAGGTCAAAGTCACGACGGCAATAATGTTTGCGCGGATGCCTTCCTCTCATGGTGACACACCTCCACACAAAATTTGAAGCGATTCGGTCAAGCGGTTCGGGAGATATCCTTGGGACAGACAGAAAAACAAAACAAAACAAGGGCATCGCCGTGCGGCAGATATGTCCTTTGCCGGTTACGCCCTGTACATGCCCCGCCCTGTACGTCCCTTCCCCGTCACATCTTAGGTCCCCGTCCTCCTTGTGACCTTTGGGTGAAGCACCTACACACCTTTGACTGGGTGCAAATCGCTTTCCGGGATGCACACCCTTAATTGGTGGTGTGCACACCCTTAACACTGAGACATGTCTGCCACTCGGCGACATTTAAGCCCCACGTGGCACATTTTGTGCAAGGATGTCTTTTATGTGGTAGAGTAAGTATTAGACAGGATTTGGAGATTTGGGAATATAATAGAAACTAGATTGCAGGAAATTATGTTTTACTTTGTTTGTTTTAATATTTGTGACCTAGGACCAAGCATGATTAACTTATGATTATTTCCCTTGTTGAAGTTAACAAGAGTCACTTTAGTGAACACTTTTCAGCCAATAGAATCTACCTAGGCCTTGATGTTTTCCACTGACTTTCACTCTGTGATCAGACAAGCGAAGAGAAGGGCTTGTTGGCCCAAGTTTTTGTCAGCTGTCAAGTTGAACTGCATTCAGCTTGAAGATTTGATGTGCTTTTCTCCCATTAATCTCCAAATCCTGTCTAATACCTACTCTACCACATTTACATTTAGTATTAGACCCCCTCCTTTACCGGGATGTACACCCTTAATTAGTGTGGTGTACACCCTTAATGGGGTGTACACCCTTAACTCGGAGACATGTCTGCCGCTCGGCGACATTAAAATCCCACATGGCATAATTTGTACTGCAATGTCTTGTACTCTTCTTTTTACACCCCCACACAACATTTAGAGTGATTCTATACAATATTTCACGATATAGGAGGATGAAGAAAAACGGAAACATGTCTGCCGCTCGGCGACATTGTATATTCGAGGGACAATGTATATACGAATGTGTTATACTCTTCGTGTCACATCCTGACACAAAATTGGAAGGGATTATGTCTTCTAGTTCACGAGATACAGCTTGGATAAGAAATATATAGCGCAAAGAAGGAAATTTCGGTTTTCAAGGTCACACTTCAAGGTCAAGGTCAGCATGGCGATAATTTATGCTCGGATGTTTTCTACTCTAAGCTATACAGTACCACACACAATCTGAAGCGCTTCTGTCAATTACAAATGTGGAAAATATGGCTTAAAACCCAATTTTTAGACCCCTACCACATTCAAGGCCTACAGATCTCCATGACCTTGACCTTGACATTGATCGGTATGCCATCATCAGAACGGCCACATGCCAAAGTACCTACATGCCAAGTTTGAAGTCTCTAAGACCAACGATGTGGAAGTTATAGCCCCTTAAAGAGTTTTGGTTTTCAAGGTCATACGCCAAGGTCAAGGTCACGACGGCGATAATTTATGGGCGGATGCCTTCCTCTCATGGTGACACGCCACCACACAAAATTGGAAACGATTCGGTCAAGCGGCTCGGGAGATATCCTTGGGACAGAAAAACCCAATTTTTATACCCATACCACTTTCAAGGCGTACCGATCTCCCTGACCTTGACGTTGACCTTAATTGGTATGCCATCATCAGAACGGTCATTAGCCGAAGTACCTCCATGCCAAGTTTCAAGACTCTAGGACCTACGGTGTGGAAGTTATGGCCCCTTAACGATTTACTTTAGGACAACAAAGAAACATACACGAACGAAAACATACTCCTTTGCGATCGGAGATCGGCAAAAGACAAAAAGAAACATCCACGAACGAATTCATACTCCTTTGCGATCGTAGATCAGCAAAGGACAATAAATGACGGAGAGAGAGAGAGAGAGAGAGAGAGAGAGAGAGAGAGAGAGAGAGAGAGAGAGAGAGAGAGAGAGAGAGAGGGAAGGGGGGGGGGGGGGCAGACTGACAGACAGAGACAGAGCAAAGAGGCCTGATGTCTGTTGGTTTCCCTAATTAGCTTTGAAGACGGGATCTGTGGCGGAAGTGTGTGGCAAAGGGCGGTAATTCTCACAGCTCAGAGCTAATCAAGGGCAGATTACCGCCTCAGGCAAGGGGGATAATCAACGCCACACTTCCTACAAACTTACCTCCCCTCTAAAAAAAATAGCACATCATCCCATGTTTCCCGTTCCTCGCGAGGTAACGAAAGCGCTCCAAGGTTACGAAAGCGCTCCAATAATCACCCTGATGCCTTCATGAATGTGTTTCTATCCACAGCGTTCTGCTCAAACTTAGCCTGTGGCGTTAGCAGTGATGCGTTCATGTGTTGTGCCATTCCTAGCCAAAGCGTTCTGCTCAAACTTAGCCTGTGGCGTTAGTAGTGATGCCTTCATGTCTGTTTCTATCCACAGCGTTCTGCTCAAACTTAGCCTGTGGCGTTAGCAGTGATGCGTTCATGCGTTGTGCCATTCATAGCCAAAACGTTCTGCTCAAACTTAGCCTGTGGCGTTAGTAGTGATGCCTTCATGTCTGTTTCTATCCACAGCGTTCTGCTCAAACTTAGCCTGTGGCGTTAGCAGTGATGCCTTCATGCGCTGCACCATTCCTAACCAAAGCGTTCTGCTCAAACTTAGCCTGTGGCGTTAGCAGTGGTGCCTTCATGCGATGTACCATTCCTAGCCAGAGCGTTCTGCTCAAACTTAGCCTGTGGCGTTAGCAGTGATGCCTTCATGCATTGTACCATTCTTAGCCAGAGCGTTCTGCTCAAACATAGCCTGTGGCGTTAGCAGTGATGCGTTCATGTGTTGTGCCATTCCTAGCCAAAGCGTTCTGCTCAAACTAAGCCTGTGGCGTTAGCAATGATGCCTTCATGCGTTGTGCCATTCCTAGCCAGATCGTTCTGCCGAACGCCTGCAGCATTCACCTTGAAGCCTTCGTGTGTTTCTATGGCACTGTTCCCAGTCACAGCATTCTGCTGGACGTTAACCTTAGCAGTACCACAATTGCGTTCACTATTACACCGTTTCTAACCATAGTGTTCTGGTTATTTTTAGTGCATGTTTATGTGCTTCATAAATGTGTGTGCGTGTGTGGCTGGTGTCTTTATCAGCGTCTTTCAAACCACCACCCCTGCCCCCCTCTGCATCTAATGCACACACACACACACACACACACACACACACACACACACACACACACACACACCTGCAGCCAGAGTTTAAGACAGCCTCTCAACAGTTGACCTCCACAGCCACTCTATGGTCATCCTAGCTACACCATCGTCTATGGAAGACACTGTCCCTCAACAGTTGACCTCCACAGCCACTATATGGCCATCCTAGCTACACCGTCGTTTATGTAAGACACTGTCCCTCTACAGTTGACCTCCACAGCCACTCTATGGCCATCCTAGCTACACCATCGTCTATGGAAGACACTGTCCTTCTACAGTTGACCTCCACAGCCACTCTATGGCCACCCTAGCTACACCATCGTCTATGGAAGACGCTGTCCTTCTACAGTTGACCTTCCCCGGCCACTCTATGGCCATCCTAGCTACACTATCGTCTATGGAAGACACTGCCCCTCTATAGTTGACCTCCACAGCCACTCTATGGCCATCCTAGCTACACCATCGTCTATGGAAGACACTGTCCCTCTATAGTTGACCTCCACAGCCACTCTATGGCCATCCTAGCTAAACCATCATCTATGGAAGACACTGTCCCTCTATAGTTGACCTCCACAGCCACTCTAAGGCCATCCCAGCTACACCATCGTCTATGGAAGACACTGTCCCTCTACAGTTGACCTCCACAGCCACTCTATGGCCATCCTAGCTACACCATCGTCTGTGGAAGACACTGTCCCTCTACAGTTGACCTCTACAGCCACTCTATGGCCATCCTAGCTACACCATCATCTATGGAAGACACTGCCCCTCTATAGTTGACCTCCACAGCCACTCTATTGTCATCCTTGGCTCAAACCAAAGGGTGATGAAGCTGCATGTGTTGATCTTACCCCTGGTGGGTATTCGATCTTCTCGCAACCACGCACCTCTGGCCGAGGAGGCGGAATTGCAGTGATCTACAGAAAGATTAACTTCCCCCACCTCAACTTCATCACCAAGTTTGCCTTTAGGTACCCTGCTTTCCAACTTTTACAAGTTTCTTTGACTTCTCAGCATCAAGTGCTCCACTTCATGTGTGTGTATCGTCCGCCGCCAACGAAATCAAACAACTGAGCCTGTATTCTTTTATCAGTTTCCTGAACTTTTGGACCACTGCAACACACTCCATGGCAACGTTTGTGTCCTGGGTGACTTCAATGTTCATGTGGACTCCTCCAATTATCATAGTGCTGTGACATTCCTTGAACTCCTCCACATGCATATTCTTCGTCAGGCTGTAGAGGGATCAACCCACAAGCGTGGACATACCCTGGATCTGGTCATTGACAGACCCAGCGACGGAGTCCTCTAGTCAACGGAGGTGAACTGTGGTCTGGAGTCAGATCACTCCTGTGTTGTTGCTGTCTTCAGCATGGAGCTGCCATCTGCTGTTCCTGTCCGCCGCAACATCCGGAACATCTGTGTCATCGACAGAGCGGCATTCCAAGAGGATCTGCAGGCTGAGCTGGGGTCCCACGAGGATTCCACAGCCGCTCAGTACAACGTGTCCCTGAGTGCCGTGTTGGACCGTCACGCTCCTTCATCATGCCGTGTGTGTCCTTGAAAAAGGCCACCAGTCCCTGGTTCAAGCTTTTCAGTGACGAGCTTGTGGAAGCAAAAGGGGAGCGGAGACATGCGGAGGATCAGCGGAGACGAGCGGAGATGCAGGGAAAAGGTGGACTGACTGTTCTTAAACAAATCCACACTAAAGCTAAGAACTTTTTCTTTTCTTGTTGGCAAAGCTAAGACTCTTTTTTACACTAGCAAGATCTCTGAGGCCAAATCCAGCAAAGAACTCTATCATATTACTAACAGCCTGTCTGCTCGCACGAAATCTTCCTGACTACCCACTATCTATCCTCCTTCCACTCTGCCTAACATCTTTTCTGATTTCTTTTGCAAGAAAGTTGAAACAATCAAAAATGAATTTGATAAACAGCTGACTGATTCTCAACCACTAGGCACACCTTTCACTGACAATTCACACTCTCACTTCTCTCCTGTCAGCGAAGAAGATGCGTTGAAGATCTTGAAAAAGTCTGCACCCAAAACATGTGACCTTGACCCCATTCCCACTTCTCTGCTGTATGAATGTTTGGATGTTGTGTTACCTGTACTAACCAAAATAATCAATGATTTTCTGTCTTCTGGTCTCTTTCCTGATGTCTACAAAACTGCCATTGTCAAACCTCTACTCAAAAAGCCCTCACTAGACCACAATGATTTAAAAAGCTTCAGACCTGTCTCAAATTTATCTTGTGTGTCAAAGATCATGGAAAAGATTGTTCTCTCACAGCTTTCTCACCATCTCAATTCTAATGATTTATTCAATCCTTTTCAGTCAGCTTACAGACCAGGTCACAGTACTGAAACTGCTTTAGTAAAGGTTGTTAATGATCTTCTTCTTTCTCTTGATGAAGGAAAACTCTCAGTTCTGACTCTTTTGGACCTTTCAGCAGCGTTTGATACCATTGACCACAACACTCTTCTTTCTCGTTTGGAATCTGTCTTCGGCATCAGTGGTACAGCTCTCCAGTGGTTCACCTCTTATCTTTCAAACCGTGCTCAGATTGTTTCCTTTCAGGACACCAACTCTGCCCCAGCCTCACTGGCTGGGAGATCTTGGGTTCGAATCCCATCAGAGGCGAGGTTTTTTTCGGTCCCGGACCGACTCCTACTCAGAGTGAGTGGCTGTGGGCTCAATGGGAAGACTGAAGCCACACAGTCGAGCTTCATCCGCTTAACGGATGCGATTCTGA
The DNA here is from genome assembly GCA_017654935.2 of Phymorhynchus buccinoides. Classification (NCBI taxonomy): domain Eukaryota; kingdom Metazoa; phylum Mollusca; class Gastropoda; order Neogastropoda; family Raphitomidae; genus Phymorhynchus; species Phymorhynchus buccinoides. The sequence continues at coordinate 61,192,513 of CM065690.1, read as the reverse complement.
GAGGGTTGCTCTAAATTCAAGACCAACACTGCAGGTGTCTGTAGTTCTCGGGCCTGGTTAACGCCTCCACAGCAACTCTATGGTCATCCTTGCTACACCATCGTCTATGGAAAACACCGACCCTCTACAGTTGACCTCCACAGCCACTCTATGGCCATCCTAGCTACACCATCGTCTATGGAAGACACTGCCCCTCTACAGTTGACCTCCACAGCCACTCTATGGTCATCCTAGCTACACCATCGTCTATGGAAGACACTGACCCTCTACAGTTGACCTCCACAGCCACTCTATGGTCATCCTAGCTACACCATCGTCTATGGAAGACACTGACCCTCTACAGTTGACCTCCACAGCCACTCTATGGCCATCCTAGCTACACCATCGTCTATGGAAGACACTGCCCCTCTACAGTTTACTTCCACAGCCACTCTATGGCCATCCTAGCTACACCACCGTCTAAGGAAGACACTGCCCCTCTACAGTTGACATCCACAGCCACTCTATGGCCATCCTAGCTACACCATCGTCTATGGAAGACACTGCCCCTCTACAGTTGACCTCCACAGCCACTCTATGGCCATCCTAGCTCTGACCTCCACAGCCACTCTATGGCCATCCTAGCTACAGTTAACCTCCACAGCCACTCTATGGTCATCCTAGCTACACCATCGTCTATGGAAGACACTGCCCCTCCACAATTGACATCCACGGGCCACTCTATGGCCATTCTAGCTACACCATCGTCTATGGAAGACACTGCCCCTCTACAGTTGACCTCCACAGCCACTCTATGGCCACCCTAGCTACACCATCGTCTATGGAAGACACTGCCCCTCTACAGTTGACCTCCACAGCCACTCTATGGCCATCCTAGCTACACCATCGTCTATGAAGAAGACAGTTGACTGCCCCTCTACAGTTGACCTCCACAGCCACTCTATGTCCATCCTAGCTACACCATCGTCTATGGAAGACACTGCCCCTCCACAATTGACATCCACGGGCCACTCTATGGCCATTCTAGCTACACCCCAGTCTATGGAAGTCACTGCCCCTCTACAATTGACCTCCACAGCCACTCTATGGCCACCCTAGCTACACCATCGTCTATGGAAGACACTGCCCCTCTACAGTTGACCTCCACAGCCACTCTATGGCCACCCTAGCTACACCATCGTCTATGGAAGACACTTCCCCTCTACAGTTGACCTCCACAGCCACTCTATGGCCATCCTAGCTACACCATCGTCTATGGAAGACACTGTCCCTCTACAGTTGACCTCCACAGCCACTCTATGGCCATCCTAGCTACACCATCGTCTATGGAAGACACTGTCCCTCTACAGTTGACCTCCACAGCCACTCTATGGCCATTCTAGCTACACCATCGTCTATGGAAGACACTGCCCTCTACAGTTGACCTCCACAGCCACTCTATGGCCATCCTAGCTACACCATTGTCTATGGAAGACACTGCCCCTCCACAGTTGACCTCCACAGACACTCTATGGCCATCCTAGCTACACCATCGTCTATGGAAGACACTGCCCCTCTACAGTTGACCTCCACAGCCACTCTATGGCCATCCTAGCTATCGTCTATGGAAGACACTGCCCCTCTACAGTTGACATCCACAGCCACTCTATGGTCATCCTAGCTATCGTCTATGGAAGACACTTCCCCATTACAGTTGAACTCTACAGCCACTCCATGGTCATCCTAGCTATCGTCTATGGAAGACACTGCCCCATTACAGTTGAACTCCACAGCCACTCCATGGTCATCCTAGCTATCGTCTATGGAATGGACACTGCCCCTCTACACTTGACATCCACAGACACTCTATGGCCATCCTAGCTACACTACCGTCTATGGAAGACTCTGCCCCTCCACAGCCACTCTATGGCCATCCTAGCTACTCCATCGTCTATGGAAGACACTGTCCCTCTACAGTTGACCTCCACAGACACTCTATGGTCATCCTACCTACACCATCGTCTATGGAATACGCTACCACACTACAGTTGAACTCCACAGCCACTATATGGCCACCCTAGCTACACCATCGTCTATGGAAGACACTGTCCCTCTACAGATGACCACAGCCACTATATGGTCATCCTAGCTATCATCTATGGAAGACACTGCCCCTCTACAGTTGACCCCCACAGCCACTCTTTGGCCATTCTAGCTACACTATCGTCTATGGAAGACACTGCCCCTCTACAGTTGACCCCCACAGCCACTCTATGGCCATTCTAGCTACACCATCGTCTATGGAAGACACTGCCCCTCTACAGTTGACCTCCACAGCCACTCTATGGCCATCTTAGCTATCGTCTATGGAAGACACTGCCCCTCTACAGTTGACCTCCACAGCCACTCTATGGCCATCCTAGCTACACCATCGTCTATGGAAGACACTGCCCCTCTACAGTTGACCTCCACAGCCACTCTATGGCCATCCTAGCTACACCATCGTCTATGGAAGACACTGCCCCTCTACAGTTGACCTCCACAGCCACTCTATGGCCATCCTAGCTACACCATCGTCTATGGAAGACACTGCCCCTCTACAGTTGACCTCCACAGACACTCTATGGCCATCCTAGCTACACCATCGTCTATGGAAGACACTGCCCCTCTACAGTTGACCTCCACAGCCACTCTATGGCCATCCTAGCTACACCATCGTCTATGGAAGACACTGCCCCTCTACAGTTGACCTCCACAGCCACTCTATGGCCATCCTAGCTACACCATCGTCTATGGAAGACACTGCCCTCTACAGTTGACCTCCACAGCCACTCTATGGCCATCCTAGCTACACCATCGTCTATGGAAAACACTGCCCTCTACAGTCGACCTCCACAGCCACTCTATGGCCATCATACACCATCGTCTATGGAAGACACTGCCCCTCTACAGTTGACCTCCACAGCCACTCTATGGCCATCCTAGCTACAGTTGACCTCCACAGCCACTCTATGGCCATCCTAGCTACAGTTGACCTCCACAGCCACTCTATGGCCATCCTAGCTATCGTCTATGGAAGACACTGCCCCTCTACAGTTGACCTCCACAGCCACTCTATGGCCATCCTAGCTACACCATCGTCTATGAAAGACACTGCCCATCTACAGTTGACCTCCACAGCCACGCTATGGCCATCCTAGCTACAGTTGACCTCCACAGCCACTCTATGGCCATCCTAGCTACAGTTGACCTCCACAGCCACTCTATGGCCATCCTAGCTACAGTTGACCTCCACAGCCACTCTATGGCCATCCTAGCTACAGTTGACCTCCACAGCCACTCTATGGCCATCCTAGCTATCGTCTATGGAAGACACTGTCCCTCTACAGTTGACCTCCACAGCCACTCTATGGCCATCCTAGCTACACCATCGTCTATGGAAGACACTGCCCCTCTACAGTTGACCTCCACAGCCACTCTATGGCCATCCTAGCTACACCATCGTCTATGGTAGACACTGCCCCTCTACAGTTGACCTCCACAGCCACTCTATGGCCATCCTAGCTACACCATCGTCTATGGAAGACACTGTCCCTCTACAGTTGACCTCCACAGCCACTCTATGGCCATCCTAGCTACACCATCGTCTATGGAAGACACTGCCCCTCTACAGTTGACCTCCACAGCCACTCTATGGCCATCCTAGCTACACCATCGTCTTGCAAGACAGATAGATGCTAACAACTTCACATAAAAAGCAATACAAGGTCGGACTGTGTTTATCGAGGAAGAAATAAGAAACTGCAAGGAGAGGAGGACAGCAGAGCCAGTAACTTTCCATGAAACAGTGAAATATAAACATTTTACGCATTGGACTGTAGAGGGGAAGTATTGTTTTTTTAATTTTTGATCTTGTTGTTTTTTTGCTCCTTTTGTTGCATGCTTTTTGCTCCTTTTTGCTATATTTGCTGTTTTCTGTTTTCTTGTTTGTCTATGTTGATAAAGGTGCATTCTCCGTCTCTGTCTTTTCTCTGTCTGTCTGTCTGTATGTCTGTCTCATTCTCTTTCTCTCTCTCGTTCTCTTTCTCTCTCTATCGTTATAAGTGTGGGTGTGAGTGTGATTTGTTAATAGTGTGGCCTGGGCGTCTTTAAGTGTCCATCAGTGTGAGTGTTTCAAGTTGGTTGCGAAAGTGTACTGTAGATTATGTCATTCATTATTTGGAGTGATTGAGAAATTGACTGAGGGATCAGGGGGGGAAGGGGGGTGTTGGTCAATGTTTGATGCATACTTTTTGTTCATTGTGTTTACTATTCATTTTAGTGATTTCTGTAAAGCGCTTAGAGCTTAAAGGTTAGGCGCTATAAAAGTTGTCTTAATAAATAAATAAATAAATTCGCCGAAATATCCAGTAGTTTTGTTTTGTCTCTTGTGAATAAAATAACGTCACTTTACACTTGTCGTGTAGTTTTTTTGTTTGTTGTAAATATAAAACATGTTAACACAAAGCGATAAAAGTCGTCCTGAAACTTTTGAACAAGGCAACTATAAATAGTAATTGCTAGCAGTAACCGATAAATGTTAACACAAAGCGCTAAAAGTCGCCCTGAAACGTTTGAACAAGGCAACTATAAATGGTAATTGCTAGCAGTAACCGATTTCAGCCTGCCAGTCTTTCTTTACTTCCCCTCGTTAATTTGTGAGGTTGTTTTTGGCATCAAACAGGAATGAATGAATGAGAGAGAGAGGAGAGAGAGAGAGAGAGAGAGAGAGAGAGAGAGAGAGAGAGAGAGGGAGACGAAGAGAGAGACAGGAGAGAGAGAAGAGAGAGATGAGAGAGGAGAGAGAGAGAGACGAGAGAAGAGAGAGAGAGAGAGAGGGAGAGAGAATACGAATACGAATACAATGTTTCTTGAGGGTTAATAGATAAGCATAAGCTTTTTTACACCATGCCCTCGAAAATATAAAAACAAATCCAAATGAAAGAAAGTTGAAAAAACATGAAAAAGGAGAGGAAAAGGAAAAATATAAGAAAATAGGAAAATAAGCCGAAAAATCAATACATCAATAATACAACAATATATATATAGCAGCGAAAAGCACAAGGCATACATAAGCATAGTTAAATAAAATAAAATAGAGCAATTAATACACACATACATACATACATACATTACATACATACACTAGACCACTTTATACACACATATGCACAAATCATGGGTGCTACTCCCCAAAATGAACAAAAATGAAAGGCAGGGGTCCAGGGAACCATGGCCCCGACAGCCCTGTCGGGACGATTCAGGGGGGGCAACTTAAGAGAGATAAAACGAGGACAGAAACGTCCATAAACGGGGGGGTCTCGTGACCGATTGGTACGCATTCTCATCAACTCGAGACAGACAGACAGAATAAAATGAGAGACAGAGGACAGTTTGAGGATCCTGATAAAGCGCTTGTCACAATTAGTTACATTGCTTTTGTAAAACTTCAACGACAGAAACAACTAGACTAAGTTCAAACACGCCTCAAATGCCTTTGGTCAATGTTTTTGTTTGCTGATTAATACATAAAAAAATGAAGTTCAGTTTCTAGTAAAATTAAAATACTGAAATCAGTGTAAAATAAAAGAGTGCCCCCATGCATAAACACACACCCACGCATACACACACACACACCACACAAGAATAGAATGTGTAAGCAATGAAAATAAGCATCCTACATCACCGGTAAGAGAGGAGAGAGAGAGAGAGAGAGAGCTGAGAGAGGAGAGAGAGAGAGAGAGAAGAGAGGGAGAAGAGAGGAGAGAGAGAGAGAGAATAGAGATTGATTGATTGATTTAATTTATTTTATTTATTTATTTTATTTAAGAGAGAGAGAGAGAGAGAGAGAGAGAGAGAGAGAGAGAGAGAGAGAGAGAGATTGATTGATTGATTTAATTTTAGAGAGAGCGAGAGAGAGAGGAGAGAGAGAGAGAGAGAGGAGAGAGGAGAAGAGAGAGAGAGAGAGAGATGGGTGGGGGAGGGGGACTGTGCCCCAATCACGGCAAGACTTGTTGCTGCGTTCAGTGCACATGACACATCTATATAACTATATATGATAATCCCATACCGAGGCATCAGCTCGTTGTTGAGGTCTAGTGCTCAAATTAACGGCAAACTTGTTGCTTGCGTTTCATGCACAGGACACACCTATAAACTCTATATGAATAATCCACATATACCGAGGCACTCAGGCTCGTTGTTTGAGTTTAGGTGCTCAATCCGGCAAACCTGTTGCTCGCGTTCAGTGGCACAGGACACACCTATCGTTTTTCTGTTTCTGTGTAATAGTAGAAAGGGCCACTTTTGTGCCAATTATCGACGAAAACTAGGGTAGCGCACCTATTCCTAATCACATTATCTTTTTATTCTTATTATTTTTCTTTTTTATTCTTGATCGTTCTTCTTGTTCCTGATCTTTCTTGGAAGCTTGATTCTTGCTTCTTCTTGTTTTCCTTTTCTTATCTTTCATTCCCATTCTTTTTCTCTTGTCCTTTTTTTCATGTCTTCCTCCTTCTTCAGCTTCCTATATCTTTGTTGCCTGTCCGACAATTATGGGTTAAGAAGTATTTTTGGCGTTTTGGGATGGGAGACACAAAATGGGGGTTAATAGTAAACAGAATTAATGCGGTGGGTGAGGGTATTTTTTCAATTTTGTGTGGGGATTTGTGTGGTTAAGTGGTAGTATGGAAGGGTGGGGTGTTATATCACCTTCTGTGTTGGGGATTTTTGGGATTCTGTGTGAGAGGAGGTTCTTAAATATAGCAACCCCCAACCGCACGTGCCACAGCTGACAGACCGCCCCAGCTGAAACAGCACTGTTGTTGAGAGCATTCCATTCCCTGGTTGTTCTGGGAAATAAGCTGTGCTTGAACATCGTTGTTTTTAAGGGCTGGATGTTGTAAAAGCGCATGTTGTTTCTTGCAAACTGTTCAACAATTTCTTTTTGTTATCTTGGCTTTCCCCGTCTTGTTGGTCTGATGAGTCTTTTGCTTTGCACTGGTGTTAAGTATTTTTCTGCCTCAATGCCAGGTAGGCATTGCACCTTTCTATGATCTTACAACAGAAAGGTTAAACGGTGTTGCCTCTTCCTTTCTTCTGCAACGGGGGCAGGTAAGGTTTTGGGGTTCTGAATCATAGGGCAGGAGGAGAAGGACACAGCGGGGTTGCGGGACCGGTACTCTCGCTTGATGAAACCATGGGCTGTTCTTCGCTGGATGCCTTCTAACACTCTGGATTTCGCCATTGGTGGCATGGGTCCCAAGGGACAGCGTGGAGCCTATACTCCAGGTACGGGACTATGACACTCCTACCGCACAGGGAGACCCGGTATCACCTCAAACAAGTTTACAGATGCACCCCCGCCAATGAGGACACGACCCACCTCACTCGTTCCACCAAACCAATCTACCGCGTTTCTGTTCTCGGGCAGTTTCAGCTTTTCTTCAGGGACCAGAAGTCTGCATTCGTCCTCCCCCCGTTAGGATCTCCCTTGAAAGCCAAGCCCCAGGCCGGCAGTTTGACTTTTCTTGGCGAGCAGTATTGTACTCGCTACTTCCCATAGTCCGCGCGCTACCTCACTCACATAGTGATAGGCGGACATAGTTGTTACTTAAACTATGCCTCCAGAGAGGTATAGGAGTAGGTAGTGTCAACCTTGTTTGCGAAGTCCCCGAGTACAGCGTGCGGTTTGACACCAGAGGTATAAGGATGATTTTGATTTATGCCTGCCACTACTAATAATCTGCACACGCATCATTTTCCTTGCGTGTCGAGTGTCGTCACAGGCGCTACACGCCGTACAGCCCATGAGCAGGTATCACAGGTCACAGCGTTTTCTATGGTGGCCCGCTGCAGGGTTTCATGGTCTGCCTGTGTCCTTATTTCATGGTAGAGCAGGCAGTCGTCTGCAAAGAGCCTGATGTTGGATTACGGGAGGTCGTTGATGTGGCATACGAATAGTATGGGGCCAAGAACGGTGCCTTGGGGCAGCGCCAGATTCCCCACAGTGACTTGGATCGGACGTTTTCCTTCTATTACCACCACCACCTTCATACGCCTCTGTGAGGAAGTTGGTGAGCCACTGGTAGAGTGGGGGGGCCTCTTACACCGTAACTCTCCAGTTTTTCTCAACAGCTTTGAGTGGGTCATGGTTGTTGAATTCTCGAGAAGTCCAGGAGATCGCGATGTCCGTCTGCACGTTCTTCTCAAAGCTTGAGCACAGATCATGGAGGGTAGTGACCACTGGTCTCACAGGAAAGCCCCGACGGAATCCATGATTTCAGGTTGGTGATGATCTTGTGTCTCCCCTAAATGCTGGCATCAGTGACTGCAGATGATGTGCTCCAGGAGCTTGCTTGGTCACCGATGGTAGAGAGACAGGCCTGTATTTTTCCGCTGTGCTTTCCCCTTTCTGAAGATAGGTGGCAACATTGGATAAAGCCAGTCGTCTTTTTCTCTCTGGCAGGGTCCATGTGCTGAAGGATCTCTGGAAGAACGCGCAAGTCAGTCCTCTCTGGCAGCTCGGCTTGCACATTCTTTAAGCACTCGGTTGGGGATATTGTCTGGGCCTGCTGCTTTGGACGGGTTTACATTCCGTAGCAGTTTTGCCACTCCTTCTCTTCCGATGTGGAGACCCTCAATTGGTGGAAACTGGGTGAGAGAAGGGCTTGGCTTGGTGGTGAGGCTTTCGTAGAAGACTGACTAGAACTGGTTGGGCTAGTATGTTGGCTTTCTTGGAACTGTCACTGACTAGTTTTCTGTTTTTCACGCACGGTGAAATTCCTATGTGTGCTAATTGTTTTTGGTACGTGTACTGTCCTAATAAAAATAAAGGGGGTTTTTTTTTGTGTCTGTGTTTGCTCAAGTCCTCTGTTGATGCTGTGTTATTTAGGAAGTCTGCTTCTGCCTTCCGTAAATGAGTCTTTTGCACATCTTTGGGGGATGGTCTGTGAAATTGTGCCCAGGGTCTTTGTTTCTGCGGGCCTGATTGTCCTAGCCGCCTTTTCTTTTCTGATTAGTCGGCGCAGATGACTGTTCAGCCAGGGCAATCTGAATCTGCCTGATCGAAGGACAGATGGCACATGTTTCTCAGTGGCCTCTGATTGATGATCTCTGAGCGTTTTCCATAGGGTGTTGACGTCCACGCCTTCATCACTGAGTGTGGTGACTTTTTTTTTAGATGCTTGCTGCTTCTTTCCGCACTTCATCCCAGTTTGCCTTGTTGAAGAGGAAGTACTTTCTGGGAGGTTTCTTTGCTTGGAATGGTTTGATGCAAAAGTCACCGACCACCATGTTGTGATCTGACAGACCCGGAATGCTGACAGAGGCTTTGAGTAGGGTTGGGTTAGTGGAGAACACCAAGTCGAGGATGTTGTCACCTCTGGTGGGCTGGTCATGTACTTGGTGTAGTCCATGCTTCTCCGCTATCTCAATCAGTCTCTGCTGCACATGGCGTTCTGGGGCTCCTGCCGGGACTGTGTGTGTATACCAGTCCACGTCTGGGCAGTTGAAATCGCTGCAGAGGATGACATTCTTTTCCCCTTTGCCAGTAACTTTCTGCAGAGAGGCATCCAGGTGGTCTAGGTGGTCCATGTGGCGGTGGGGCATGTAGAAGGAGCCTATAGTCATGTCTTTGCCATGTGTCTTGATTTTTGTCCAGGACATTTCTGCATCTGCGACGCCTGACTCGTAGACTTCATCCATACCCGTAGAGATGAAGCCATCCTTGACCAGCACGAAGACTCCCCCACCCAGAGTGCTTCTGTCATTCCTGTACGTGGTGTAGCCTGGCGGGAACACTTCACTAGACTTAATAGCCTCAGTGGTCAGGGGTTTCCCTGGTTTCTCTCCCTGTAGCCAGGATTCAGTGCCACACACTATATCGGATTTGATATACTCCAGGGTGGCCGCAAACTCTGAGGTCTTGTCTCTGATACTTTGGCAGTTGATGTTTAAGATACGAAGGTTTTCCTTGGATTTTGGTTTCAGGACATCACCAAAAATGTTGGAGGTCTCTGCTTCTTGTCTTTCCACTGTCGATTTCTCTCCGCCTTCCGGTGGCATATCAGTAGGTGGAGTGAGCTTGAGTGTTTGGTTCTTTGTGTGCTTGAAGATGGCGTCTTCGGACTGCTTGTTAGATGGTGAGAATGGGTCCGTTGATTTTTAAGGGAGGTTTCGATGATGTCTCTGACAGGGTGTCCTAATAAATTTGTCAGTAACAGTTCATAGCTACAAAGGTGAATGTGGAGACGTTTAGTAGTCGCATCGACAACAAATCCATAGAACATTTGAACGACATAGAGTTTGTAATCTGCACTGCAGAGCTCCTGCACATGAACGGTGAATCCACACATTACCATTCGTACCGCAGCAAATGCCCATCTTGTGACCAGGTCACAGGCCGATCGCACAGACCTATATAACTATATATAAATAATCCACATACCGAGACATCAGGCTCTTTGTGAGGTTAGTGCTCCAATCACGGCAAAACTTCTGATGCGTCAGGCACAGGATACACCTATATACTATAACTATAACATTCCGGCTACAAACACAAAAACAAAAGGATAAAAACTTCAATATTTCGGCACTTTAATGATTCCTCGGTTTAAGAAACGCACTGACCCAATAGAGTCGCATTTTCTAGCACATCAATAAAACAACCTGATTAAAACGTTTATTTAAACACGAGTAAAAAATCACGTGCATTCAGTAGATTGAGAGACATTGCAAGTTGGAGGCGGTCCAGCGTAGGGCAGCACGATTGTGATCAACCAGTACAGGCTCATCAAGTGTGAGCACATGATCGAGAACCTGGCTGGAATCACGGAGAGCAGACGGCAGAGGCCAGCTCTCAACGCGCACCAAAATCAGCACAGACGCTGTACACTGCCCAAATCTGCAAGCCAGCGGTGCCGCTCCATCTCGGCAAAGGAGTGGACACCACCTGCAGTTCCAGCGAATCCAGGCCGCACTAAGGACAGGTCTAAACTCGTTCCTCCCAAGGACCATAGGGAAGTGGACCGAGCTGCGGCAGGACTCCAAATCGCAGTCTTCAATGCTGACGTGCGTGGCACGTCGGGACTGGAGGGTGACCAGTAGCTCATCAGTTGTCGCGCCCCCCCCCCCCCGCCTGTCCCCCCCCCCCTTCCGCCGTCATTCTTTCTCCCTTACCCACTCCAATCCCTATTTTTTGTTGTGACACCACCACTGACAACGGAAATTTGACCACCGGGAACCCCTCTTTTTGAGTCTTTTTTTTTCAAAAGTGTGCCAGAATGTCAGCTCATTGACCGTGGGCCCTAAGAGAAGAAGAAGAAGATCAAAAAGTTAAATTCAACTTATTCTTGCGTGAAACGGTCGTCCAAAGTA
>CM065690.1:61173619-61178619 GCA_017654935.2 Phymorhynchus buccinoides | reverse complement strand
CATCATCATCATCCACCACATCATTATCATCCATCACCTTAGGCCTCCCCTATAGGCCTCCAGGCAAACACCTGCAACACAAAACAACATCATCATCATCACCATCATCATCATCATCCATTCCACCTGCCTCCCCTCTCGCCTCCAGGCAAACACCTGCAAACAACAACATCAACATCATCACACATCCCATTCCACTTGCCCCTATGGGCCTCCAGGCAACACCGCAAAAACAACCACAACAACATCATCAGAATCATCATCATCATAATCCATTCCACCTTGGCCTCCCCTATGGCCTCCAGGCAACCACTGCAACAACAACAACATCAACATCATCCTAATCATCATCATCATCCATTCCACCTTGCCTCCCCTTATGGCCCCAGGCACAACACCTGCAACAACAACAACAACCAACATCATCATCATACATCATCATCATCAACCATCATCATCCATTCCACCGTGCCTCCCTTATGGCCTCCAGCAAAACTGCAACAAGCAACAACATCATCATCTATCACCATCATCATCACATCCATTCCACCTTGGGCTCCCCTATGGCGCCAGGCAAAACACCTGCAACAACAACAACAACAACAGCATCATAATCATCATCACCTCATCATCCATCACTTGGCTCCACATGGCCTCCAGCAAACACCTGCAACAAACACTCATCATCATCACCATCATTCATATCATCCATCCACCTTGGCTCCCCTATGGCTCCAGGCAAACACCTGCAAACAACAAACAACAACAACATCATCATCACACCATCATCCTCAGTCACCATTCATCATCATTCACATTGGCCTCCCCTATTGGCTAAGCAAAACACTGAACAACAACAACTCATCAATCATCACCATCATCATCATCATCCATTCCACCTGACTCCCCTATGGATCAGGCACAACACCTGCACAACAACAACAACAACAAACATCATCATAATCAATCATAATCATCATCCATTCCACCTTGCCTCCCCTATGGCTCCAGGCAAACACTGCAACAACAACAACAACAACATCATCATAATCATCATCACCCATCATCATCCATTCCATCCTTGGCCGCCCTATGGCCTCCAGGCAAACAACTGCAAAACAAAACTAACAATCATCATCATTCACCATTCATTCATCATCATCCATTCCACCTGGCGTCCCTATGGCCTCCAGGCAAACACCTGCAACAAACAACAACAACAGCATCATCATAATCACCATATCATCATCATCCATTCCACCTGGCCTCCCTATGGCCCCAGGCAAACACCTGCAACAACAATCAACAGCATCATAAATCATCATCATCCATTCACCTTGGCCTCCCTATGGCCTCCAGCAAAACACCTGCAACAACAACAAAACAACATCACCACATATCATCATCTTCATCATCCTCATCACCATCGGTCATCCCTCATTGATCAAAATTCCTCATCATCAGCAACAGTTCAACTGCCTCCCCAGGCCTCCAGGCAAACACCTGCAACAAGAACAACATCTATCATCATCACCATCATCATCATCACCATCAATCCATTCCACCCCCCCCCCCCCCTTTTGGGGGGGGGGGGGGGGGCCTTTTTCCCCCATGGCTCCAGGCAAACACAATGCACAACAACAAACATCACATCATCATCACCTCATCATTCATCACCATCGTCATCCATCATTATCACTCAATCATCATCCATCCATTCCACTTTGGCCTCCCTATGGTTTCCAGGCAAACACCTGCAACAACAACAACATCATCATCAATCATCATCATCATATAATCATCTCCCATTCCACTGGGCCCACTAATGGCTCCACGGCAAACACCTGCAACAACCCAACAACATTATCAATCATCAATCACCTCATCATCAGTGTCACAAACGGCATATTCCTCAGGTACTTTTAGATTTCGTGGGATTTAGTGTCCTAGCCGTCTGTTCCTTTTTGGAACTTAAGAAAGTTTTTGGTAATTAAGCTGGATATCGCGTTTAATCTTGGGGTATGTCACAAACGGCATATTCCTCGGGGTATTTTAGAATGTGCACTGTGCTAGGGCTTTCTAAGTTTCGTTTTAGCCTGCCCCCCAGTGGGCAGTAGAAAATGGTATTAGCTCAGCGTCTTTGTGAGCAGACAAATTACGCTTGTTGGTAGACGATGTTTGTTTGGCATTCGTGTGCACGTGGGTTTGGTTCAGTTTATTCTTGAAGGTCGTAAGAAAGCGTATGAATGTCTGTATGCCAAGTTTGTGCACCAGTCCTAGATGCCCTTTCGTCGTGGTCTTAGTTTGTTCTGTGCTGTTCGTTTTGTAAGTCGTTGTGTGATTGGCTAACAGACTTTGCTAGGCTGTGGAAGTTAGTAAAAAAACATAGTCCCGTTAGGGGGGAGTCTACTTTCACGATTTCAAATCACTAGGTTTCTGCTTTTGTCCGTCACCAGTCGGCCCTCTTGAGTAGAGGTGTCGGCAGGTGGTCGTTTGACCGTTTTTCTCGGGGGCGGTGACTCGCTTCAACGGTTGACCGTGTATTGAAGGTGTTAGTGCCTGGACAGCGTGCGTTTAAGTCGTGTCTCGTTTCTTCGTTCAGGCAGTATGCTGGTTTGTTCAAGTTGCCTAAGGTCCTCGGTCCGTGGGGCCCGTGCTTTGTTGGTGGACGTAAGGATCTAGGACTGGTGGGGCTTGTGCTGTGGACTGGAGTGTTTTAGTGTTATGTTGCTGTCTGGCATTGCGTGCTGGCGTTTGGATGACTGTCTTTGGAGCGGCGGGTCTGCGTGTCCCGGCTGCTGCTCGTCAGAGGTGTTCGCGAGAGGGGGCGTCATGGAGGCTGTTCCCTCGTTGTGTGGCTGCCCTGTGTTGGGGGTCTATAGTCGTGTGGCGTGCGTCGAGGACCGCCGGGTGTCAGCCATGGGGCCGTTCGCCTGATTGAGCGGGCGTCTGGTCTTGGCCAGCCGGTTGTGGCCCGGCAGTGCGTCGCGACACAGCGTGGGATTTTCTTTTCGTCGGCTTCGCTTGTTCGGCGTGGGAGGTTCTTTTCATCGTTGTGATGATCCCTCTGGGTTTGAGGCGGTTCTGCCTTGTGTCGTCGCGTTAGTGCTCCTGGGGGCTGGGGTGTGTGTATGTGTGGGTGAAAGGGCGCTGAGGTCTGAAATCGCAAATGTATGGTTGAAGACATGGGTGAAATGATGTAGCTGTGTGCTATAGGTAATATAATGTGTAAAGTAAGGATTATGTCATTATATGTTATTTGTGCGCCACGGTATATTGTAAATAAAGGTTTTTTGGGTTCGTACGTACTTATTTTGTGTTGAGTGAGGGTGTCAGTAGTTTTCTCCGGGGGTTATTCTTCTTTTAGTAGGGATTGTTTTTTTCTAGTCGACCTTAGCGAGTCGTGACATCATCATCGCCATCAATCATCATAATTCATCATCACCACCATCATCATCATCATCCATTCCACCTGCCACCTATGGCTTCCATGCAAACACCCGCAACAACATCCAACATCACAGTGTTGTGATATATTTTTTATTATTGCTGTGATGCTAGTATTATTATATATTATTGTATAAGTGGAGGTTAAGTGACTTTTCATTTGTATCTTGTTCTATACTGTGGTTTTCGTTTTTTGTTTTAGCTTATAGGGATCTTCATTATATGCTCGGTGTGTAGGTGTGCGTGGGGTGGGGGTGGGGGAAGGGCGGGGTGAATACTCAAAGGGACAGCCATATAGACCGCTACCTGGGATAGTGTTTACTCCCCCCCCCCCCCCACATGGGGATATGTTTCACCTGTTTTTGAAAGTCCAATTATATGGAAGAATTAATGGATATGTTACGCTTGGAGAACGGTTATTTTGGCCCGTGGTGAATTTTTTTAATTAATTAATTTCCTTCTTGCGCTTACTATTTGAATCTTGGGGTAGGTAATCAGTCTGTGATATCCTACTTTTTGTGCTTCAATCTTAATCATTTTAAATAAACGAAAGAGAATGCATTTTCATTAAGATATCTGCCCATTTTGGCGTGTAACTATGGCAAAAGGTATTTACAACGATATTACTTCTGTGGATTTTCAAATTGCAAACCACTGGAGGTGGGTCATTACCATTAAGCCACAGCGCGTTATTTCCACTTCTCCACGCAAGTCGCCATACTGCTCATAACACATATCGTGTGTGTGTGTGTGTGTGTGTGTGTCTGGTGAGTGTGTGTGTGTTTGTATGCGCGCAAACGCATATATATAATGATAAATATGTTTTGTCTTCGTATCATTCGATATTTGAATCTGTCCTATACAACACCACACACACCACACACACACACACACACACGCACGTGTTGCACACATAATGCCTCCACACGCACATGCACCGTTTTTAATTTCTCATGATTACTCTTGCACGATTGTATTTGTCACTCACGAGTGCGCACGCACACGCAACACACACACACACATTCTCCGACACCTCCCCCCCCCCCCCTCGCTAAACTGAGTCTATTTTATAATGGGTTATCTATTGGAGTTTATACACTCCTCCAGAGTCTCTCCGTCCTTTGTGGACACTATCAGTTATTAGGATTTTGTGAGTGTGATATTGCTTTTATACTATCTCGAATGCAAGTGGTTTTGCTGTTTATCACACGAGGTCGGAGACCGATGTGTGATAAACGCAAGCACGATGAAGATAGGATAAAAGCAATATCACACTCACAAATACTAATAAAGGATATATACCGATATGCATCAACAGAAAAAAGAAAGAAAAAGGAAAGAGCTCGGAACAGCAAAGCAGAGAATGAAGAAGCTTCCATTTTTACAATGGTCGCAGCACACCACGCTGCCACACCACATCCACGCAAATAATACAGTTCACCAAAATTATAGAAAATTTAAACAGAAATGTATTTCGAACATGGTGGTTGTGAACCCAAATCACGTAACAGGAAAAAAGTAACACAAAGTAAAAGAATAACTGAAACACTAAA
>CM065690.1:61144128-61173119 GCA_017654935.2 Phymorhynchus buccinoides | reverse complement strand
AGCCAGGCTTCACCCCGTACAGGAATCAGAAGCACTCTGGGTGGGGGAGTCTTCGTGCTAGGTCAAGGATGGCTTCATCTCTACGGGTATGGATGAAGTCTCCGAGTCGCGTCGCAGATGCAGAAATGTCCTGGACAAAAATCAAGACACATGGCAAAGACGTGACTATAGGCTCCTTCTACATGCCCCACCGCCACATGGACCACCTAGACCACCTGGATGCCTCTCTGCAGAAAGTTACTGGCAAAGGGGAAAAGAATGTCATCCTCTGCGGCGATTTCAACTGCCCAGACGTGGACTGGTATACACACACAGTCCCGGCAGGAGCCCCAGAACGCCATGTGCAGCAGAGACTGATTGAGATAGCGGAGAAGCATGGACTTCACAAGTACATGACCAGCCCACCAGAGGTGACAACATCCTCGACTTGGTGTTCTCCACTAACCCAACCCTACTCAAAGCCTCTGTCAGCATACCGGGTCTGTCAGATCACAACATGGTGGTCAGTGACTTTTGCATCAAACCATTCCAAGCAAAGAAACCCCCCAGAAAGTACTTCCTCTTCAACAAGGCAAAAACAAAACGGGGAATGAAAAATGCGGAAAGAAGATTTAGAAAAAGGAGGAAAAGGGGGAAGGAAAGAAAAGACAGCAAGTGATGAAGGCGAAAGAAGCAAACACAAGCATTCCAGAAAATGTTCTTCAGAAAACAATCAGAGCCCACCCCGAGAGAAACCAGCACAGTCAGGCCGCAGAGAGCAGAGCAGAGAAAGAGAAAACCCTGGCTGCACGAGAGAAGCAGAGCCGACTAATCAGACAGCGCAAAGGAGGCTAGAGAATCAGGCCAGCAGAAAACCGAAGAGAGCATTGAGAAAAGACCAGACAGAAGACGCAGAAGCAGAAGAACCCAGAACAAAAGAGAACAGAGACAAGAGCAGAGAGACAGCAAGAACAAAGGAAAGAACTGGGCAAATTTCAAGACCATCCAAAAACAACACAAAAGATCATTTAGAAAGGCAGAAGCAGACTTCCTAAATAACACCATCAACAGAAAAATTGCACCTCTAAGAAAGCAAACAGAAGCTTCCTAAATAAACAACCATCAACAGAGAAAAAGAGGACTTGAGCACAAACAGTTCTACCCTTTTGGAAGTAGTAGTAGTACATCAAGTCCAGCAAATCCACACTGACAACATCGCGCGAAGAGGAGAAAGAGAATAATCGCACAAATCGCACCCACCTCTAAAAAAACAGATGAAGGGCAAAACTAGTCAATGTGCAGAGTTAGTGACAGTTTTTCAAGAAAAGCCACTCACACATACATGACACCCAGTTCAAGTCCAGGTAAAGGCACTACTTGAACGGCCTCACACCGCCGAGGCGGGAGCCCTGTTCTCTCACCAGTTTCCAACCAATGAGGATACTTCCACCTCGGAAGAGAAGGAGAGGAAGTAAGTGCTAAGAGTTGAAGTGGCCCCAAAGGCTATACAGCTATACTACGGAAATGTAAAAACCCCGCCGTCCAAAGCAGCAAGCAGCAGGGGAGGGGAGAGGGGGGGTCCTCCTGACCAATGATCCCTCAACAGCGACGCTAAAAAACATGCTTTGCTTTCTTATAAAAGAAAATGTTGTGCAACGAGGCTGGCATGAGCAGAAGAATCTGACTTTGCATTTTTTCTCAGAGACAGAGATCAGGGGAACCTCTGCACAGAACACCCGAACTGGCTTTCAGACGCCAATGTTCTTGTTTGCCAATGTTCGCACCTATTCTTTAGGAAAGGCGGATAAAGGATGATATAAGGATATGATAAGCACATGGCGGAAAAAAAAAAAAACTTACAGACAGGCCTGTCTCTCTAACATCGGTGACAAGCAAGCAAGCCTCCGGAAGAGTTAGCAATCATCTGCAGGCAGGATGCAGAGCAGCACCTAGAGATGGCCACACAAAATATTCTCACAGCCTTACTGATCTGTCACCTGAATCATATGGATTCCGTAGTGGCCCTTCTCCTGTGAGACCCAGCTGGTCACTACCCTCCATGATCTGTGCTCAAGCTTTGAGAAGAACGTGCAGACGGACATCGCGATCCTGGACTTCTCGAAGGCATTCAACACCATGCCCCACTCAAAGCTGTTGGAGAAACTGGAGAGTTACGGTGTAAGAGGCCCCCTCTACCAGTGGCTCACCAACTTCCTCACCCAAAGGCGTATGAAGGTGGTGGTGGTAGAAGGAAAATCGTCCGATCAAGTCACTGTGGAATCTGGCGTGCCCCAAGGCACCGTTCTTGGCCCCATACTATTCGTATGCCACATCAACGACCTCCCGTTCAATCCCAACTCCAGGCTCTCTTGCATGACCGAATGCCTGCTCTATCTCCATCGCTCTCATCTTCATCTCTCTCTCTCTCTCACACACACACACACACACAACAGACACACACATTTCACATGAGCATACCATCCTCGCTCTACACGACTTATGCTAAAGTATGATAGAATTGATATGCAGTGCGTCTGGTTCTGAGTCGAATGCTACTTGTTTTATTGATCATCCTTTGTGTGACCCAACCATATTCAAAGTGCTGGACACACTATTTCCACGTTGCATGTGACGGCTTCAATTGAAGAAACAGACATCGGCCAGCATAGCATTCTCAGGCGACCTCAGACAGATGGTAAACATACGGTCAATAACATAGATTCGAACTGGTAAGGAGCATATGATAGGCATGAGATTACCCACACCAGAAATGCTACATTATGAGTATGCGCATAGATCACCAATACCCGCATTATGCCAGACTACATGGTAACCCCCAGCATAGTGTACAACACTACTAGCCCAAGGTTTGAGCACCGCAACTGACATCTTATCTTCCCCTAAATCAACCGGAGTAG
Organism: Phymorhynchus buccinoides; assembly: GCA_017654935.2. Classification (NCBI taxonomy): domain Eukaryota; kingdom Metazoa; phylum Mollusca; class Gastropoda; order Neogastropoda; family Raphitomidae; genus Phymorhynchus; species Phymorhynchus buccinoides. The sequence goes on along the minus strand of CM065690.1, from coordinate 61,170,222 downwards.
AGTTATCCGCCAGTAAAACGTAAAACTTTATTTGCTCAACTAGACTTATAGGGTTGCTCGACGACAATAACAACAATAGTGCGCCAAGAACTAGACGACGACCGGCAAAGTCCACTTTCTGGGCATGAGCTTCGACAGGAAACCTCGACTTCATGAATCCTGGGTCAAAAAATCTAGCCTGTCGACTTAAAAAGATAACACGCTTAGATGCCCACTGTCGAATGCATTAATCTCAGTTGTTAGAGCAAGACTTCTGAACTTCTGGATTGTCCCTAGCCCACTACAATAGGCATCCTTGGGATTAACAGTGTTACAGCTCCACGGTCCGTGTGTTTGATCTTCGTAAGTGCAAAACTCATCACCTCCATGCAAGCGGCTGCTGTAAGCTCAACATGATTCAAGTTTAGAAGCAGGCATCCAACGCTCAAAGGGACCCCGCACTGGTTCACTATCAACGCAGAGATTTACCGGTCCCACGACAACCCGCAACCCCAGCTGTGTCCTGCCATGCTTCAATATCTCAACCTGGCCCCACGACCACGTTACCATCGCAAACAAGAGTGAGAAGGCAAAACCTTTCTATGTAAAGATCATAGTACGCGACGCCAACTACCCATCACGTGCATTGAGGCGGAAAAATACCTCAACATCCGGACAACAAAAACAAAAAGACTCATCAGACCAACAAGATCGGAAAAACCCGAAAACAAAACATTGTCGAGGCAATTCGCACGAAACTAACAGAGCGCTGCTGACAACATCCATCACTCAAAAACAACAGTGTTGCAAAAACTAGCTTTCTTTCCCATGCAACAACCAGGGAAGGAATGCTCCTCAACACAATGTTGTTTCGCTGGGTCTTTGCAGCTGGGTCGTGGGGGCTTTTAAGAACCTCCTCCACCATATCCCCCCAACCCAGATGTAAACCAACACCCTTACCACGACCCTTGCCCCCAATCCCCACCCCTCACCCCATTTCTCCCCCATTTTCCTCCACCACCACCCATCGACAGAGCAACAAGATTATACGGAAATGCCTGAAGAAGGAGGAGACAGAAAAAGACCAGAGAAAAAAGAATGAGGAAATGAAAGATCAAGAAAGGACAAAAGAAGAAGGAAGAATCAAGAAGAAGAAAGATCATACATGACAAGTAAGGAACGATCAAGAATAAAAATAAAATAATAAGAATAAAAGATAAGTGATTAGCGGAATCAGGTGCGTCTCCACTAGTTTTCTCGTCGATTATTGGCCCAAACACAGAGAATAAGCTGGCAGCTCTCAGGGACTGTGACAGGAATACTTTAACAGCCAAACGATAACTGAGTGAACTGAAAACGATAGGCTATCGTTCTCCTGTGCACTGACACGCAGCAACCTCAGGTTTTACGCATCGTGATTGGAGCACATACCAACCTCGAACTTAACGAGCCTTACATGCCCGATACTCCGGTTGCCTGTAGCTGTGACTTGAATTCCCTCAATATAGTTATATAGGTGTGTCCTGTGCATTGAACGCAGACAAACAAAGTTTGCCGTAATTTGAGCACTAGAACCTCAACAACGAGCCTGATGCCTCGTATGGGATTATTTCCTTATATTATATAGATGTTGTCATGTGCACTGAACGCAGCAAGTTTTGGCCGTGGATTGGGCACATTTCACTCCTCCCCCCCCCCCCCCTCTCTCTCTCTCGTCTCCACAATCACACCCAAAGATTCATGAAAGTCAACTTCGCATGACAGGCCCTTGACTCCATCTGATGCCACACTACTTCCGAAGAACTCATCAAACAGAAAAACCCGTAAGAACCACAGAAGTCACCATCAGGCGCCTCCTCTGCACAAGATTTCCGAACAAGAATCGCATCAACCAACTGACGAAAAGAACTAGAGAACATGAAGACGCGAGCGCAAATAGAAGAGACCAGCCAAAATTCTCAAATTTCGTCTCTCTCTCGCTGCAAAGAAAAGAGAAAAATGTAAAACTAATGCAGAAAGAAGAAAAATCTACAAGAAACTACGACAACCACTCCGGCCTCTCATCACAACACACGGCAACAAAATACAACCGCTGTCGTTTCGGGCCGCAAATTCTGCCGCCTCCAGGGTTCCACATCGGGGGGGGGGGGGGGAAAGGTACAGCTTCTGTAATGGTACGCTGGAAGGTCTTCGAAAGGATTCGCGTTGAAAAGATTCTGGTTGGAGGGGATGCGTCCTACAACAATTCACAACTTGGCCCAGTTCATACAAGAGAACTTCGAATGACTTCCAAAATGCAGTAGACGAGGCCCTCGGTCCTACTGTTTAAAACAACAATCGTCCTCCATAGTCACCTCCCATGTGCCCCAACCCCATGCGCCGCAAACATCAAGCAGAAAGAACTGCGAGAAGCCCTGAGTCATCTACGCGACGCTGGTAACAAACGGTGCTCGCATCATCCTCCAGCAGAACAAGGGAGGATCTGTTGTCGTACAGGACTTTGCCTTAAATATGAGCAAGAAGCCATACAACTGGAAAACCACCACCCCCACATACCAGCCTCTTGCAAAGAAATTGCCAACGCCCAATGAACTAGTTGGAAAAGCTTCACGAGAAAGAGCTTTTGAACAGCAAGTGCTACGACTGGGCCCAAGTTGAAAGAAGAAGGAGTCAGAACTGCAGCCTTCTACCACCTGCCCAAAGTACACAAAGACTGCGACCAACGCACTCACGGCCGCCCAATTGTATCAGGCGTCAGTGGACCCACAGGAACGTCTATCACCGACTGGTGGATCCTTGGGCTGCAGCCCGTGGTCCCAAAGAGTCTGCCATCCTCCATCTCAAGGACACCACCCACATGCTGTCACACGATAGGAAAGTTGGAACTGGCAACATCACGCCACTTGCAGAAGACGCCCTCACGTCTCACCATCGACGTCCACGGCATTTATCCCAGCATCCGCTCCGACGAGTTGCGACATCCCTAAACGACATGCTTCCAAATTCAGTTACCCCTCCTGACGTTCCTCCCATCAACACCCTCCTGAAATTGTGGACCACGTTCTAATCAGAACAACGTGTTTTTTGCCTTTGATGCAGCAAAATCTAGAGCAGGTCGCAGGGCACGGCAATGGGCACACCCATGGCACAAGCAATTGCAAAACCTATTCATGGGGGTTTTGGAAAAGGCGCTACGTGTCCACATCACCATGGCAGATACTGAGGCGCTTCATCGACGACCATCCTGTTGCTGTGGACACTGGGTGAGGAGAACCTGCGACAGTTCCCCAACTCGCTAAACCAACACACCAGACAATCAAATTCACCTGGAACTCCGGCAGAACCAACATCCCTTACCTGACCGGGCCAGCATCAGCATAGTAGATGGCAAGAACTGGTTCACTGACCTTACTCATGAAACCCACAGACGCCAACATGCTACTTCCCCTTCCATTTCGTGCCACCCCACAGCCCTGCCTGAGGGCATCCCATTTGGGGGACAATGTCTCCGACTGCGCCGAATCGCTCCCATTGACGAACTGTTCCAGCAGCCGGAAGTGAAGAACTGGCAGAAACTGCGGAGGCGGGAGGCTAACCCAGACTCGCTGGCTGGAGGCGGCCATCACGTCAAAGTGGCCAACATACCCCCAAAAGACATCCCTCAGTATGCAGATGAGAACAGAAGCCAGGAATAGTGCCGTGGTGATTACACACAACTCGACACACCCCACCTCTTGGACGATGCTGAAGAGCTCATCGCCCACGCTGCACCGTAGCAGAAGCATGAAAGAAGGCCCTGCCAACGCCCGCCCATCATCGGAGAACGCAGCAGCCTCAACTCCGCAGAAGCTTCTCATGCCCGTCCAAGCCTCCCATAAGAGCGCCTGCAGAACGGGGACAGACTCTGAGGCTTGATGCTTCAAGTGCTGTGCCGAAGCGCTGCATCGCTGCCAAGCATCCATCTACAGCAGACCACGCCACTTTTCTGCAGCGTCCGGTCACAGCCAGAGATCTCACCATTCGAGACAGGGAACCTGCATAGTCTGCACGAATCTGGTTAACTCTCCATAGACTTGCCACGTTAGAGAACGTGCAATACCGTGGGATAGCGGCCTGGTTGCAGAGATGGCCTTCCCAGGCGCACCGCTCCAGCATTGGTTTCAACCCGGCGATCAAAAAGGCAGCGACCAGGGACAACAGCACCATTACACAGGACATGTTGGTGGCCCCCGCCACTTTCAGGGACTGAACACATCATCCTGGACATGAGGGTCCCATCTCGCGACAGGATGCGTGCCAAGTACCCCACCACAGGGCCAAGAGAGATACATTGGCGACTACAAACCAAACAAACTGGCCAGATGGACTGAATCGTGCTGGTGTGAACAATTCTGTCTACTATCATCTTATCTTTCTGATCATCACCTCATTCATCTCTCTCAATCTAGTCTATATCGTCCTTCAGTCTTGTCTCCATATATATCTGTTTCCTTCGCTGTCTATCATAGAGCCGTGAATGATAAGGGGGGATAGAGTGGCTCGGGGGATTAGAGACTCGCTGACAGTTGACAAGACTTTTAATGACATAGGCCGCACAGTCCCCTATCACCAATAGAACACTGACTTATCTATACACGCACATACATTATAAATATATAACCCAGTCAATGGAATTAATAGTTGAATACTGTTCAAATAGCTAAGAGTGAAATAATGAAATCAATATGTAAGAATAATGTCACAAACTGAACAGAAAAAGATGTAATAAATAATCGGACTGAAACGAAAATTACGCTCCCAGAATTGAACTGAACACACAATCATGCATACGAATGTAAGGAAGAAGAAAGTAACATAATACCTATTGCATTGGTCGTTTTCAAGGTCATCTACCCAAGGTCAAAGTCACGACGGCATAATGTTTGCGCGGTGCCTTCCTCCCATGGTGACACACCTTCCACAACAAAATTTTGAAGCGATGTCGGTCAAGTGGTTTCGGAGATAAAACCTTGGGACAGGCAGAAAACCAAAACAAACAAGGGCATCTCGCCGTGCGGCTCACGATATGTCCTTTTTCGCAGGTTACGGGCCCTGTACACATTCCCCCCGCCCTGTACGTGGCCCTTCCCCGTCACATCTTAGGTCCCCCGGTCCTCCTTGTTTAGCCCTTTGGGGTGAAGCACCTACACACCTTGCTGGGTGCGAAATACGGGGGAGCTTTCCCGGGATGCACACCCCTTAATTGGTGGTGTGCAGCTCACCTCAACACTGAGACGATGTCTGCACTCTCGGCGACATTTATATCGCCCCACGTGGGCACATTTTGTGGCAAGGATGTTCTTTTTGTGGTAGAGTAAGTATTAGACAGGATTTGGTAGATTTGGGAAATATTACATAAAAACTATATGGTCGAGGAATTTGTTTTAACTTTGTTTGTTTTTTAATATTTGTGACCTACTCGGACCAAGCATTGATCTTAACTTATGAATTATTTCTCCATTTGTTGAAGTTAACTAAGAGTCACTTTAGTGAAATACACAAATTAAAATCAATCAATCTCCTTTTTCAGCCAATAGAATCTACCTAGCCTTGTACGTTTTCCACTGTCTACTTTCACGTCTGTGATCAGACAACTAGAGAAGGGCTTGTTGGCCCAAAGTTTTTTGTCAGCTGTCAATTTGAACTCATTCAGCTTGAAGATTTGAATGTGCTTTTCCTCCATTAATCTCACAAATCCCTGTCTAATACCTACTCTACTCTCTCCCACATTTACCATTTAGTATTCAGACCCCACTCCTTTAACCGGATGTCCACCCCTTTAATTTTAGTGTGGTGTACACCCTAATGGGTGTACACCCTTTAACTTCGGAGACCATGTCTGCCGCTCGTCGACTATTAAAATCCCCACATGGCATAATTTGGTAACTGCAATGTTCTGTCTCCGGTCTTCTTTTACACCCTCCACATCATCGACATATTAGAGTGATTCCTATACATATTTTCACGATATAGGAGGAGGAAGAAAAACGGAAACATGTCTGCCGCTCGCGACATTGTATATTCGAGGGACATGTTATACGAATGTTTATACTCTTCCCGTGTAACCTCCTACACAAAAAATTGGAAGGGATTATGTCTTCTAGTTCAAACGAGATACCAGCTTGGGATAAGAAATAGATAGGGTGTGTTGAAGGAATTTTCGGTTTTCAAGGTCACAAGGCTTCACGGTCAAGGTCAACATGGCGATAATTTATGCTCGGATTGTTTTCCCTACTCTATCGGCTATACAGTACCACCCACAATCTGAGCGCTTCTGTCAATTACAAATGTGAAAATATGCTTTAAAACCCAATCTCTCTTATTTAGACCCCTAACCACCATTCAAAGGCCTATACAGATCTCCATGACCTTGACCTTGAATTGATCGTATCCAATCATCCAGAACGGCCACATGCCAAAGTACCCTACATGCCAAGTTGAAAGTCTCGAAGACCAACCGGATTTGGGAAGGTTATAGCCCCTTAGAGTTTTTGGTTTTCCAAGGTCATACGCCAAGGTCAAGGTCAAGGTCACGACGGCGCTAATTTTATGGGCGGATGCCTTCCTCTCATGGTGACGACGCCACCCACACAAAATTGGGAAACCGATCGGTCAAGCGGCCTCGGGAGCTATCCTTGGGACAGAAAACCCATTTTTAGCCCATAACCCTTTCAAGCGTACGCGATCTCCCTGACCGATTGACGTTGACCTATTGGTATGCCATCAATCAAACGGTCATTGCCGAAGTACTCGATGACCAAGTTTTCAAGGACCTAGGACCTACGGTGATGGAAGTTATGGCCCCTTAACGATTTACTTTAGGAACATAAAGAAACATACACGAACGAAAACATGACTTCTTTGCGATCGAGATCGGCAAAAGACAAAAAGAAACATCCACGAACGAATTCATACTTCTTTTGCGATCGTAGATCAGCAAAGGACAATAAATGATCGAGAGAGAGGAGAGAGATAGAGAGAGAGAGAGAGGAGAGAGCGAGAGAGAGAGTAGAGAGAGAGGAGGGGAAAGGGGGGGGGGGGGGGCAGACTGACGACAGAGACAGAGCAGATGCCCAAGATGTCCGTTGGTTTCCTAAATTAGCTTTGAAGACGATCTGTGGCGGAAGTGTGTGTCAAGGGCGTTAATTCTCACAGCTCAGAGCTAATCCAAGGGCATATTACCGCCTCAGTCAAATGGGATAATCAACGGTGGCCACACTTCCTACAACTTCACCGGTCCCTCTCTAAAAAAAATTAGCACATCATCTCCATGTTTTCCCGTTTCCTCGCGAGGTACACGAAAGCGCTCCAAGGTACGAAAGCGCTCCAATAATCTACCCTTGATGCCTCTCATGAATGTGTTTTCTATCCACAGCGTTCTGCTCAACTTTAGCCTGTGGGCGTTAGCAGTGATGCGTTCATCGCGTTTGTGTCATTCCTAGCCAAAACGGTCTGCTCAAATCACTTAGCCCTGTGTGCGTTAGTAGGTGGATGACACTTCATGTCTGTTTCTATCTCCACGCGCGTTCTGCTCAAAGACTTAGCCTGTGGCGTTTCAGCATTTGACTCGCGTTCAATAAAGCAAGCGTTGTGCCATTCATAGCCAAACACGTTCTGCTCAAAACTAGCCTTTGGCGTTAGTAGTGATTGCCTTCATGTCTGTTTCTATCCACAGCGTTTCTGCTCAAACTTAGCCTGTGGCGTTAGCAGTGACATGACCTTCATGCGCTGCACCATTTCCTAACCAAAGCGTTCTGCCTCAAACTTAGCCTGTTGCGTTAGCAGTGGTGCCTTCATGCGATGTACCATTCCTAGCCAGAGCGTTCTGCTCAAACTTTACGCCTTGGCGTTAGCAGTGATGCCTTCATCGCATTGTACCATTCTTTCTCAGCCAGAGCGTTCTGCTTCAAACATGCCTGTGGCGTAGCAGTGGATCGCGTTCATGTGTTGTGCCATTCCTCTAGCCAAGCGTTTTCCTGCTCAACCACGCCTGTTGCGTTAGCAATGATGCCTCATGCGTTGTGCCATTCCTAGCCGTACTCGTTCGTGTGTGATGTGTCGCGTGCAATCATGCCTGCTAGCATTTCACCTTGAAGCCTTTCGGGTGTTTTCTATGGCCTGTTCCGCAGGCCCAGATCATTCATGCTGGAACGTTTAACTATATGGCTAGTACTCTACAACTCTGCCCAGTCATATCTCACTCTATTACACCGTTTCTAACCATAGTGTTCTGGTTATTTTTAGTGCATGTTTATGTGCTTCATAAATGTGTGTGCGTTGTGGGCTGGTGTCTTATCAGCGCTTTTCAAACCACCACCTGCCCCTTGCATTAATGCACACACACACACACACACACACACACACACAACACACAAACCTGCAGCCAGAAGTTTACAGACAGGCCTCTCAACAGTTGACTCATCCACAGTCCACTTCTATGAGGTCTCCCAGTTCCTGGATCTGTCTCGGCTCAGGTACAGATGAGAATATCCCATGCGTCTTATGGGCGAAGGCAACTGTCCCTCTACAGTTGACCTCCACAGCCACTAGTATCGGGCCATCACCGTGAAGGCTAACACCTCTGTCGTTTTATGTATAGTATCGCACTGGTGCTCCTCAACATTTTCTCCGGTTTTACTCTCTCACGTCCCACTCTATGCGCCATCCTATTACTCACACTCTATTCGCGTCTATGAAGAACCACACTGTCCTTCTACAGTTTACCTCCACAGCCCACTCTAGATGCTGCCACTCCGACCTGGGCTGCTGTTCGGGGGCCTATGGCGGCTCCCCCTCATGGACCGTCCCTAGCTATTTCAGTTTTATGGTTCCTATTCTCTGTGCGACTGTTCTACAGTTGACCTTCCCCGGCCACTCTATGGCCATCCTAGCTACACTATCGTCTATGGAAGACACTGTCCCTCTATAGTTGACCTCCACAGCCACTCTATGGCCATCCTAGCTAAACCATCGTCTATGGAAGACACTGTCCCTCTACAATTGACCTCCACAGCCACTCTATGGCCCTCCTAGCTAAACATCATCTATGGAAGACACTGTCCCTCTATAGTTGACCTCAACAGCCACTCTAAGGCCATCATAGCTACACCATCGTCTATGGGAAGAACACTGTCCTCTACAATTGACCTCACACAGCCACTCTCATTATGGCCATCGTAGCTACACCATCATCTGTGGAAAGAAACTGTCCTCTACAGTTGACCTCTACAGCAACTCATATGGCGGACATCCTAGCTACACCCATCATCATGAAGGACACTGCCCCTCATAGTTGGACCTCACAGCCAATAACTATTGTCATCCTTGGCTAAAACCAAAAGGGGTGATGAAGCTGCATGTGTTGATCTTACCCCTCGGTGTGGTTAAATTTTTTTTTTCGATATTCTCGCAACCAACGCACCTCTGGCGAGGAGGACGGGAATTTGCAAGTGATCTACAGAAAGATTACTTCACCCACCTCAACTGCATCACAAGTTTGCCTTAGTACCCTGCTTTCAAACTTTACAAGTCTTTGACGCTCAGCCATCAAGTGCTCCACTCATGTGTTGTGTATCGTCCGCGCCAACGAAATCAACAACTGAGGCCTGTAGTCTTTATCCGTTTCCTGACACTTTTGGACAATGCAACACACCCATGGCAAACGTTTGTGTCATCGGTGACTTCAAGTTATTGGACTCCTCAATAGAATAGTGCTGTGACATTCCTTGAACTTCCTCCACCTGCATTAGTCTCGTCAGGCGTTAGAGGATCAAACCCACAAGCCGTGGGACATACCCTGGATCTGGTCTGACAGAACCCAGCGAGGAGTCTCATGCAACGGAGGTGAACTGTGGTATGGAGTCAGATCACTCCTGTGGTTGGTGCTGTCTTTCAGGCATGGAGCTGCCATCTGCTGGTTCAATGTCCCGCCGCAACATCGGAACATCTGTGTCATCGACAGAGCGGCATTCCAAGAGGATTCTGCAGGCTGAGGCTGGGTCCACGAGGATTCCACAGGCGTCAGTACAACGTGTCCTCGAGTGCCGTGTTGGACCGTCACGCTCCTTCATCATGCCGTGTGTTTGTCCTTGAAAATGGCACACCGTCCCTGGTTCAAGCGTTTCAGTGACGAGCTTGGGAAGCAAAAGGGCGAGCGGGAGACATGCGAAGGATCAGCGGAGGCGAGCGGAGAGGCAGGGAAAAGGGAATGATGTTCTTAAACAAATCCACACTAAAGCTAAGAATCTTTTTTTCTTTTCTGTTGGCAAAGCTAAAGACTCTTTTTTACACTAGCGAGATGTCTGAGCCAAACCAGCAAAGAACTATATCATATTACTAACAGCCTGTATGCTAGCACGAAATCTTCCTGGCACTACCCACTCTCATCCTCCTCTCCACTCGGCTAACATATCTTTGCTGTGTGATTTCTTTGCCCAAGAAAGTTGAAACAAATCAAAAATGAATTTGATAAAACAGCGACTGATTCTCAACCACTAGGCAACTTTCACTGACCAATTCACACTCTCACTTCTCTCCTGCAGCGAAGAAGATGCGTTGAGATCTTGAAAAAGTCTGCACCCAAAACAATGGACCGTGCCACCCATCCCAATCTCTGCTGTATGAATTGTTTGGATGTGTGTACCTGTACTTAACAAATAAGCAACAATTTTCTGTCGCTCAATGGTCTCTTTCCTGATGTTACAGAACTGCCATTGTAAAACTATACTCAAAAAAAGCCCTCCCACCACCTAGCCCACAATGATTTAAAAAGCTTCAGGTACCTGTCTCAAATCTAATCTTGTGTGTCAAAGATCCTGGAAAAGATGTTTCTCACAGCTTCTCACCATCTCAATCTTAAGATTTATTAAATCTGTTCAGTCAGCTTACAGACCAAAGTACCCAAGTACTGAACTGCTTTTAGTAAGGTTGTTAATGATCTCTTCTTTCTCTTGATGAAGAAAAAACTCTCAGTTCTGACTCTTTTGGGACCTTTCAGCAGCTGTTTGATACCATTGATCACAACACTCTTCATTCCCATTGGAAATCTGTATCGGCATACAGTGGTAACAGCTCTCCAGGTGGTTCACCTCTTATCTTTCAAACCGTGCTCAGATTTTTCCTTTCAGGGCACAACCCTCTGCCCAGCCTCACTGGCTCGGAGACTCTGGTTCGAATTCCCATCAGAGGCGATGGTTTTTTTCGGTCCGAACCGACTCCTACTCAGATGGAGTGGCTGTGGGCTCAATGGAGGACTGAAGCCACACAGTCGAGCTTCAATCCGCTTAAAACGGATGCGATTCTGAGAGGGTTGCTCTAAATTCAGACCAACACTGCAGGGTTGTCTGTAGTTCTCGGGCCTGGTTAACGCCCTCCACAGAACTCTAATGGTCACCTTGTACACCATCGTCTATGGAACACACCGGACCTCTACAGCTTGACCTCACAGCCACTCTATTGGCCATTCCTAGAACACCATGTCTATGGAAGACACTGACCCCTCTACAGTTGGACCTCCACAGCGACTCTATAGGTCACCTAGCGACACCATCGTCTATGGAGACACTGACCCTCTACAGTTGACCTCCACAGCCACTCTATGGTCATCCTAGCTCACATGTCCTATGAAGACACCGACCTCTACCAGTTGACATCACAGCCACTCTAGCATCCTAGCTACACCATCGTCCGATGGAAGACACGGCCCATCTATAGTTACTTCCACAGCCAATCTATGGGCCATCCTAGACTCACCACCGTTAATACTCCAGACACTGCCCCTCTACAGTGACATCCACAGCCACTCGATGGCCATCATAGATACACCATCGTATATGAAGACACTGCCCCTCTGACAAGTGACCTCCACAGCCCTCTATGGCCATCCTAGACAACCATCGTCTATGGAAGATAACTGACCCTCTACAGTTGACTTCCACAGACCATTCATAGCCATCTAGCTACAGTTAACCTCCACAGACACTCTATGGTCATCTAGCGACACAATTCGTATATGGAAGGACACTGCCCCTCCACAATTGACATCACGGGCCACTCTATGGCCATTCTAGCTACACCACAGTCTATGGAAGTCACTGCCCTTACAATGACCTCCACAGCCACTCTATGGCCATCCACCCTAGCACACCATCGTCTATGGAAGACACTGCACCTCTACAGTGACCTCCACAGCCACTCTATGGCCATCCTAGTACACCATAGTCTATGGAAGACCACTGTCCATCTACAGTTGACTCCAAGGCCACTCGATGGCCATTCTAGCTACCACTATGTCTTGGAAGACACTGGCCCCTCTATAGTTGACATCACAAGCCACATAATGTGCCATCCTAGCTATCGCTATGGACGACACTGCCCTCTACAGTTGACCTCCACAGCCAATCTATGGCCATGCTAGCTATACACCATTGTCTATGGAAGACATGCCCCTCCACAGCCTGACCTCCACAGCACTCTATGGCATCCTAGCTACACCATCGTCTATGGAAGACACTCCTCCTACAGTTGACCTCCACAGGCCACTCTATGGCCATTCCTAGCTATCGTCTATGAAGACACTGACCCTCTTACAGTTGACATCACAGCACCTATGGTCATCCTAGCTATCGGCTATGGAAGACACTTCCCCATTACAGTTCAACTCTACAGCCACTCCATGGTCATCCTAGTATGTCTATGGAAGACACTGCCCCATTCAGTTGAAACTCCACAGCACGCCATGGTCATCCTAGCTATGTCTATGGAAGACACTGCCCCTCTACCACTTGACATCCACAGACCTATATGGCCATCTAGCTACACTACGTCTATGGAAGACTCTGCCCGCCCAGCCACTCTATGGCCATCCTAGCTACTTCATCGTCTCTGGGAAGACACTGTCCCTACATGTTGACCTCCACCAGACACTATAGGGTTCATCCTACCTACACCATCGATCTATGGAATACGCTACCACCCACTACAGTTGAACTCCACGCCACTATATGGCCACCCTAGCAATAACCATCAGTCTATGGAAGACACTGTGCCCTAGACAGAGACCACAGCCAATATCATGGTCAATCCAGCTATCATCTATGGAAGACACGCCCCTCTACAGTTGACCCCCCACAGCCACTCTATTGGCCATTCTAGATAACTATAGTCTGGGAAAGACACTTGCCTCACAGTTGACCCCCAAGCCCCACTCTATGGGCCATTCTAGCTACACCACGTCTATGGAAGGAACACTGCCCTCACAGTGACCTCCACAGCCACTCTATGGGGCCATCCTTAGCATCGTCTATGGAAGACACGACTTACAGTTGGACCTCCACCGACACTCTATGGCCATCCTAGCTACCCCATGTCTATGGAAGACATGCCCCTCTACAGTTGGACTCCACAGCCACTCTATGGACATCCATGAGCTACACCATCGAATATGAAGACACTGCCCCTCTACAGTTCACCTCAACAAGCACTCTATGGCAACATACTAGCTACACCATCGTCTATGGAAGACACTGCCCCTCTAAGTTGGGACATCCACAGCCACTCCATGGCAATCTAGCTACCACCATCGTCTATGGAAGACACTGCCATTACAGTTGACCTCCACAGCCACTCTATGGCCATCCAGCTACACCATCGTCTATGGAAGGACCCACTTGCCTCTCACAGTTGACCTCACAGCCACTCTAAATAGGCCATCCTAGTACACCATGTCTATGGAACAACACTGCCACTCTACATCGACCTCCACAGCCACTCTATGCGCCATCTACGCTACACCATCGTCTAATGGAAGACACTGCCCCTCTACAGTTGACTCACAGCCACTCTACGGCCATCCTAGCTACAGTTGACTCCTACAACCATATATGGCCATCCTAGCTACAGTTGACCTCACAGCACTCTATGGCCATCCTAGCTATGCTATGAAGGACCCTGCCCCTCTAAATGTGAACCTCCACAGCCACTCTATGGCCATTCCAGCTACACATCGTCTTTGAAAAGACACTGCCCATCTACAGGTTGACCTCCACAGCACGCTATGGCCAATCCTAGCTACAGTGACTCCACAGCCACTCTATGGCCATCCTAGCGACAGTGACTCACAGCCACTCTATGGCCATCCTAGCTACAGTTGACCTCCACAGCCACTCTATGGCCATCCTAGCTACAGTTGGACACTCCACAGCCACTCTATGGACATCCTAGCTATCGTCTATGGAAGACACTGTTCCCTTACAGATGACCTCCATAGCCACTCTATCGGCATCCTCCCCCATAGCTACACTACGTCTATGGAAGACATGCCCCTCTACAGTTGACTCCACAGCCACTCTATGGCCATCCTAGCTTACACCATCGTCTATGGTAGACACTGCCCCTCTACAGTTGACCTACAGACACTCTATGGCCATCCTATCTAACCATCATCTGTGGAAGGCCACTGTCCCGCTACAGTTGACCTTACAGCACTCTATGGCCTCCTATCTAAACCATTGTCTATGGAAGAAACTGCCCCTCTACAGGTGACTCCACAGCCACTCGATGGTCCATCCTAGCTACCATCGTTCTTGCAAGACAGATAGATGCTAAACAACTTCACATAAAAAGCAATACAGGTCGGATGTGTTTATAGAGGAAGAAATACCAAACTGCAAGGAGCGGAGGACAGCGAGCCAGTAACTTCCAGGAAAACAGTGAAATATAAACATTTTACGCATTGGACTGTAGAGGGGAGAGGGGAAGTATGTTTTTAATTGATTATGGGGTTTTTTTGGCTCACTGTTGTGCATGCTGTTTGACTCCTTTGGACTATATTGCGGTTTCGTTTCTTGTTGTCTATGTGGATAAAGGGCATTCTCCGTCTCTAGTGTCTTTCTCGTCTGTCTGTCTTTTGATGCGCGTCCCATTCTCTTTCTACTCCTCGTTACTCTTTCTCTCCTATCGTTATTAAGTGCTAGGCGTTGTGAGTGTGATTGGTTAATAGGTTGTGGCCCGGCGATCTTAAGGATCAATCAGTGTGAGTGTTTTCAAGTTGCGTTGCGTAAAGTTACTGTCAGATTATTGTCATTCATTATTTGGAGTGATGAGAGAACTTGGACCTGAGCGGATCAGGGAAGAGAGCGGGTTGTTGGTCATGTTTGATGCATACTTTTGTCATGGGTTACTATTCATCAGTGGATTTCTGTAAAGCACTTAGAGCTTAAAGGTTAGGCATGCAAAAAGTTGTCTTAATAAATAAATAAACTAAAATTCGCCGAAAACCCGTAGTTGGTTTGTCCTTCTTGTGAATAAAATAACGTACACTTTACACTTGTCGTGTAGTGTTTGTTTGTGGTAAATATAAATACATGTTAACACAAAGCGATAAAAAGTCGTCCTGAAACTTGCCCACTACATGGGCAATATAAATAGTAATTGCAGGGATAGCCAGTAACCGATATAAATGTTAACAACAAACGCACACTAAAAGTCGCCCTAACGTTTGACCTCCCCCTTTCTTCCCCACGGCCCAAACATAAATGGTAATTGCTAGCAGAACCACCCACCCCCCCCGATTCAGCCTACCATGCCAGTCTTTCTTTACTTCCCCACGTAATTTGTGAGGTTGTTTTGCATCAAACAGGAATTAATCTGAGAGAGAGAGAGAGAGAGAAGAGGAGACGAGAGAGAGCGGCCGAGACGAGAAGAGAGAGAGAGAGAGAGAGAGAACTTTCAGAATAGACGACGAAGAGAGAGAGAGCAGAAGAGGAGAGAATACGAATACGATACAATGTTCTTGAGGGGTTATTAGATAAGCATAAGCTTTTAACACATCCTCTCCGAAAATATAAAACAAATCAAATGAAAGAACGTTGAAAAAAACATGAAAAAGGAGAGGAAAGGAAAAAAATAGTAAGAAAATAGGAAAAGACGAAAAATTCAATACATCCTATAATCTACAACAATTATATATATAGCAGCGAAAGACACAAGGCATACAAAGCATAGTAAATAAATAAAATAGAGCAATTAATACACCCTATACATACATACTATACATAATACATACAGTACATACATATACAATATATACATACTACCATGGTTCACTCCCCAAAGTATACAAAAACTGAAAGGCAGGGGTCCAGGGACCCATGGCTACAGACATCCCCCGATCGGAAGATTCAGCGGGTGCACCTAAGAAGAGATAGAAGAGCACGACCAGGACACCGTCAAAGGGTCTCTGACGATGGACGCTATTACGCCCCCTTGAGACAGACAGACAGGTAATGGAGAGACAGAGGACAGTTGAGTCTGACAAGCTTGTCAAGATTATACATTGCTTTTGTAAATCTTCCAAGACAGACAACTAGACTAAGGTCAAAACGCCTCAAATCGCTTGTAGGCAATGTTTTGTTGCTGATTAATACAAAAAAATGAAGTCTAGTTTCCTAGTAAAATTAAAAATACTGAAACAGTAGTTAAAATAAAGAGAGCACCCATGCTAAACACACACGCACGGGCATACACACACACACACCACACACAAGAATTAGAATGTTGTAAGCTAACATGAAAAAAGCATCCACATCAACGATTGAGACGAGGAGATGGATTGGAGAAGAGAGAGGGAGCGTAGAGAGAGGAAGGAAGAGGGCCGAGACGAAGAAGACGAGGGAGCGAGCAGCAGAAGAGCGAGCGAGGGAGAGGGAGACAAGTTGTGAGACGAGCGAGAAGAGACCCTGCAGAGAGAGAGAGAGGCCTCGACGAGAAGAGAGCATTGAGACGAGAGAGGAGAGAGAGAGCAGAATGAGGCAGAGGCATTGAGAGAAATGCCAGAGCCTACAGAGAGATGCATTGATTGATTCTAATTTATTTATTTATTTTATTATTAGAGAGAGAGAGGAGAGAAGGACGAGGGATCGGAGAGAGACCCGATGATGACCCATGAAGTATGAATGAGAAGAGAGGAGGAAGGAGAGATGATTGAGTGATTAATTTTAGAGAGGACTATGAAGAGAGAGAACAGAGAGAGATGGAGAATGAGAATGAGAGAGAGAGAGAGAGATGGAGAGAGAGGAGAGAGAGGGGGGGGGGAGAGGAAGGCGCACTGTTGCCCCCAACACGGGCAAACTCGTTTGCTTTTTATTTTTTACTGCGTCAGTGACACATGAACACATACTATAGTAACGAATATATGAATAATCACATACCGAGGACACAGGCTCGTTGTTGAGGTCGCGAGACTCACACAATACGCAAAAACCTTGTTGCTGCGTTCATATGCACAGGACACACCTATATAACTAGATATGAAATAATCCACATACCGAGGAATCATCAGGCTCGTGCTTGAGTTGTTTCTTCTTTAGGCCCCAATCCGGCAAACCGTGTCGATGCGATTCAGCCATTGCACAGAACACCTATCGTTTTCTGTCTGTGTAATAGTCGAAAGGAGCCACCTTTTGGCCAATAACGACGTGAAAAATAGGGGAGCGCACTATTCCCAATCACATTACTTTTTTATTCTGAGTATTTCTTTTTATCTGAGCTTTCTCTTCTTGTAATGATCTTCTTCTCTGATCTACTCCGGCTCGTTTTTATCTTCATTCCTACTTTTTTCCTCTTGTCTTTTTCTGTCTCCTCCTCTTCGAGGCATTTCCGATAATTCTTGTTTTTTTCTTCTGTCGATGGCGTGGTGGTGAGGAAAATGGCGGAGAATGGGGTGAGGGGATCGGCGGATGAGGTGAAGGGGGTGGAACGGGTGGTGTTACATCTGGTGGGGCCCTGAAGGCGAGGAGTTCTTAAAGCCCAACGACCCAGCTGAAACGACTCCAGCTGAAACAACACGTCTGTTGAAGAGCATCTCCATCCCTGCGTTGTTCTGAAAGAAGCGGCTTTTGATACATCGTGTTTTTGAGTGCTGGATGTTGTAGCAGCGCTGTTGTTTCTCGCGAATGCTCGACAAGTTTTTGTTTTGTGCGTTTCCGATCTTGACTTGCAGTCTGATCAGAGGTCTTTTGTTTTGTGCCGGTTAAGGTATTTTTCCGCCTCAAGAAGTAGTTGCCCTACATGATTCTTACATATAAGAAAGGTGTCCTATTCCTTCTTGCATCGGGGGAGCGGAGATCTTAGAAGCATGGCAGATGAGGAACAGACGGGGCCTAAGAGACCGGTATACTTCTTGATGAACAGCTGCATTCGCTGTGATGCCTTCTAATGTGATTCGCCTGCGGGTATGGGTCCCAGACCGGGCAGCTATACTCTGGAAAGGGACTAACAAGTGAGACGATAAAGCGTTCTCGGCAGTTCAGGAAAGAAGCGTAGATCACTTCGAAGCAATCCCAGGCTGGGCGTTTGCTTCTTGGCGACTTGTTTAGTGGCTGTACCAGACAGTGCTTCATTAACTCTACTCCGAGGTCAGAGCGGTAAGGCATTAGCAACTGAGGCATTATGTTCCCAGCTGAAGGATGGTGATCTAGCACGCATACTCATATGTAGCATTTCTCAGGTGATGGAATTCTCAGCCACACCCTTCAGCCCATTGTGTTGCCAGTCTCTCTAAGGTCGCCTTGCAGGTGTCACATGGTCTGCCTCCTAAAGGTCCGTTCTCCGTGTCTTACATGTAGAGCAGGCATGTAGTCTGCCAAAGGTTCTATTGATAGTTGCGAGTTACGCTAAGAGCAGGTGTTGATGTGGAAATACGAATAGTATGGGGCCAGAACGGTAGCCTGGGGCCAGCGCACATATTTCCACAGTGACTTGATACGACGATTTCCCATTCTACCACCACACACCTTATACGCCTCTCGGGGAGGAAGTTACACACACGAGCCATGTAGAGGGGGCTCTTCACACGAACTCTCCAGTTCCCAACAGCTTGAGTTGGGCGCACATGGTGTTGAAGCCTTCGAGAAAGAAGTCCAGGATCGCGAATGTACCGTGTCACCGTCTTCAAGCTTGAGCACAGATCATTGGGAGGTAGAACAGCTGGGTCCACAGTAGAAGCCCGACGGAATACATGATTCAGGTTGGTGAGAGCTTGGTCTCCCTAAAAGGCTGCATCAGGTGACGGCAAGATGATGCGACTCAGGAGCTTGCGCTCACGATGGTCAGAGAGAAAGGCTCTTAGTTTCCGCATGTGCTTATCCACTTCTTGAAGATAGAAGCGCAACATTGAGCGGAAAGCCATGTCGTCTGCAGGCCATCGTGCTAAGCTGATCTCTGGAAATGCAAGTCAGCCTATCTGCCAGCTCGGTTGCACCTTCTTTAAGCACTGGTTGGGATAGTCAGGGCTTGCCTGCTTTGGACGGGTTTATATTCACGTAGTAGCTTTAGACACTCCTTCTCACGATGTGGAGCACACTATCAATTGTGGAAACTGGGTTAGAGAAGCGGCCTTCGGGGTGGTGAGGCTCGTGCCACTGACTAGAACTGGTGCCCTAGTAGTGGCTTTCTTCACTGTCCATGACTCAGTTTTCTGCTTTTAGATGGTGCAATCCCGATGTTTAATGGGTTTGGACTGCTACTTACAAAAGGGTTTTGTGTGTTTTGCCTCAAGTCTCTGTGATCGGGTTATTTAGAATTCTGCTTTCTGCCTTCTAACTGATCTTTTGCATTCTTTGGGGATGGTTATCTTGAGAGTTTGCCAGTTCTTGTTCTGCGGGCGCTGATGCCTACGCTCTTTTTCTTCTGATTTAGTCGGCGCAGATGAATGTACACAGCCAGGCAATCTAGAAATCTGCCTGACGAAGGACAGATGGCACATGTTCCTAGTGGCCTATGATATTCTCTGAGCGTCTTCACTAGAGGTGTATGCACGTCTCCGCCTTCAGCATAGGCAGTGTGTTGACTTTTCACGAGATCAGCTTGCTGCCTTCTTTCCGCATTTACCAGTATTTGCTTGGAAGCAGGAAGTACTTTCGGGAGGTTTCTTGCTACTGAAGTGAGTTTGATGCAAAAGGCTGACCACATGTGTATCTGATCAGACCACGGTATGCTGACAGAGGCTTGAAGTCAGCTGGTTCGGCAGTAGTGAGCAGAACACCAAGTCGAGGATGTTCGTGTCACCTCATCTGGTGGCGCTGGTCAGTGTCTGTGTAGTCCATGCTTCTCAGCACTATATCAATCAGTCTCTGCCTGCACATGCGTCTGGGGCTCTGCTGCGGACTGTAGTGTGTAATACAGTCCACGTCCCTTCTAGCTGGCATGAAATCGGCCGCAGAGGATGACATCTTTCCACCTTTGCACAGAAACTTTCTGCAGCAGAGGCATCCAGGTAGGTCTAGGTGGTCCAGTGTGGCGGTAGGGCATGCTAGTAAAGGAGCTATAGTCACGTTCTTTTGCCATGTCATCTTGATTTTTAGTCCAGCGAACATTTCTGCATCTGTCGACGCCTGACGGTCGACTAATCATACCCGTAGAGAATGAAGCCATCCTTGACACATGCTCTCCTTGAAGACGACCCCACCCAGAGTGCTTCTGTCATTCCTGTACGCAGGTTATGTAGCATGGCCGGAACACTATCACTAGAGCTAATCATCAGTGTGTTCAGGGTTCCCTGTTTCTCTACCTGTAGCCAGGATATCAGTGCAACACACCTATACGTGATTTGATATACTCCTAGGGTCGGCGCAACTCGCAGGTCTGTCTCTGATACTTTGGCAGTTGATGTTTAGATACGAAGGTTTCTTGATTTGTTCAGGACATCACAACAATGTTGGAGGCTCTGCTTTTTGTCTTCTGTCGATTACTCTCAGCCTTAGTGCAGTATCATGTAGGTGGAGTGGAGCTTGAGTGTGGTTCTTGGTGCTTTGGAAGATGGCGTCTTCGCGACTGATTTTAGCGCCCAGAGGGAGATAGGGTCCGTTGATTAAGGGAGTTATGCCAGAGAAGTCTTCGGGAAAGGGGGTCCGATAAATAATAGTCAGTAAAGATCATAGCTACGAAAGTGTGAATGTTGGAGACGTTAGGTCGAGAACACAAAAATCCAAGAATAACATTTGAACGACATAGATTGTAAATCGCACTGCATCATCTTCACACTATTGAACGGTGACTCCAAACATACATTTGTCGCGGCAAATGCCTATCTTGTGCCACCAGGCACACCAGGCGATCGACAACAGACCTCTATAACTAAGATAAATAATCACATACGAGACATCAGGCTCTTTGTGAGGTCTAGTGCTCCAATCACGCGCAAACATTTCTGATGCGTTCAGTGCACAAGGATACACCTATTTATAACTATAACCATAACTATGTCCGGCGAGCACCATAAAAACAAAACACAAACAGGATAAATAAACTTTCCATATTTCGTCATTTAATAGACTCCTCGGTAAGAACGCACTGACCCAATATGAGTTGCAATTTTCTAGCACATCAATAACAACAACAGTGATTAAAAATCGCACTATTAACCCACGAGTAAAAAATCACGTGCAATGCTAGTAGATGAGGAGAACTGCGCAAAGTTGGAGCGCGGCTTCAGCCGGTTAGGGCAGCACGATTTCGTGACACACAGTAACAGGCCTCCCTACAGCAAGTGCTGAGCACTCATGATCGAGAACCCTAGGAGACTAGGGAATCACTGGAGAGCAGACGGAGAGGACCAGGCTCTCACGCTGCACAAAATCAGCACAGACGCGTAACTGCCCCAACATCTGCAAGCCAAGCGGTGCCGCTCCATTCTGCCAAGACGGTGGACACCACCTGCCAGTTCAGCGATATCAGTTGCCCACACTAAGAGGACAGGCAAACTCGTTCTATCCCAAGGACATATCAGGGAGGTGGAACGAGCTGCGGCACACCGAAGACTCCATCGCAGTCATTCACTGCTGACGTGCGGTGGCACGTCGGGACTGGAGGGCAATCGTGACCAGTAGCTCATCAGTGTTCGCGCCCCCCCCCCCCCCCCGCTCTGTCCACCCCCCCTTCCGCCGTTCATTGCTCCCCTTACCACTACCAATCCCTAATTTTTTGTTGTTTCACCACACTGACAACTGAAATTTGACACACAGGACCCTCTTTATTAGTCTTTTTTGTGTCAAAGGTGCCAAGAATGGTCAGACTCATTGACCGTGGGCCATCAGAGAAGAGAAGAACGAACACAGCAAACGTTAAATCAACTTAGAGCGTGATGATAGTGAAACGGTCGGTCCAAAGTCCCCCAAGTAGCGCCAGGGATTTGTACAAAAATGAAATAAGATAACGTGAAATAGCGTTAGGATAGCCGAAGAGAATGCGTGCGGCCATGTGGTGTGCGCTAGGTAGTGGAGGCGGGTGTAAGTGACATGTTACGGATGTACTATGTGTGTACTGTGTGTGGTTGTGTATGTGTGTGTGAGTGTGGGAGCTACAAGATTGAGGTGATAGGACGTCGGAGAGGAGAGAAGCCAAACTGGCGGGCGACATTCGGTAAAAACATATCAGTGAGCATACAAGGAAAAAACTATGAGGAAACATATATGTTACATATCATAGTTCCTTCCGTTATCGACTCTTTATCACTTCAGATAAGTTATCCAGATGTAATAATGCGTTTCCTCCTCAAACGACTCTGAAAAATACTACACATATCTCACAATTCAAGTCTAGCTACAATGTGTGTTTACAACTTATAGTATAAATAACACATACGAAGGCATCAGGCTCGTTGTGACGGTCTGAGAGCTCCAATCACGCAAACTTGGCTGCTGCGTTCAGTGCAAAGCCGCCCCCAGTGCTGCAGTGTTGCTGTGAGGAAGGGCCCTCGATCGGAGTGGTGTACCGTCACACGCCGAAGTATACGAGTCTTCCGTGCTTGCCCTTGAAGGAGGAGGGCAGTTTGGGAGGCAGGGGAACTCGAAAGGGTAATTAGTGAGACCATGGGTGTAGCCCTCCCCACACCCCTCATCGTCTAGTGTTTCTCTCCTGTAATTATATAATTAGTCATCACCACCATAATCATTATCATATCATCCATCATCGTCGCATGTCGCTACACAGGATCATCGTCGTCGTCATCACAGCATCATCGTCGCCGTCGACGTCTAATCATCGTTGAGGTCATTGTCATGTCATTATCAAATAGCATCGCAGCATCACGCAACGTTGATCGTGGTTTTTGTTACACACCACAGCACGCACGCAGCACGAACGCACACACACACACACACACAAACACCTTGATATGAGCCAATGGTAGGTGAAGAATTCATCATCAGAGGCCGTATGTCACAACACACACACACACCACAACACACACACACTACACACACACACTCCCCCACAACACACCCACACACACACCTGTGATAGGCAGCACAAATGTATGGTTGAAGACTTCTCATCAGATTTCGCATGTCACACACACACACACGCACACGCACGCACGCACACGCACACAGCACAACACACACATCTTTTTCATAGCAGCACAATGTATGGTTGAAGACTTCCTTAATAAGAGCAGAGTCACACACACAAACACACACACACACACACAACAACCACACACACACATCACCAGCACACACGCACGCACACGCACACGCACACACACCCGCCAGCGTCACGGCACACGCACGTAGCAACGCACGCACCACACTCCACACGCACACGCACAACACACACACCACACCACACACCACCTTGATAGCCAGCACAATGGCATGGTTGAAACTTACCATAAGAATGCCTGCATGACACACACACACACACACACACAACACAACACAACCAAAACTACACCACCCACCACACACACCACACACACACACTGATAGCAGCACAATCGGTATGGGTGAAGAACTTCCCATCAGAGGCTGAAATGTCAACACACACACACACACACACACACACAACACACACATACCACACACACAACGCAAGCACACGCACACGCACACACACTTGATAGGCAGACAATGTATGGCACGAAGACTTCACTCATCGAGGCTGAATGTCCACACACACACACACACACACACACACACACACACACCACACACCACAACCCTCCACACACACACACACCCATTTCTGCTCTCTCTTCTCCCTCCCTGCTACCGCCCGCACGCACACGCACGCACACGAAAACGACACACACACACTTTGATAGCCGCACAATGGTATGTTGAAGACTTCCTCATCAGAGGCCTGCATGTCACACACACACACCACAAACACACACACACACACATAACACACCACACCACACACACACTCTTTGATAGTCAGCACAAGGTATGGTGAAGACTTCTCATCAGAGCTTGCATACACAACACACACACATCACACCACACACACACACACACCACACACACACACACACACACACACACCACACCACACACACACCCACACCCCCACACACCACACACACACAACCTTGATAGGCCAGCACAATGGTATGGTTGAAGGACTTCCTCATCAGAGCTTGCAGTCACAACACACCACACACACCCACAACACACTACACAAACATCTTCACACACACACACAGCCACACACACACTACACACACACACACACCTTTGATAGGCAGCACAATAGGTATGCGTTGAAGACTCCTCATCAACGAAGGCTGCATGTCGCTAGGACGTCATCCATTCCCACCTTTGCCTCCCCGATGGCCTCCAGGCAAACACCGCAACAACAACAACATCATCATCATCACCATCATCATCCGTCATTCCATCCACCTTGCCTCCCCTATGGCCTCCAGGCAAAACACCTGACCCACAACAACAACAACAACACAACAACATCATCATCGATCACAATCATTCATCATCACCATCCATCCATCATAATCCATTCACCTTCGGCCTCCCTATGGCCTCCAGGCAAACACCTGCAACACAACAACATCATCCTCAGCACCATCATCATCATCATCATTCCACCTTGGCCTCCCCTAGGGCCTCCAGGCAACACTGCCCAACAACAACAACATCAAACATCATACCATCATCCATTCCACCTTGGCCTCCCTATGGCCTCCAGGCAACACTGCAAAAACAACCACAACAACATCATCATAATCATCATCATCATCATCCATCCACCTTGGCCTCGCCCTATGGACTCCAGGCAACACGTCAACAAAAACAACACCATCATCATCATCCTCATCCAATCCATCCACCTTAGGCCTCCCCTATGGCCTCAAGGCAAACACCTGAACAACAACAAACAACAACCTCATCATCATTCACCATCATCAACATTCACCATCATCCTCCATTCCAACCTTTGGACTCCCCTATGGCCTCCAGCAAACACCTGCAAAAACAACAACATAATCATCATCACCCTCATCTCAGCATCATTCACCTTGGCCCACCATATGGCCTCCAGGCAAACACTGCATCCCACCACACAACACAACATCATCATAATCATCATCACCCTCATCATCCATTCCACCTGGCCTCCTCCCCTATGGCCTACCAGCAAACCACCGCAAACAACACACAACATCATCACCATCGACCATCTTATCATTCATCATCCATTCCACATCGGTACCTCCCCTATGCCTCTCAGGCACACACTGTGCAACACCACACATCACCACACAACATCATTCACTCTATCACCACTCACTATATACATCACCCATCACCTCATCCATTCCACACTCTGGTCATCTCCACCCACCTGGCCTCCAGCAAACACCTGCAAACAACAAAAACATTCATCATCATCACCATCATCATCACGACATCCATGTCTCATCCACGGCTATCCTATGGCCCTACAGAGCTCAAACACCTGCCAACAACAGTACAACAATATAACAGGATCATCATAAATCATCATATATCATATCCTATTCCACCTGGGCTCTCCACTATGACCTCCAGGTACAATACACCTGCAATCAACACATCAACAACACAACATCAGTCATAACAGTCTATCATCATCCATCATCATACATTCCACCTTGGCCTCCCCTATGGCCTCCATGTGCTAACACCTGCACAACAACTAACACATCATCATCACATATATCATCAATCTACATCCAGCTACCTTGGCCTCCTCCCCTTAAGGTCCTACAGGCACACACCTGCAACAACAACACAC